>CM076578.1:1265909728-1266509728 GCA_034641835.2 Pinus albicaulis | reverse complement strand
CGTATCAATTGGACTATCTCGAGTTGGCATTTAAGAAAAACGGATATGATTTAAAGTAACTAATTTCAAAACAATATTTTCTGATTATAGATCAGTCAAATTAGCACTAGCCAAATTGATGACGATCAATGGTTAATGAATGTCATTAAAATCAATAATAGTTAAATTTCTTTTCAGAACTTTGATGTCAATTTGTGATTTAGATGACTTATCACCTTTGACGCATTATATGTAGGAATGTTGGCTCTGAACTAGTTTCTAATCACTTTGGGAAAGCGATTTACCAATGCTCATCTTGTTGTAGACATGTTAGTATTGAATTCACCACTAAAAGTTTTAGGCAACTAACTTGCTTCGTTTCTTCTGAAACTGATAAGTGTTTTCAGGATTTGCTTTATCAAATTTCTACTATTTTTTGAACTTAATACCAATAGCAAGACAAATGATTGAAAGAAAGAATGGCAGAAGCACAAAGGAAGAGGTATATGAATAGATCCAAGATATCTTAATCTCAACCAATATATCTTAATGCTTAGCCAATATATTTTAATGCTAATGGATAACATATTGGAACTTCAACAGATGCTTAGGGGACTCGAAGATGAAGATGTCATAAGAACATTGTTGGAAGAGCTCTTACAAAACACGAATGGAGCAATCAAAATTCCATTCTCTCAGCATAATCAATAGAAGCATCAACATCCAGGAACAATGGTTGATTAATAAAGGAATTGTTAGCAAATTTTGCTACTTGCTCAACCAATTCTGAAATTCAATAATATATGTTAAAGGCTATATATTATTCTAATTTTCACGACACAGTAAAAAAAAATATTGGAATATTTTGGAATATACACTTATGTATACATGCAAAATATTTTCACTACAAGGAAAAGATCTTCTAGCGGAGGTTATAACTAAGGTTTTTAGTGTGCACGCGCAAGGGGGCGACAACGTCGTGGGAATTTTTTTTTGGACCCTATATTAGGTGGGTGGACCTACCTATGGTTTTTCGCATGGGTTTTGCACATGGTTTTGGGAATGATGGTTTTTTGTCCTTGGTATTTTATAGATTCGGTCAAGGGAACTACAATTATGTTCTAATCGAGGGTTAATGGATTGGGGTTTATAAATGCTTCGACATGTATATATATGTATTGTAACATTGAAATGAATATAATGAAAAAAGAATTTGGTAGTCCCAGTTTTTGGATCGAGGGGAAAATCTCTGCATATATGTGTTTTATGTTTATGTTCTTGCCATTTCTTATTTTCTGTTATAACAATTCATTCGCAGGTAATTACTGTACAGGGTTAAAACCTACAATTGGTATCAGAGTTGTTTCGGCTTCAAGGGGACACCTTTATTGTTGATGGGTTTTTATTGGGCTTGTGGTAGACCTTGTTCAGTGGGAGATTTGCGGGATCGATTTTTGCGGTGCCAGAAAATGGTGAGCAGTGGAAAGTTAGAGATCGAAAAATTTAATGGTCAAAGTTTTTAGTTGTGGAAGCTCGATATAGAGGATCTATAGGTGGATAAACATTAGTGGATCGCAACAGATCCAGGTGTTAAACCAACAACAATGTTAGATGAAGGTTGGGCGAAGTTGGATCGAAAAGCAAAGAGCACAATACGGTTGTGTATCTTAGATTCGGTATTGTTGAATGTATCTAGGGAAGCTACGACGAAGGATTTGTGGGACAAGTTAGGGAATATGTGCCAATCTAAGTCTCTGGTGAACAAATTGTTCCTATGGAAAAAATCTGTATAACTCGAGGATGAAGGATGGAGACTCAGTGACAAAGCATATGAACGCCTTTAATACTGTGGTAAGTTGGTTATTATTTGTTGATCTCAAAATTTCAGATGAAGGTAAGTGCATCAATTTGTTGCGTACCATATTCGTGGGATAATATGATTGTTGCAATAGGTAGCAATACAATGACCTTGAATTTTGATGAAATTGTCTCATCCTTGTTGTCGGAGGAGATGAGACAAAAAAATATGGAGGGCCAGAATGGAGATGCCTTGTCTGTATAAGGACGGTTGCAGAACAGAAACAAAAATAAGTCTTTAAGTGGGAGATAAAAATCTCCAAGAAAACCTATAAAGGTGTGCTAGAAATGTGGAAAGGAAGAGAACTTTAAAAAGAATTGTAGATCTAAAGCTCTTGAGAAAGGAAAGGGATCTAAGGATGCTCCTTCTGCAAAGGCTAAAACCACTTCAGATGAAGGTGTGGATGTGTGTTTCGGGGATTTAACACCTTAGAGGTTGGTTGGGATTCAACCTCCACAGAGCAGGGGCGTACTACTTAACAGAGACCCACACGATCATGCACATTCATAAAAACGAAATAGAGCAGAATGAGAGGTTTACCCGTTGGTCCTACGTTTGAAGTAGATCCACGTGGAGTTCAAACTCCCTGTAACCGTCCTTCCTCCTTAACCTGCAATACAAGAAGAAACCAGCACAAAGGACAAGTTGTACAGCATATTTCTACTCTATATGTTAGTGTGATTCATATAAAACATTAAATAAATCATAATGAATGCATGTATAACCAATATTCTTCATACATTAAAGCATACACTAACACGTTTATTTCGGGAACAGCATGATACTTCTGTATTATAAAATAGTACGTACAAAAGTAAGTGGAGAGATCACCTGATCCTTCCAAGGCCTTCGCAGACCGTCGTCCGGATCCGTCCAGCCCTTGCCTCGCTAAGACTCCTTCCAAACGGGTGCATACGAGATAACATATAAAGGGATGTGTATCTCAAGGAAACAAGGGTTTCCTATAATGAACTGGGAAAGTGCAGGAGGCACGGGGAATCAGACTTGGATAGGGAACCAACAGAGTATAATATCAATACTTTCTCTCTCTCCCTTAGGCCATACACATGAGGGCTTTTTATAGTCCCTCCAAGTAGTTTCGGCAGTTGGAAACAGTTGGCCACGGGCTGGGGTGGTTGAACTACCTGAGTAACCATCAACCCAGCGCGAAATTAGGGATTTTTATATATATTTTTAATCATTAAAATGGCATACGCGGAAAAGTCTAGCTGTACTCGCGTATACACGCGGAAAAACACGGGCATAGTCGCGTATGAAGGATTTTCCACTGTTTTTAAGTGAATTTGTCCAAGTTTGTAGGAATGGGTGCCCATAAAGCCATGTAGCAATCATGAATCATGTCAAGGTGAGAAATGATGCTATAACAGATGCCCCCTAATATATGAGGTCAGAAGGGGTACATGATGGCCGAAATGTATTATGCACATAGAAAGAACTTCGCAAAAACAAGAGAGGACTTCACCAGATTTCAGCCTGCCAAAAACCAATGAAAGAAACTAGAGAGTCAACTCATGCTGAGGCGGGCATACCCATGCTCAGTCAAAAATACATCATATATATAGAAAGTACTGAATAGATCCAACATGTATACAAGTATAACTGAACTGAAATTACATAGTGAATCATCTGAGCAGGGCCCGGAAATACAAGTCTGAATCAATGTCCAAGTATCACATATAGAAAGCTGATCAAAGATAGTGCAACTGGATGTCTGATCAAGTAACTGAATCTCCAAGTACCGGATCATAAGAGGCGGATCAAACGGTACAATCACGCAACTCGGGGATCAACATATAAGATGCTGCTGTGCTGAACTACAACATATAAGGGTGGACGGCAACACTGGCAGAAACTGAGAGAACTGTCAACAGTGAACCGAGAAATGCTGATGCAACCCGAGGTCTTCACCGATCACAACGGCACAATTCTACACACTGGGAATAAATGAGCTGAAGTCGGCCATGTGAGAAATCGTTGGATTACCGGGCAATGATGTTTCCCGTTAACCAACGCGAGACAACCCACCGATAATGATAATGAGTGTCAAGGTGCCCCAGTACAATCTGACAAGTGTGGATGAATGAGTTGAAGTCGAACACTTGAAAGAATCTACCAATCAGGAGGCAATGATGAATCCCCACTATCGATAGCGAAGAGTCTGCCACTGATGACTGCAAACCCTAAGGTACTGACAAAAGACTCTAGATCTTGTTCCCAGAGCAATGAGTCGGAGTCGATGGGAAAAGATCTGCTGGAAGGAAGGCATTAAGGCATCCCACATCAGTCCAGCGCGAGTGTAACCCGCAGGCCAAGATTTGAAGGAATCGGACGAAGGAGAGTGATGGAACCAAAACCGAAGTACGTTTCCGACGTGCACAAGATGAAGCTAGCGCACGGAAGAAACCCTCTGAACCAACCAATAATGAAAGCTGACACAGAGGCGAGAAATCCACCGATAGGGTCAAATGAAAATCCAGGTACTGCACGAATCCCAAGTGTGATAATGTGTGCTGACGTCGAACACAGGGGAAACCACTCAGTCAAAGACCCATGATGATGATCAAATGCTGAGCACGAGGTCACCTATCAATGATGGAAATAGGCCCAAGGTGCGGCTCTAGGCTTGCTCTGAGAGCAATGTGTCGTAGTCGATAAGAGACAAACCCGCCGGCAAGAAGTCAATGGAGACCTTCTCAAACCAGCACGAGCAGAAGATCAAAACATCTGATGTGATAGAACAAGATGCGCAGAGCAGGAAACCCGGCGAATAATGAGTCAGAACCATGAGAATGGCGGAGTTTTGGCTAGACTTCCCTTGAACAAAAGCACGACTCTGTGATGACCATGGCAGTAAAAAGTGACACTGTATAAGTCTGTCTTGCAGGAGGCAAAACAAACTCTCCATATGATTGGAAGAGATAACCAACCGGGGGAGAACTGACAAGTGCAACATAGTAAAGGCTGAACCTAGGTCAAACTAGAACCATCCCAAATGAAGGAAATATATATAAGTATATGTGCTTTGTTCAAGGGCGACAAACTGACTCTGTATTGCCATCAAAATAACGAAGATACATCCCGTTCCCGCTCTTTTTGTTATATTTGATTTTTTTGTCTTTTTCATAATAAGCCTGAAAAAGAATAAAAGAATGCTATGGTACAATGGATAGAACGAGTATCAAGAAAGCAGATGCACTAGTTCCTGGGATTGGAACAATCCTATGCACAATGCAAGGTGGCGAAAACTGGTCAGTGATACTCAAAGGAACGTTCCATCCATGGGTACAAAGGTGTCAAGTCGTGATAGCTAAGTGCATGCAATGGTTAACTTGTACAGAAAGTCAAGGTCAAAAGTTGGCTTAAACATCGAGTCCAAATGAAGCCGGCTAAAGGCCGGGATAAACAAGTAGCCAATATGCAATGCAGTAATACAACTTAACGACACCAGGGAGCCTCTAGGGTAAAAGCCAGAAAAAATGATAAGTGATGAAGAAGAAGAATGAAGCTTCAACACATAAGACATGGCGGGACTAAATAGGACTCCCGAGCCTACATAAAAAGCAGCATGGGCAACAAGTGATAGCGAGGAACTAACTAGGAAGCCCATGTAAAGGAAGGCTCTACCATCAAGTCATGATTTAAAAATCGGCGAGTGAAATAGGTATAATGCTCATGACCTGATGGGATCGACCCTAAGGCAAGTGATCAGTATGGATGCTAGAATGCAAGATGCAACGGAAAGTGATTCCCTAACCTATATGCCAGTGAAGATCATATACCTGCCGTGAAGAGTCTGAAATCATGGGTCAAAAACCGGGAAAAGTCTCAAAATCGTCAAAATGTACCTGAAACATACCAAACTAGGCACTTCCAAGCAATCAAGTTATACAGCATAGGACAGATCGAAAAAATAAGCATAAGGAAATTTTTGCAAAATTTTTCAATTTTTTAGCCATAAATACACAAATTACCTCTCAATTGGTTCATTATTGCATAGCTGATTTGGAAAAAGAGCTCTGGAGCTAAAAACTTGTTTCGTCAAATCAGGAACAACCGACCATCGGAATTCAGCGAAACTTCAGGTAGGCTCTTTATTCATCCTGCTTAATCATTTTGTCCGTTTAAAAATTAAAATTAAGTGAATTTTTGCCTAGAAACCCTTCTTAAAAAATGCGTATCTGCGCATACGCGGGTTCAATGAAGTGAAGCTGCGTATACATGCGACTGTGCACAGGAAAAGTCGCGTATGCGCAGGTCCATAACTCAAAAAGAAGTTTCTAATGCAAATTTTAATGAAATTTTTCAGGATGACTATTTCTTGGAGGGAACGTGAGCACGGCGCAATAGACCAAGAGGTCATGCAGGATCGCGCGGCACAAAATGTCCTCCGAAACTGTGGATTATTCAAATTTTTCAAAATGCCCAATATGAAAAGTAATGTGAGATTGCTTGAAATGCTGGTAAATTACTGGGAGCCAGATCAGGATTGCTTCATCATTGATCAAATGCCACTACGCATAGAAGTGGAAGATATATACTTCATCACTGGACTCTCCAGGAGGGGAGACCCAGTGGACCTACACAGAAAGCCCCTGGGAGGGTTGACCGTGGAGGACTATGTCCAAATCTATTGCGTAGATAATTCCAAGAAAGTTGGCACACAGATTGCAATCAAAGATATCAGGGATTTGCACATAAAGATCCTCCTATTCACCATCGGCAGAGTGGCAGGATCTGCCTCACTACACCAGGCGTCCAGGACGCACATGAGCATAGATGTAGAGTGCTTAATTCATGTGTATGATTGGTGCACAGCCCTGCTACAGAACATGAAACAACAACTGACCTCCATTCGCCAAACAAAAACAAAACACTTTGGCTATGGAACCATTTTGACTACATTCTTCTTCGAGAGAGTTCCAGCTTTGATACCCAAAGTCATCTCAACTATCAGCAGCCCTCGGGACCCAAGAATCGCCCGTTGGGCAGACATGATGAAGAGACTGGGGGGCAGCGAGGTACCCCGAACTACCTGGGACGATGAGTTCTTCTTATGGTGGAGAGAACAAATCATCGCAGTGGATGACTATCCCTATGCCGGGATGGATTTCCGAGGAGATCCAGATCTAGTACTTCCACCCGGTGCAGCATGGGGAGCAGTCGGTAAGTTTTTTCAAAAATTTTAACTTATATGATTTTTTTTTGGATTTTCAAATATGTATGAAAAATGAAAAAACGAACATGTTTTTTGGATTGGATTCATAATGACTGACAAATGAAAAATGATCATGTTTCAGATGTTGGACCAGTTCGTCCTGAGGGCCTAGCACGTCACAAACGCCGCAGAGGTGAAGCAGAGACAGCGGATTCTGACAGGACGCTCCAGGCCGTGTAGAGAAACTTGGAGGGACTGACCCGCCAAATCCCTCTGGCTGCTGTGGAGGACTTTCCAGAAGCCGTCCAGAGACGGGTTGTAGGAGTACCCCGGGACTGGGTTAGACTGTTTCGCCGTGTGGCCACTGCAGTGATGTTCTATAGGAACGCTGGGCAGGGTCCTCAGGAGTAGACAGATTTAACATATTAGATGACTGTATATTTTTTGAGACTGAACATGATGGGGCATAAGCCCAAGTTTTGTACGGCATTTATGGATCCAAAATTTTGTAGAATTTTTTGACACTCCGATGATATATACAACGATATTTGATGTGATGTGATAAATGTATCAAGTGTATGATGTTTTTGATGATTAAAATTTATTGTATTGAATGATTAATATGCCAATCTAAAGCTTGATTAGCTAATGAGTCAGCAAACCAATTGTCAGCTCGAGGAATATGAATGAATGTTAAAAATTGAAGTGACCTTTGTAACAAACGTACCCTCAAGAACAATCGTAATAAAACTGGATCTCGTACCCGATAAGTGTTGTTCAACTGCGACACCACCAGCTGGGAGTCCAAGAAAACTACCAACGAATCAACACCCAAAGATATTGCCTCCGAGAGTAGATGAATGACAACAGTGTATTCTACTACGTTATTGGAAGCAGGACCAATGCAGACTGCTCTTGACACTAACAGCTGACCGGATGGATAATGAAGCACCCAAGCCGCGGAAGCTAAGTTCCGAGTGTGTCTACTGGCACCATCGGCGAAACCAAAATGACTCATGACATCAACACAACCTGCCAAAGCAGATCAAAAACATCACCATCTCATCAAAAATCGAAAATCAAACAGATATGTACAAAACAAAAACTACTATATACAAAGCAAAATGCCAGGCCAAAGCCTAGGCATAATACTTCTTCAAATAGAGCCCATTTCGGGGCTCCGGCAACTCATTCCCTTCGAAGTCAACCAAGGTATACGCTCCTTTCTTAAGGACCTTCTTGACGATATAGGGGCCGTACCACATCGACTTAAAATTTCCTGCCCCCAAGGCATCTTTTTCTTGGGCATAGACCAAAACAAGGTCGCCTTCGGAAAAGACCCTAGGCTTAACTGCCTTATCGTACTGGACTTTGACTCGGTTTTTATGCGCTTCGTTCAACGTGGCGGCATCTCGACGCTGCTCATCAAGATGTTCCAGATGAAGAAGCCGCTCTGCCAGACTAGAAGTGTCGGGAAGAAGCTCAACAGCCAGTTTAAGGGAAGGAATCTCGCATTCAATGGGAAATACGGATTCCACCCCGTGGACTAACTGAAACGGAGTAAAGCCAGTTGCAGTTTTCACTGACGTCCTGTATGCCCAGAGTGCAGGATATAGCATAATGTGCCAATTGGATCTATGTTTATCAATCGTCCGTTGAAGAATTGTCTTCAAGGACTTATTCACGGCTTCCACTTGGCCATTGGCCTGAGGATAATATGGAGATGAATGCTCCTGCAGGAAACCCAATTTAAGAGCCAACTCAGCCATCATACTGTTCTGAAAGTGACTGCCATGGTCAGTGACAATCTCTCTAGGTATACCGAAACGAGCGATAACTTGGTTGAAGAAGAAAAGAGCTGCAGTCTCACCATCGTTCCCAAAAGTAGGCATACCTTCGACCCACTTCGTAAAGTAGTCTACTGCTACGATGATGTACTTGTGACCTTTTGCCGAAGGCGGGTTACAAGTAGTATAATCCATACCCCACTTTGTAAAGGGTCCGACAGTAACGACTGGAAAAAGCGGAGCTGGATGAGCGCGCATTTTTCGAGTATATACCTGACACGGATGACACTTCTTGGCCGATTCAATACAATCTTTGAAAATCGAGGGCCAAAAGTATCCAGCACACAAAATCTTTTGGGCTGTAGCAAGCCCAGATAAATGACCCCCACAAGCTCCACTGTGAGAATCATTGAGCACAGCCTCAGCTTCTTCGAAAGTTAAGCAACGTCTTAGGATTGAATCAACCCCTCGACGGTACAAAGCATCACCAATAATCAGATAACTTTTAGCTAAGTGACGCAGCTTATGACGCTCATCTTTCGAAAAAGAAGAGGGAAACTTCGCAGTCTGGAGATACACGATGATATCCCCATACCAAGGATCTTGTGGAGAGATCAAAAACAAGTGTTCGTCCGGAAAGGACTCATCATAGATCATCTCCTCCCCACAAGGCAACTCGGAGATCAATTTCGCAAAGACTAATGACTTCTTGGATTTGGCAGACATGAACTCTAGATCAAATTCTTGTAATATCACAATCCATCTATTATATTTGCCCCCAATCACTCGCCTGCTGAGGACAAATTGAAATGGATTGGCAGCTGCCAAGACATAAGTTTTGCGAAGAATAATATAATGCCGGAGTCGCTGCACAGCATGAACTGCTGCTAAGGCTAATTTTTCTATCGGGGTGTATCGCAGTTCAGGTCCTACCAGTCCTCGACTAAGGTAGTAAATAACATGCTCAGCCAGAGCATCATCCTCCTGAACGAGAACCATACCAATGGTAGATTCTGCTGTAGCCAGATACAAAAGAAAATCTCTGCTATAATCGGGTGGACTCAGTAAAGGAGCAGAGGTCAATGCCTTTTCAAGGCATCGAATGAGCGTTGAGCATAGTCGTCCCAAAGAAAAGGGACTCCTTTCTTCAACAGTCTCATATATCCCTTTGTAATCTCAGCATAGTTAACGATAAACCTCCGAAAAAAGTTAGACTTCCCTTGGAGACTTTGAAGTTGACGGATTGAAGACGGGGGAGGCAACCGAAGTATTGCCTCAACCTTGAAGGGATCTACCCTTATCCCTTCACTAGACACGATAAATCCCAACAGCCGACCGGATGTTACCGCGAAAACGCACTTGTTCGGATTCAAACGAATTTTATAAAAACGACATCTTTCAAATACTTGCCGGAGGTGACCTGGATGATCCATCCTCTTTCGAGAATGAGCAGCTAGATCATCTAAGTATGCCTCGATGATTTTCTTGATGTCGTGGAAGGCGTAAGACATGGCCCGCTGAAAAGTGGCTCCATCATTTTTAAGACCAAAAGGCATTTTCTTATATGCAAACGTACCCCAGGGACAAATAAATGCGGTCTTATGTTGATCTTCTGGACGGATAGTAATTTGATTATAACCGGAAAAACCGTCCATGAAGGAAAAAATCTCGTTACCGGCACACTCATCAATAATCTGATCAATGAAGGGTGTGGGGTAATTATCTTTAGGACACGCCTTATTCAGGTCTCTGAAATCGATGCACACTCGAATTGTTCCTTGCTTTTTATCAACAGGAACGGGGTTTGAAACCCATTCGGTCAGAGGAACTGGGAAAATGAATCCCGCCTTAAGCAGCTTTTCAACTTCAGCTTTGATAGCTGCTGCCTTCCTAGGATTAACCGGACGAAGTTTTTGCCTGACCGGCTTAGCGTTTTCATACGTCTTGATCTCATGTTGGACAATAGATGGGTCTATGCCAGGCATTTCCTCATAAGACAAACAAAAACATCCCTATACTCTTTGAAGAGCTCGGTATAGATTTGAACTTCTTCACGGGAACATTCAGCTCCAATGAAAACGTTCTCGATAATGTTGGGATTCCTGGAGATGTTCACCGGGATAGTCGGAGAGATCACAGCCATGTTCCCTTCAGCATAAACATGTGCTGGTGCTAAGGGGCTCAAGACTGGGTGAACAGGTCCAGGAGACTGAGGACTTGGAAAACTAGCTTCGACTTCGCTCAAGTCAGGTAGGAAGTAAGACCGATGATGCAAGTCATCCCACGGTCTCTCTATACCTGTCATTGCTTCCGGGATGGCCTCTTCAGATGGAAGAGTGGTATCTAGACAATCCTGGGCAGAAGAAGAAGTAAGCGTCCAAGCCGGAGCCACATCACCATCCAACTCTTCCGGCGAAAGAGGAGCTGGATCAGATTCTGCAGTGTCAACAATAGACTGATATGCAATCTCAGCTGCAGAAATTGGGAATGCCATTCCACCCACTTGCCCTTCCTCCAATGTGGCTGTTGGGGAAGGTAAGGTCCAAGGGTCCGAAAAATAATGAGTTCGAAAGAACTCTCTTCGAAAGGGAGCCTTGGAGGATGAAATAGCATTAATAGACACCTTAGGAGGAGGAAGATCAAAAGAACCCATCAGGGAAGAATACATTCCAACTCCCAGATTCTCGACAGGCGCCTTGGTATTATCCAACTTAGGAACAGATGAGTCAGAAGGCGCATCCAGGTCTACAGGAGGACAGTCCAGTTGATCCACTGTGACTATCCTCCCTTCGTGGGGGAAACATACTATTCGAAATAGTGAGGATGCAATAGCATCCATATCATATATCCAGTTCCTCCCCAACAGAAGGTTGTAGTCCAAGGCTGCATCTACTACCTCAACCTCTATGTTAACAGTTTTTCCCCCAACACAGATGGGCAAAGCCGGGACAATACCATGGGGCCTATGAGAATGACCATCAAATGCAGTAAGAATAGTGCTAGATGGAACAACTTTGGGAGATCCAAGTGTCTTCCAGCATGCGAGACACATCACGCAAGTAGAAGCACCCTCATCAACAACCGTGCGAAAGATATTAGTCTTCCGATACGATGATTTAATATGGAAGGCCATATGATGAGGAAGTCTCTTCTTAAAATTCTTCATATCAAAGGTAATCAGAAGAGAATTTTTCGGATCAATAGCCCCAATGGCGGTGAGCAAAGCACTGCGCTGAGCCGGACAAGACTGGAGTACCTCTAAAGCTGACATAGCACAAGGACTCTGCGCCAGATCTTCTACAATCGAGTAGTTCTGGGCAGCCCTCATGTTCGGATTAATCGTTGACCGCTTAGAGGATGCCTTCGGTATCCGAGGCATAGACTCGACAGTTGGCTTCGTGATATGAAGCGGCTCAGTAGCGTCGGGAACTTCCTTAGCTTTCGAAGATTCCTCTCCGCCATAATCACGGGATCTCGTAGCGACATCCACGTGAGCACTCATCATAAAGATATTCGATGGAATTTCCCCTTCCTGAGGACCTCCAGAGGAAGCCCCGGGATTTTGATTCGCGCCGGCAATTAATTGCTGCCCTTGGGGAAAAGGGTTTGTTAGCACAGCCTGGGAACTAGAAGAACCTTGCTGAGATAACAGGCGCTGAGCATCCTGAATTTTCGGGCAAAGATGCGTGAGATGGTCTCCAGCACAAAGCTTGCACGGAAACTTAACTTTCTTTTTCTCCTTTTTCCCTTCACCAACACGCTCGTTGGTCTTATTTGCATTACCCTTCCCATTCTTGCCCTTCTTCTTGTTATTACGTCCCTTCTTCTTCCCATCGGACTATTGATTTCCTTTGGGTTCAGAAGATTGGACAACATTAATGGACAAAGACTGGGAAGGTGATGAATCAGCAGGCACAGCCTGACCAGAAGAAGCAGATTGTAAAGACAACTGCTGCAATTGAGAAAGCAGGCTGGCTGCACTACTACTGACCGATCCGACAAGTCCGTCACCATGCGGGCTAGGTTTGGGTTTCGAGAGATCCAATTTGGAGCGAGGAGCATTAGGCAAATACTTGTAAAGCATGCCAGACTGAGAATAGATCAACTCTAACTGCTGGGCCCTAAAGATGGCCTGCTCCTCGGAATATACCCCTGACATGGATACATCCTTTGAAATATCGGACTGAAGCGATTTCAAAAACCACTCGAGAAGGAACTCACCTGGAATATGGGCTTTGATAAGCCTCTTCCTTCTCCTCCATTCCTGAATATGATCCGAAATGTGAGTTGCCTCATCCTGCTTAAAATTAGCCAGGAGTTCGGTCCCAGCCTCATATCTGACGGGCAACTGAAAATGGTTAAGAAAAGTGACAGCCAGTTCTCCAAATGTGGCGAAACTGCCCCCAGTGAGCTCTATATACCATTTGGCTGCATTCCCAGTTAAGGTGCGCTGAAATAATCTCAATCTAATCGAGTCGTCGATCAGAGAGTTGGAAGAGCACCATAAATGGAATGTGGTGACGTGGTCTGCCGGATCTTCACCATTCTTACCTTCAAACTTAGGAATGTCTGAAGGAAGTTTGGTTGGAACCGGAGGCCAACCCGGACTATATCGAATCGGGTCATTAGTTAACTTCGCCAAGTCTGGCAAGTTTAACGTTGCCAGAAATGGTAATCGCGGCGGAGCCTGAGAATTCCATCCCTGATGGGATGGATTTCCCACATTCTGAAAAGAATAGCCTGGATTTGATGAGGCACCAGGCTGCCAGAAAGGACCCGTAGAAAACGGAGAAGAACCTCCTCCCCACGCCGAGCTACCAAGACCCAGACTAGTTCCCCCCGCTGAAGTATTGACTGAAGATGTAAGCCCCTAGTAGGGGTTCCATGCATTAGATAGAGGAGAAAAAGACTGATAAGCACTCGATGCAGGGAAAGAAGCATTCCCTGGATGACTCGCGATGAACTGATTCCCTGCCCCCGACGTTGCAAACATAGGATTCCACCCCATAAAGGCAGTCGAACTTGGCCCCTGAGCCCAAGGATTGAAACTTTGGGTCTGGGACGTAAAAGGAAACGACCCTAAAGAAGGATTGGGACTAGGAATATGCCCAGTCCCAAAGGGGAAACCCTGAAAAGAAGCTGATCCACTAGCCATGTTGGACATGGGCGTAGATCCAGCTGCACCGGCGGTAAAGGAAAAAGAGGGATTTCCGGCAATGGACATCCCTGAAACGAAGGGACCAGATTGAGAAGCATATGCTTGGGTGAACCCAGAGCCAAACATAGCAGTGCTAGAAGCACTCGAAGATAGAGAAATAGTGCCCCCTGCCTCGACAAAAGCAGGGGTCTGAATGCCCGCAGCACTCACGGTAGAAGCCGCGTTCCCAGTCGTGGCCATCGAAAGATAAGAAAGATATGGAAGATCCGGCGGTCTCTCAGACTCCGGTCCGACGTACTGAATAACAAACGGATGATCAAGAGGAAGAGGAGATGGACTTGTAGCTGCAGGCTCAGGTATATCTTCTATCTGAAAATCTTCCTCCTGAGGAAACAATACTCTCGAGGTGAGCGGAACGCTCCTCTCGGAACCGACACCGGAATCAGCAACGAAACCTTCAGACCTAAGTGGAGGATCTCTCTCCACAGCGTCAGACTCTACAGGGTGAAAACCACCTGCTAGATCGCTCCTACGCCTTCTCGAAGAAGGCTCTGCACTTTCGGGAGATAACCCCCGGACTCTCCTGGAACGTCGAGGCGCTTGATCAGCCACTTTTACAGATTTATTATATTAGACTCAAGAAAAGTGAAAATCTAGGCAAGCTAGGAGAAAAGAGCACACACTAAAAACAAAACCCTGAGAAACAGCAAGCAAACAGCCTCCAAGTATTTCCGCTTCGGGTGATGAGGACCGGCCACCAAAATACAGGAAAGCGAAGTATAGGGCCTTCCGAAAGCAGTCTGGGATGATTAGGGCCCAGAACAACTAGCGAAGGTATCAGAAACAGTTACGCCGACCTCCTAACGACAGCCTTTGCCGGCTCAAGCACCCAAGCTTCGCAAGGGCACCCCCCAGAAGTACTGCTGAAAGTGATGCGACGTCTGCCTCAAGTACCACGGGTATTCCCCCCCGCAGTCACCTGTGTGGAACCTAGGAACAACAACTATGGACACCAATCCGTATCAGAAGCTGGGCGGAACGGTCTTGAGGTTAGATTCAGCTAATTGGAGGGGGGGTATCCCTCTTCTTAACCTTCACTTCCCCTCGCGCTTGACTCTCGAATGAGAGCTTTCCCAGTCCACTTCACGGAGTTGGATTTCGCTCAATTAATAAACTTCTATGTTTGTTTGAGCGGCCTTGGAGAGTTAACTCTCCTCTCTCCTATTCCAAGGCCCTACAACCTAGCTAGTTGGTGATTGACACTTAATAAAACTTGCTAGTTGATTTTAGATTAAATCGCTTATTTTAAGGGCTGTTGTAATAAGTCACAAGGATATGGAGTTGAAACCAATGATGTTCTGACGCAAAAGAAATTAATAAAAACCTGACTACATGCACATGCAGTTCTTAGTCTTTCGATGAAGAGCAATTTCTATGTAAGTTCTACGAGACTAAAAATGTATTTTTCTTTTCGAATTACAAACTCACACTCACAAAAATTAAGAAGCTAACTAAATGATTCAATGCACCTAATGTAAATGACCACTAGCATGTAAATTCTAAGATGCAAAAAATCTCTTGAAACAAGGTGAAATTTCCCAAAAAGGCTCCTTCAGTTTTAACTCATCTTTTGATATCCAGAAAGCCAATTCTTGCAAACAAGAACTCTTAATATAAGACACCAAAATACTCAACAAGAAGAAGAAGAAATCAAAAGACAACCTCTCCTCAAATTCAAGCTGAAAACTAGAAGCAAGAAACTTCACTAAAGTCTCAAAAGATATGACCAAACGAAAATGAAAAGGCAACAACAAAAACAAAAACAAGAAACAATGTTTTTTGAGTTTTTGATATGCAAAAACAAAAAGCAAAACAAATGTTTTTGGACTTTTTAGTTTTATAAAACAAGAGCTTCAAAAAAAAAACCAAGAACAACTATCCCAATCCAAGCCAAAACGAGACCGAATTTCAAGCATAAACTTCAACTATGCCCCCAAACCTTATAAAGCTAATGATAGCAAGATCAATAAGAGCAATGGAAGACTAAAAACTCAATCAAACAGCCAAGAGAAATAGTGCAAATTCGTTGCAACACAAAACTCCAAAGAAAAGTTCTTCGAAAATTGCAACAAAACCCTAGCCTATGAAACCCAAGAAAACCAATCGAAAACAAAGCAAAGAACGCAATGCAAAGCACAACACAAAGATAGGAGTGAGTCAGTGAGCAGAAGCTCTCTGTTCTGGTAAAGCAGAACAGCCAAGAACACTCAGAAAGCGATCTTGGAACTCAATCCAGGAGTGCTTGCACCAACAAGAACACTTCGCCAAAAAGATCAGTTTTCGGACAAACGAAAGAGAAACAAGACTTGAAACCACTTCTGTCACACTCCAGTAAGTATAGAGACTCTGCAGACACAGGCCTCCACAGCCAGAAAAGACCAAAAACACCAGAATCTTAAAATTTCAAATTCAGCCTAGGTATACACGACCTTGCAGTTATGCAACAAGCGTGTATACGCGTCTGCGTTGAGGGAAACCCGCGTATACGCGGTTCCTTCTACACAAACTCGCGGGTATACGCGACTGTGTGCAAGAAAAAAGGCGTATACAAAGAAATATAATGAAAAATAAAAAGTACAAGCCTGGGAAAGATATCAAAGCTTCAGACTGACTGCAAGAAAGCAAACTGGACTGTAAAAGACAGAAAAAACTGTTGGCAACCTACCGAACAGCTGAAACAACCCAACAGGAGAATCACAAAAATGGATTCCCCAGTGGAGTCGCTAGTTCTGTTTCGGGGAATTAACACCCTAGAGGTTGGTTTGGATTCAACCTCCACAGAGCAGGGGCGTACTACTTAACAGAGACCCACACGATCATGCACATTCATAAAAACGAAATAGAGCAGAATGAGAGGTTTACCCGTTGGTCCTACGTTTGAAGTAGATCCACGTGGAGTTCAAACTCCCTGCAACCGTCCTTCCTCCTTCACCTGAAATGCAAGAAGAAACCAACACAAAGGACAAGTTGTACAGTATATTTCTACTCTATATGTTAGTGAGATTCATATAAAACATTAAATAAATCATCATGAATGCTTGTATAACAAATATTCTTCATACATTAAAGCATACACTAACACGTTTATATCGGGAACAGCATGATACTTCTGTATTATAAAAATAGTACGTACAAAAGTAAGTGGAGAGATCACCTGATCCTTCCAAGGCCTTCGCAGACCGTCGTCCGGATCCGTCCAGCCCTTGCCTCGCTAAGACTCCTTCCAAACGAGTGCATACGAGATAACATATAAAGGGATGTGTATCTCAAGGAAACAAGGGTTTCCTGAAATGAACTGGGAAAGTGCAGGAGGCACGGGGAATCAGACTTGGATAGGGAACCAACAGAGTATAATAATAATAATTCTCTCTCTCCCTTAGGCCATACACATGAGGTCTTTTTATAGTCCCTCCAAGTAGTTTCAGCAGTTGGAAACAGTTGGCCACGGGCTGGGGTGGTTGAACTACCTGAGTAACCATCAACCCAGCGTGAAATTAGGGATTTTTATATATTTTTTTAATCATTAAAATGGCATACGCGGAAAAGTCTAGCTGTACTCGCGTATACACGCAGAAAAACACGGGCATAGTCGCGTATGGAGGATTTTCCACTGTTTTTAAGTGAATTTGTCCAAGTCTGTAGGAATGGGTGCCCATAAAGCCATGAAGCAATCATGAATCATGTCAAGGTGAGAAATGATGCTATAACAATGTGTACTTGGCTTATTCTTCAAGTACACATGTAGACCATGAGGCATGGTTGATTGAATCAAGTGTATCCTTTCACTTAACTCACCATAGGGAGTGGTTTTGTAGTATGAGAAATATGATGGTGGTAATGTCTTCCTAGGGGAGGATAGGAATGCCAGAATTGTTGGACACGGAAAAGTCAAGCTGAAGTTGCAAGGTGGAAGGATTAGACACTTCCTAGTATTCTGCATATTCCTGCATTGGCCAGAAATATGATTTCTGTAAGCAAGATGGACGATGCAGGTGTAAAAACAATGTTCAAGAAGGATACCTACAAGATGGTTCGGGGAGCACTGGTATTGATGCGGGGCATTCGGATTGGAACTCTGTACAAGCTTTTGGGTAACACTATTATTGATGGGTGCAATAGTTCTATGGTTCTTGAAAGTGGAACTGAAAAGCTTTTGGTCTTTGGAGAAAATACCACGTTGTGGCATCAAAGGTTTGGAAATATTGGAGAGAAGGACCTTTGAATACTTCATGGTAATGGTATGGTAGAAGGTATGCCTAATTTCTCTCTGGATTTTGATTTTTGTGAACATTGTGTATATGGGAAACAAAATTGGGTGAGTTTCCCCTCCGGTGCTAAGAGGGGGAAAGAGATATTAAAGCTTGTGCACAGTGATTTGTTTGGACCTGTGCCGATTCCATCATTGGGTAAGTCTGTGTACTATGTGTCAGTTATAGATGAATTCTCAAGGAACACATGGATATATTTCCTCAAGAATAAATCTTAAGTCTTTGACAAATTTAAAGAATTTAAGGCTCTGGTAGAAAACCAAACAGAGAAGAAGATAAAGGTGTTGAGGACAGATAATGGTGGAGAGTTTTGTAAGAAGGAATTTTAAGAGTTCTGTAAGAAGTGTCTTATAGCACGACAGAAGGCTACTCCATACGCACCTCAACGAAACAGAGTTGCAGAAAGAATGAACATGATGTTGATGGAAAAGGCAAGAAGCATGCTCAATGGTTCTAGGTTAGGACAAGAATTTTGGGTAGAGGCAGTGGAGACTGCATGTTACCTGGTTAACATATCACCTTCATCAACGTTGGACGATAAGACTTCGCATGAGGTATGGACTAGTGAGAAACCCTCTCTTTCACATCTGAGTGTATTTGAATGTGAGCATATGTACATGTTCCAAAGGAGAAAAGAACCAAGTTGGATAGTAAATCTAAAAGGTGCATATTTATTGGGTATAAGGATGGTTTAAAATTTTATAAGCTTTGGAACCCATAAACAAGGAAGGTTGTGTACAACCGAGATGTGGTGTTTATAGAGGTGAAAAATGTTATTAAACATGAAGTCCTTCCAAAGGAACTTAAGAAGATAGAGTTTGAGCTAAAGGAGGAATAATCAGACTCCACAAAAAACATCAATCAGAAGAGGAAGAGCCTCAAACTCCAGCTTTGAGAAGATCAATTCGAGAAATAAGGCAACCAAAAAGGTATATTCCATCTGTTGTCTATTCAAATTTTGCTTTATCTATCACTGACGATGATCCCAGTATTGTCAGGGAGGCACTGGATTCAAAGGATGGAAGACTCTAGAAGGAGGGCATGGTTGATGAAATGACACCCTTGCACAAAAATGAGGTATGGGATCTGGTGGAGTTGTTGGTTGGAAGGAAACCAATTGGCATAAAATGGGTGTTTAAGAAGAATATGGATGAAAAAGGCAAGGTGGAGAAATGCAAAGCTCAGTCGGTAGCAAAAGGTTATTCCCAAGTGACGGGAATTGATTTTGGTTATATTTTTTCTCATGGTTCTAGCTTCTATTAGATTACTTTTATCTGTTTTTGTTGCATATGATTTTGAGGTAGAACAGATGGATGTGAAGACAATGTTTCTTCACGGGGATCTGGAAGAAGAGATCTACATGAAGCAACCTGAAGGATTTGCGGTGAAGGGTAAGAAATAACTAGTATGCATATTAAAATAGGCTCTGTATGGGTTAAATCATTCACCAACGATGTGGTATCAGAAATTTGATACATATATACGGGGTTTGGCTTTACCAGAAGCAAAGCGAATCATTATGTGTATTTTATATTAATTAGTGACCATGTTATTTATTTGGTATTGTATGTGGATGATATGTTGTTGATTGGAAATGACAAAGAAATTATATAGGATTTAAAGACCCAATTGTCCTCCAAATTGAACATGAAGGATCTTGGTGCTTAAAACTATATTTTGGGCATGGAAATTAAACAAGATCAGGCAAAGAGGAAGTTCTGGTTAAACCAAAGGAAGTATGTCAAGATAATATTGTAGAGGTTTAAGATGCAAGATAGTAAACCGATGAAGGTTCCTATTCCTGTAGGTGTAAAGTTATTTGTTAAACAATGTCCCAAGGCATAAGAAGAGGAAGAGGACATGTCCCATGTTCCATATGCAAGTGCAATGGGTAGCCTGATGTATTCAATGGTCTCTACTAGGCCATACATTTCACACGTAGTGGAAGTATTGAGCAGGTTTATGTCAAAACCAGGGAAGGAGCATGGGACAACAATGAAGCATGTTTTCCGATATCTGCGTGGCACTGGTGATTATGATCTGTGCTACCAAAGAAGAGCAGGATTGGACAAAGTTTTGGACATATGTGGATTTGTTGATGTAGATTGGACTAGAGATCTAGATCAGATAAGATCTACAAGTGGGTATGTATTTAATCTATTTGAAGGAGCAGTTAGTTGGATGAGAAAAAGACAGTTTGTAGTGGCTCTTTCAACTATAGAGGCTGAATACATGGCAACCACTAATGCAATAAATTAAGCAATTTGGTTGCAGAGATTGTGTTCAAGTATGGGGTTGGTACAACGAGCTATAAGGATAGAATGTGACAGCCAAAGTGAAATTTTCTTGGCAAAGGACCCTGCTTATCATTCAAAGACAAAGCACATTGACGTTCAATATCACTTTGTGAGGTATATGGTTGAGGAAAAAAATGTGTTGCTAGTAAAGGTGGACACTTTGAAGAATGTTCCAGATGCAATGAAAAATATTGTGATCATTGAGAAGTTTTCTTGGTATAGAGAATCAATGGGAGTTGCAGGGCTATACCAATGCCTAAGCTCTCTTGTGACCCTTGTGTGGAAAATAAAACAACAAGTGGGAGGATGTTAGGTGTGTGTTATATTCTTTCCACGACTATTTGCATGTGCAGGGGGGTCACAGGGGGTGCGGTAGCCCCCCTACACGGGGTCCTAGGCAGTGCCCCGAGAATTGTTTTTTTGACCTTATATTAGGTGGCCAGACCTACCTATGGTTTTCTGCATGGGTTTTGCACATGGTTTTGGGCATGATGGTTTTTGTCCATGGTATTTTGTAGATCCAGTCAAGGGAACTACAATTATGTTCTAACCCAGGGTTAATGGATTGGGGTTTATGAATGTTTCAGCATGTATATATATGTATTCCAAAATTGAAAGGAATATAATGAAAAATCAATCTAGTAGTCCTTGTTTTGGGATCTAAGGGAAAATATCTGTGTAGATGTGTTTTTCGTTTATGTTCTCGCCATTTTTTATTTTATGTTATAAGAATTCGTTTGCAGGTAATTTTTGTATAGGGTTAAAACCTACAGGATGTTTTAGCGAATATTATAATAAAACTTCATCACAAATGAAAAATTTTGGGTGGTCGAAGGTTTTAGGGATGTTTTTTTTTTTTGCGGTGCGCGTCATGGAACAATTAGCACCAGTGTGCTACATATGTAAACGCACCATGCCGCATACATAACTAAAAAAACTGAGGTGTTGAATGCAAAAACACCAATGTGTAATACATTGCACCAATTCTAATACATAAAAAAGGCCCTAGGTATTTCTTGTAAGGAATGGCACCGGGGCAAGCAAAAATAACTACATTCCCAATGCTTTTATTTAAACTTGTAGTGTCGATGCGTATTGTTTATATAGACACAATGGGGTGTTAATTATATAAAAAGAGCAGTGTTGTTAGTTTTCATAATGCACTGAGGTTGGAAATAATATTTTGTAGGATCTTGGTGTTATTTCTATGAAAGCACTGGTGCGTTAAGAATTACAATGCATCGGGGTATTAATTGCAAACAATACCGACGCTTGAAGAAATAAATGCCTCGGTGCTGTCGTTTTATGAAAAGGCACCGGTCATGCAAAAAAATGTCATCACAATGATTTTATATAACATAATTCACTAGTGGATTTTTATGTTATGGACACATCGGTTTTTTGTATGAGCTTTTCTAATTTTTGGAAATATTGATCCGTGACAGTGCAATTATTGTAATTTTAAAAATCCATTTTTCATCAAAAAACCAACATATATCTTAGAACAATATTCATATAAATTAAAATTTGATTAGTGCATTTGTATATGATGTTTGGATTAATTTGTTATATTATCATATTTTGACATCTCTTCATTATAATATTTAATCATTTATATATTTAATTAGTGGTGTAACATTTCACAACGACATTAGACAACACAATAGAACAAATAAAAATGTATTTTATTATATATCAATAAGAGCCTCTTTTCCATACAAAATGAGATTGTTATTGGTAACCCTTTGTCTTTCAAATGAGACACTATGTCCATTACATTAAATAAAATGTATGATTTTCGTAGATAATTATTTCAAAGAATACAACAAGTTACATTAATATCCAAATAGATCATCCTTATTCGTTGGAACTGTTGTCAGTGCTTGACATACTTCCATGACTTAGGTTATTTGGAAGATCGTTTTGTTGATTGCATCGATTGTTTTCGTCTTCTTGATCTTGTTCCATCTGCAAGCATAAAAATAAAGTGTAATGAGTGTATCAACATTGGCGAGAATAATGAAAATTGAAATAAATAATATACATAAATGTAAATTGAATAACAATGTACCATATCAAGAAGTGACTCATAAACTATGCACGTAGTTTCAAAACCAAGTCTCACGCCTTGTTGCAACAAGTGGCGTAATTCCATACTTTTTTTTGTGCATGTTTTAAATCCCATTATAAATCATAGATTTAATATAAAGGAAGTTTTTGTTCTATTAATTTCAAACTCAAAGAAGTAAAACAACATAGATACTTACAAATTCCATAATTAATTGTTGATATGCCAACATATACTCACAACCCATATTTAACCGAATGTCAATCAATTCTTTTGATGACTCTTCTTTGTATGTTAGTACCTATTTGAAGACATTGAAGGATGGTTGCTGTAAAACAAATTAAAATATACGAAAATGAAACCTTGAGTTGTTATAAATAAATATTAACAATTACTCACAAACTTTGAAATCAACCTTTTTCTTCCTTGCCGTCCCGTTTTGTGTGTTGAATGAGTTTATTTTCTTTTCTGCAAGAAAATAATTGAAAATTAATATTTAATAATAATTTTTTTTTTTATATGTACAAAGTCAATTATGATTACATAAATTTGAAGCACGTTATTGTTGAGATCACTCCTCCTATGATGCAATTATGTCCATTTGTTTGACCATCTTCTTGTACACTTTTTTGGACATTCCTACTAGCATGTTTCGTAGAGCAACTTGTTGGAAAAAAAAAACAACACACTATTTCATATAGATATATGAAAACTAAATATAGCAAATTTAATATCAATAAATGAAAAGTTTATAGTAATATATACATATAATCCTATAAAATCATTTTAATTAGGAATATTACCTTTTGAATGATTGATTTTTGTTGTTGTATGTTTTTGCCATTGCAAGTGTGACATGTCTCATTGACCATTGCTCTGGAAACACCTCATAGTTTAGACATAATTGGGTTCTTAGAACAATTGGATTGGTTTTTGTATTGTAAGTGGAAAATACGTCTGTATGTTCATTCCACTATATTCCTCATAGTTTTTAAAAAAAAATCCCCCCTTTCATAAACCTCCAACACCACCCCAGATGACCTAAGGGTCAATTCATCATCATTTGCATATTCTGTACTTTTTTTCTTCTTCTTAGAATGACATTGATCTTTTCCTTTGTTGTTGCTCCTTACAGAACACTAAACATATGAATTAATAGATTGTTTGAAACATGTCATCTAATATTCTTAAGTATATTATTAATAAAAAAAAATCATATTGAATAATATTTTTTCATTCACCTAATTCATCATTCTGCAAATTTTCTGTCATGCTTTTACTCTCTTCTGCACTTAGATTAGAGATAATATTATTGATACACACTAACCAATACATATTAGTTAAACTTACATATAGTTCAAACACATTAATTTTGTAAAGTATTTACAAAGAACTTCCCTTCTCTGCTTTTTTCGATGTGTTGTCATTGTGTTGATCAATATTTTTTTCACTTGACACATTCTCAGACATTTTTTTTCAATGAAATGAGTATTTGGATTTATAGATACACAATCCAGATTGAAGGCCAAAACCTTTTACAAGAGAGTTCAGTTGCTACCTTTCCTATTCCTATTACATCATTTTTTTCCTTCTTGCCTTTTTGTTGATCTGCATATTTCTGATTTGACTCTATTTATAAATGCTCCATAAAACACTGCTAAAAATTTACAAATTTTTAATTCATTTAAATATAAAACAAGGTTGGCAACTGCTTACTTCTTCTTTGCTAGTTAGAGATCCACCTTCACTACAACACAACTCTCTATAAATACAACAAGAACAGAGAAATGAGTAAGAGTTCCCCACTGACATTAATACTTAGATACATGCAAGAAAGATACCATATTTGCGTGCATTGAACCACGAGGAGGAGACCGAAAAAATCCAAAATCAAGGAATGGGAAAGTTTCTCAAAAATTTCCTATTGACCAACATATTTCCTTGGGGCAACACTACACCCACATTTTCCATTTCATCTGCTTTTTTATTGTGAGATCTTAGAACATGTAATAGATCAATTTATTTAAATGTTTCCAAGTGGTTGATGATTCGACATTGCAAAGAGTCTACGGGAGGATCCAACCAAAGCTTTTCCTTGTTCAATTGTTGTATGACCAAGAGAGAGTCGTCTGTGACTACCAATTTTTTAATTTATCTTTCCTTGGTCAGTCTCAGGCTTTGGAAGAGAGATAAAAAATTCACTTCATTATTTGTAAAGACCCTGAGCCCCCATGCATATTTTATTTATTCCTCTTCATTGGGATCGATGAGAACCCTACTTCCTCGTGCATGTTCCAAATTTTCTTTTGGATGCCCCATCGAAAAACATAGATAAGCAACGATTTCCTTTCTTCCAATTTTTAAATTAGAGGTCATCCATCTGCAACTTCCAGCTGGACTGAAAATAGGTTTCAAACATCGATCAACTTGAGGGGAAGGGGGATCTAATTTGCACCATTTCCTATTTTCTTTTGGAATGATTAAGAGATGAGCTGGATCGAATCCCTTAGATTTTATTGCCTTTGGTGCTAACTATTTTGATTTGGAAGTCGTGACACTGGATTTAACCTCTTTATTCTGAAATTTTTCCTGGTTACAAGCTATCCATATTAGCCAATATATTTATTTAGGGAGGAATCTACAATAACGAGTGACTGCTATGTCTTTTTAACATTTCCACGAGATTTTCTGAATCTAGTTTGTAAACATATCTTCCCAAGATGTTAGGAAAGCATCCATATCTATTAATTTTTTGAATATTTCCTTCCAAACAGAAAGATCATAATTGCATATCTTGAAAAGATGATCAATTGTTTCTTCCTTCTCGTTGCATATGACACACGTGGATGGTCCTTGAATTTTTCTTTTCTTTAAGTTTTATGCTGTAAGGATTTTCCCTGGAACAAGATCCTAATAAAATATGTTTACCTCGGGTAATCCATCAGTGTTCCAAACAACGTTCCACATTCCCACAAAAGACAAATTCCCACCGTTGTGAAGCAACATCATATCTTGTTTTCACTGAGTATGAGAGGTTGGAGGTGGTTGTCAAAATTATTTTATATACCAGTTTAGTTCTAAGAGGAGCACACCCTTTTAAATCATGTATCATCATACTCCATTAAGTTAATATATGTTCTGTAACAATTGGACAGACCCAACCTCTCCAATGACTATTATCATCCCGGGTTGAGAGGTCAAAAATATAAAGTATTTGATGGGCTTTCGTCCATTTTTGCAATTCATCCATTTTGGGATTTTGATTCAAATGATCTTTCCATAACTGAATCCGTTTCCCATTTCCATATTTCCATCTTAGAAAATCAAGAATCAAGGGGCCAAATCCCTTGCAAAGCTTCCAAATATTTGATCCCTTCTCATTCCAATTTTCACTTTTAGGTCTCAGGAGTTGAATTTTGTGAAAGTATTTTCTAAGGAGGGCTAAATTCCATGATTTATAGGAGAAATATATCAACCTCCAAATGATATTGGCACCCTTTTCTATATTCAGTAATTCAGTATCCCTGACACCTAAGCCCCCACAGAGTATAGGGAGCCTAATTGTCTGCCAATTGACAAGATGAAATCTATTTTCATTAGAATTTCCTCCTTGCCACAATTTTTTTATAAAAAGCCTCCCAATTTTGGATAGAACCCCTTTAGGAGCTTGAAGAGCCATACTAGAATAGAGAGGAAGGGAATAGAGCATTGATTGAATGAGGACAACTTTCCCAACGACGTTAATCCATTGTGTTCCCTAGTCCATAATATTTTTATTTTATTTTATGAATCACAATTTCCCAATCATCACTATGAGATGCTGTTTGGTCAATTTAGTGTGTCCTAAATTGCTGCATTTAATTTGTCAATCCGGGAATCGTAAGCTGATGAAGTGCGGCGCACTATATGTGCAAGATAACCTATTTCTTAACTTTTGTCGTTTTTGGTTTTTCTAAGGTGAAATAGAAATTCTAAAATGAAAAGCAAGTTTGGTTATATCTGTTCAAGGAAGTGATATCCCCTATAATGATTTACCAACTTGAAACTTTAAAAGAAAATTGAAAATTACAATGACAAGACTTGAAAGAAAGTAAAAGTGTACTGCTGAAATGAAAAGGTGCTGCTAATCTAATAAATCAAAACAATAAACTAGTGAACATGAAAACCAAACTATTCTTGCTGCCAACTAAACACAAAAGAAACTATGCTTAAGGAAATTCAAAATTGCAACAAAATAAATCTAAATCAGATTACATCAATTCATTTTTTGACCCTTCATCATTAGACCAGCTATGACTTTCGGAAGAAATCATAAACAACTTGTGTAACTGATATTTAATTTGCAGAAAGTAAACTAATACTAAACCATACACTCATGATTCAATCCCTCGCCATCAGTCCAGCTGTGGATTTCGGAGGCAACTGAAGATGTCATATATGATTTAATATATCTAAATTTGCAGAAAAGAAACTAATACTAAACTACACATTTCATAATGCAGTCCCTCACCATCAGTCCAGCTGTGGCTTTCGGAGGCAACTGAAGACGCTATGAGCAGCTTAATATATCTAAATTTAACTACTGAATCATATAAGAAAAACTGAAATGTACAAAGCAAGACTGAAGTTAAACAAAAGCTATGAAAAGCAAACTAGTAGCAGAACAATGTTAGTTTCATGTCATTAGTCAAAATGCTATAAAAAATGCCCGGGCTGTCTACCTAAAACCTGCACAAGAAAACTGATCAGTGATTAACAATCATAAAACATGTAAGACAAAAATGAAATGGAAATTATGGAAATGTATAAACAGAAATGAAACAACTACAAAGTATGAACATATGATGGATTATGATACAATGACTTTTAAAAGAAATGAAATGAGAAATGTACACTAATACACAAAACCTTAGCTGAGCCGGGGCCCTCTACACAGCTTTGGTAACGATCCTCAAACACGAATTAAGTTGAAAAACAGAGTCTTCTCACATTAAAAAGCAGTTCATTATAGAATGGTAGTGTTACGGCTCAAGGGCAGCGTAATCACTACAAAGCAAACTAACAAATAACAGAGTTTATTCACGAACATCAACTATCAACTAACAACTAACTTTATGTGCGTATGCAAACGCTCTATATATAACAATAAACTGTAACTGTCTCCTAAAGTTCATGATGGCAGAGAGCACGTAGACCACTACGCCCACGGATATAGAAGTATGGCCATGTTGGAAAGCGAATCTACGGAAGGTGGATGTTTGAATTCAACTCCAGAGCTCTGCACAGATGTCGATTTAACCTCCGCAAGCTTAGAAACGGCCGTATGGATGTTTATTTGCCACGAAACAGAGTCCGGCCGACATGAAACTCCATAGTTGACTTCCACGTGGACGGCTTTGACCGCGGCTTCTTTGGACGAGTTTTCTTGAACCAATAGGACACGAACCATGTCCACGTCATTCCTATCCTGCCCATGTGGCTCGTTTCCCTTGTAGACACCTGTAGCATATAGTTCCACAAAATAGCTGCGGAAAGTTGCAGCAGCTGCGGAAAGTGGCAAGATTCCGCAGCTGTATGAAAAAAATCTAGATCAAATAGAAAACACAAAAAAACATAATTAAAAACCATGTTAGATACCCTTTTGCACATGATATTGACAATTTGGGAGGTTTAGGTGAGTGAAAAAGGTATGGAAAAGTGTATGGAAAAGATGCAAATTTGGGACTCAACATACCCCCACTGTGAAGGTGTTGCATGTCCCCATGCAACCAAAATTTTGATACTCTTTGTTCAGTTCATGTGCCTTGATACTTCAGCCAGCACATCCAACCCCCTTCTCTTCTTCTTTGGTACTGCCATCATTCTGGGTTTCTTCATTAAGCACCTAAATTTGATATTCACAAGTGCTCTGCCCAATTTTTGGCATTTCCTTTTTAATTTCTTATTCTTCTTTTGCCAAATACCCAAATGTAACATAGTATTATCATGGATGATCTTGTCCAGTTTGCCTTGTTCTTTCAGTGTTTCATTTTCATTTTTGATATGCCGATTCAAAAGCTCAAGCTCAAAAATTTCCTGTTTTAATGACTGAACTAAATCATCCTGCAATGTGTGAGGCCGAATGGAAGAGGTACTTGGACCTGTGGCTGCCTTCTCCAAGGACTCTATATAGTCATATACCTCCTGCTGCTTGGGATCTACTTCCGGTGTCTTTTTCATTGGGCTGTCCCCAAAATGCTGCAAGGGAGAATTATGTTCAAAATCTGGCCGAGGAGGGCTTACATCAATATTTTGCTGAGAATAAGATGGAGTATGCTCATCGTCTGATTGGGAGTGAAAGGAGTCAGGTTCACTAACTGACTGAAATGGACTATGGTCAGTTGGAGACTGTTCAGATGTCTCCTCACCCAAATCAATGAAATGAGGACCTTTAATTTGTGTTTTTCTCAGTTTTCCCTTAAGCCTGCTGCTTCTCCTCACATGCTGTGGTACACTACCCTTTTTTTCTTGTTTTCCTGTTTTTGCCTTCTTGGATAGAGATGACTGTTTTTGAAGAAAAATTAATCTTTCAGATAGAATTTGGTGATCTTCTTCTTCAGAAGAAGAAGTTTTATGGACAGCCTCAATAATTTCTTTTCCTTTTGGTATTATTGGCTTCTTAGCTTTAATTTCCTTCTTCTTCCTTTTTACCAATCTCTCTTCCCTATCAGTTGTTTTCATAGTAGTAGTAGAAGTATTTTGGATTTCATCTATTGTTCTTTTCCTTCTACTTCTTTTTGTTGTGCTAGCTGCGGGAATTTCCTTTGTAGGAGCAATTTGGGTTTCAACATTCATTCTCTTTCTTCTACTCCTTCTAATTGAACTACCTTCAGGAATTTCCTGAGGTTCTTCAAAGAAGTTTCTAACTAGGAATTGTTCCCATGTATATTTTCTTTCCTTTAGCTCTTTTTCAATCAGAATTTTTATAAGTCCGTGGTGATAAAGATGAGGCTCTACATCTCCCAAGTGTTTTTGAACAGTCACAGCCATTTTCTTTAAGCTATTGAATAGAAAATAAGGGAGATTGAGAGTTTGGTTTTCAAGAAAATTCATCAATAGCCTAGTATGGTACATGTACATAGACCCAAAACGACCCTCACATGTAATAAATTTCTGAACAATTAGTAATAAAGTGGCCCATTCATCTTTTATTGCATGCACAGGGATTCCTCTTTTAAAAACAGTGATATCCATACCTTGATTCCGTAGGATTGTTCTCCATGCCTCATCACTGATACTTTTATTTTTGAACCAACGTTCTCCTTCCTGAAGAAGCTCTGTGGCTGTTGCTATTGATGCTTTATTGACCAAAAACTTGAGGTCTCCAACTTCTGCTTCCGAGCCATCAAATGATCTTGCAAACGCTTTTGTAACTTCTCTGTGGTAACCCCTGAATTTCTGAATAAAACGCAGCCATTTAGCTTTCCTCAACATCTCTTTTGCTTGCGGATATCCCTCTCTAAACTTCGGTCCTTCCGGCTCTGCCCTTAATAATTTTCCCATTTCACTTCTCCGTGCTTCACAAGTTTGCCTCTGTGAGGGTTTAAGTGGAAATGGAACGATGGAATACACAGGATCGAGCACAATACTGTGGGGATGTTATCATAAAATGAGAATGAGTACCATAAATAGAATGGAGTAAGACTGTGGGTAGGTATACGGGAGTGAGAGTGAGCAAAAGGAACGAAATGGAGTGAAACAGGGAGTGAGAATGAGTAGAGCGGGGTTTTGTAAACACGACAGAGACACGACAAAGAGGTTAACAAAGTATAATGCATTCGGCCGCATTTTGAATTTTGGTGGCTGTGTAATAAATATGAACACGCTTCAATCAATGATTATGAAGTTATGCGGCTTGTAAGAGTCCTTTGTCAACTCAAATACGTCTCATTATCTACGGTGGGATATTGGAACATGAGTGAGAATCAGAATTTCAATGATGAAACCGTTTGTGAATAAATGCAAGAGGATAACATGGAGATCGTGGAAGGTTACGGGACTGTCAATATAATCATTGCGCGTTATGGGTAGAGCTCATAGTTTAAAATTATATAAAAATGTGTTTTTCGATACTATTTGAAATAAAATTTATTCATACCTTTGGAATCCTTGCTTTTTGCCCTTGGTCTTCAACTGATTGATCTCCATTGGTGTCTTGAATGTTCCATTGATCCTCCCCCCTGCATTTTATTTCATAATTATGGAAATAACAACTGACTGTACATTCTCTTTGAAAACAGAGTAGTAGCTGCGGAATCTGCTTCTGGCTGCGGAAACTGGAGTCAGCTGCGGAAACAGATGTCAGCTGCGGAAACTGACACAGCTATTACTTGGCTGAATAGAAATGAACAAATGACAGATGACCAGGTGGAAATGGTCATAAAAAAGATTTTTATTGATGGAATGGGTGAAATGAAGTGGAGTGAAGTGAAATGAAATGAAATGAGATGAAATGAAGTGGAATGAAATGGAGTGGGTGGTGAAATGAAATGAAATGAAAGACAGATTTTTTGGAAAATATAGAGTGTCAGGTGTCCCTGATTTTCACCCCATATTTTCTATATAAGACTGCCAATCAATGATTGGTTTTCAGGCTTATACCATTTTTTTTTCTCCTTTTTTTTTTTTTTTTAAAACTTGAAAAACAAAAGCTAGGCTGGTGGAGAAGAAGAATTCTTCTGTACCAGCCTGATTGCAGAACTTTCTTGAAACAACTTGACAAAATCCTCTTTTGAGAGTGGCTTATGATAAACTTTCAACCTATGGCCATTCACAATAAGAGGAGTTTGAAACTCATCAATGGTCTTGATTCTTACAGCTCCATTGCTAAAGATCTTGTCAATCTCATATGGCCCAAGCCAATGAGTCCGAAATTTTCCTTGAAAATCTTTAAACTTGGAGTCAAATAACAATGCCCAATCTCCTTCTTGAAACTTCTTTTCTTTGATATATTTGTCATGCCATTTAGTTCTTTGATATTGAACTAGATCAGTTCTTAGAATTGCTTCTTGTCTGATCTCATCTAGATCATTCAACTGCTCCATTCTATGCTTTTGGGCTTCTGATAAGTCCATCCCCAACTGAACTGCTATCTTGAAGGTCTTGACTTGGAATTCAATGGGGAGCAAGACTTCTTTCCCATAAACAAGTTCATAGGGAGAATGTCCTATTGTATTCCTCCATGTAGTTCTGTAGGCCCACAAGGCTTCTGGAAGCCTTTCTGCCCAATCTTTTCTATGTAGATGAACAGTTTTGGTGATGATACTTTCAAGAACTTTGTTTGTGGACTCCACTTGACCATTTGCTTGTGGATGGTAAGGAGTAGATCTTCCGTGCTTGATTTTGTATTCTTCCATCAACTTCTCCACCAAATTGGATGTGAATTGGCTCCCCTGATCTGTCACAATTTCTCTTGGAACACCAAAGCGAGTAAAAATATCCTCATAAAGAAAATGAACAACTGAATTTTCAGTAGCATATACTAATGCTTTAGCTTCTACCCATTTAGTAACATAATCAGTGCAAACCAATATATACTTCTTTTGCTTCGATGGTGGATTAATCGGTCCAATGAAATCTAAAGCCCATTTTTCAAAGGGTTCAATGAGTACCTGTGTTTGCAGTGGCATTTCATTCGAAAGGGTAGGTTTCCCTACTCTTTGGCAGCTATCACACCTTTTGACATATTTTTTTGCATCTTTGAAGAGAGAAGGCCAATAATATCCCAAGGAAAGGATTTTATAGGCCGTCCTTTTGTCCGCAAAGTGTTCGCCGCATGGTTCATCATGACATGCCTTAAGAATATCAGGCATTTCATCTTCCCTGACACATCTTCTGATCACAAGATCTGGCCCTGTTTTAAACAATTCGTTAGAAATCCATGAATATTTTGAACTCTCCTGAATAATTTTTCGTTTTTCTCTTGAAATAAATGTGAAGGTAGTTTCCCTGTAACCAAATAGTTAGCAATATCTGCATACCAAGGGGTCTTAATAGTTACTGCAAACAAGTATTCATCAGGAAACTTATCTTCTACAGGAGAATCTTCTTTAGTATTCTGAATCCTAGACAAGAAATCAGCTACTGTATTCTGTTTTCCCGGTCTATCCAACACAGTAATATTGAATTCTTGCAAAAGTAAAATCCATCTTGTCACTCTGCCATTAGTAACAGGTTTGTTCATTAAATATCTAATTGCAGAATGGTCAGTATGAATAAAAGTCTCATAGCCTGTTATGTAATGTCTAAACTTATTAATTGCATGAACAACAGCTAAAAACTCTTTTTCAGTCACAGTATAGTTCAACTCTGTGGGAGTCAAATTTTTACCGGTATAATAAATGGCATAAGGAACTAAATCTTTTTGACCCAACACAGCTCCTAGAGCTGTATCTGAAGCATCCGTAGAAATATGGAAAGGGAGTTTCCAATTTGGTCCTCTCAAGATAGGTGCTTCAGATATTCTTGTTTTCAAAGTTTCAAAAGCCGATTGACAATCAGGATCCCATTTAAATTCACAGTCTTTTGTAAGCAATTTGAAGAGTGGAGATGCTATTTTAGTGAAGTTTTCTATAAATCTTCTATAGTAACCAGTAAATCCTAGAAAACTTCTAACATCTCTTTGAAAATTTGGAATAGGCAACTTGGAGATGACTTCAACTTTCGATCTATCAACCTTAATCCCATCTCCCGAAATATGATGTCCTAAAACAATCCCTTCAGTAAACATCATAAAGCATTTTTCATGGCTTAATGAAAGGTTTGTTTCTTTACATCTTATGAGAAATTTTTCCAAATTTTCTAATGCCTCTTCAAATGAATTACCATAAACTGTAAAATCATCCATATAAACTTCTACACAATCATGGATTAGATCAGAAAAAATTCCTAGTACTGCTCTTTGGAATGTTGCCGGTGCATTACATAACCCAAAAGGAAGCACTCGGTAGGCAAAAGTTCCCCATGGACAAGTAAATGTGGTCTTATCTTGATCTTCAGGTGCTACCTGAATTTGATTATAGCCACTAAAACCATCCAAAAATGAAAAGTACTTTTTACCTACTAATGTATCTAATACCCGATCAATAAAAGGCAAAGGAAAGTGATCCTTCAAATTTGCTTTGTTCAATTCCCTGTAATCAATGCATACTCTCCATTTACCATTCTTTTTAGGTACTATAACCAAAGGAGAAACCCATCGGCTATCTGAAATTGGATAAATGAAGCTTACATTGAGAAGTTTTTGGAGCTCTTCTTTCACTATCTCCCTAAGATTTGGATTCATCCTTCTTTGAGGTTGTCTGATTGGTCTACTGTTTTCCTCAATATAGATATGATGGATGCAAGTCTTAGGATCAATACCCTTCATGTCAATATACTCCCATGCAAATGCAGTAGAATGTTTTTGCAAGATTCTGGTTAGTTCTTCTTGTTGTGACTTCTCCAGATGTTTATTGATATTCAATGTCTTTTCCGGAAAAATCTCAAAAACAGAATTACCAAATTCTTCCATAGAGTAAAGAGACATTTGTCTTGATGATAAATATTCTATGTCAGATTCCAACTGAAATTGTGTGGGGTCATATTCTCAAGTTATCTCAAAATTTTCTAATGTGTTCAGAATTTGACTATCCTCACTAATTTCAGAAATGGTAAAGACAGGTTGTATAGTGTTCTCATCATCGACCCATTCATTGTCTCCTATTTCTATAATTGCTCTTGCGGGAGGATACAAATTGAATTTCTTTGTCGAATTACCATTTGAAATGTACATGTCTCCAGATCTACAACTAATAAAAGCGTCAGCTGTGGCCAGCCAAGGTCTTCCTAAGATAATTGGATGTCCTCCTAGATTACTTTTGGGAGTCAAAATCATAAAGTCTACTGGATATTCCCAAGAATCTAAGGAGACTGAAATATCTTCTAATACACCATCCGGTTTAATAACCGATCGATCTGCAAGTTGCAATAAAGTAGGTGTAAAAAGAAGGTTAGGAAGTTTTAACTGTTCCATAGTCTGTCTACTCATAATGTTGATAGCAGCCCCTAAGTCAATCAATGTGTTTGGAATTTCTATCCCATTTATATGTGTCTTGACAATTGGACTTCCGGGATCTACATACTTCTGCATGGTAATTTTTCCCATCATAATGTCTGCAATCTTTCCTACCAGGTGGATTCTTCTTGTGTCCTTTAGCTTCCTTCCTGGTCTTTTGAAACTCAACTCCTTTATGGTTTTTTCTAGAATAGGAATTTCTCGAATGGCTTGTAGCAATGGAATCTTGATACAAATATTCTTCAATTCATCTAGAAAGTCATAGTTAGGCAACAAGATTTGTTTTTCCACCCCCTTATCAATTTGTAGTCTTTCCGGAAAAGGAGGTGTAGATGAAGATACAAGTTGCTCAACTATAGGAGTTGTGGATGTTAGCTTTTCTTTTTCTTTTTGAATTTTTGAATTTTGAAGAGATTCTTCCTCAAAACCCTTATTGACTTGAAGAGAGTCCTCTTCAGAGGTATCTTGCTCTTGAATGTCTATAGAAGGTTTTTCTAAAACTCTACCAGATCCGAGTTGTACATCGTTGAGAGGAACAATCATATAGGTAGGAAATTGTTGTCCTTCTACCATATAAGTAGTTTGAGGATTCTTATTGTTAGGATTTGGCAATGGCTGAGCTGGAAGTTGGTTTGTCTTCTGTTGGTATGGGAGCATGAGTTGAGGATTTGTATTTTGTTGAGAAGGTTGATGTTGTGGAAATGGCAATGAAAGTTGTTGTGGATTTTGGCTTGAAAATTGTGGAGCTTGTTGGTTTTGAAAAGATGGAGGATATTGATAAAATTGAGCAAATCTCCCATAAGGATTTTGCATCCCTTGTACCCATGGCTGATATGAGTTTTGATGTTGGGGCCAAGATTGTTGCCAAGGAGTCCAATTTGGTGGGGTTTGAAGATTCATAGGGTTATTAAACCCTTGAGATTGTTGTCCCTGCCAAGGTCTCCTTGCGACAAAATAGAGAGATTCTATTGAATTTGGATCTTCTTGAAAAACAGCTTTGAGTCCAGGGATTGAAGGACAATCCTTGATCTCATGATTTTATGAGAAAATCATACATGTTTCTACAACTTTTGCATCCAAGGGACATTCCCTTAAAGCATGTTTCTTCCTACATTTCGGACAAAAGATGGCTAAAGCATCTGTTTCTGCTTTCTGCTTGTTTTGGATTTTAAGGGTGTCTAGTTGTTCACTAAGGCTCCCTAAGATATTAGTTTTGAACTCATCAAGAATATTACCAATCTCTGCCCTACTTACTGATCCAGTTGCAGATTTGTTAGCCCTAATAAGAGAAGAATCCCTAGGCCCTTTTCCAGTTTTAGATTTTCCTCTTGAGAGATGGATACATAGTTCTGTTATATCACGAAATGGAAGTTGAGAAATGTCTCCTTTCCCCATAATTTTTAAAATGTCTATCCATTCATCTCTAATGGCTTTTAATAGGAGGGCTTTCAAGGTTTCATTATCTAAGTTGCTCATCTTTGCTCTTTTCAAGTTGTATTGAAATCTTTCAATTAAGTCTTCCAAATTTTCATATTCTTTTTGCATCATTTTGAATACCTCATCCTTGTGATTGGTGGGCATACAATAGTCCAAGTATCTATCCAAAAATGTTTGTTTCATATCATTCAAAGTCCTAATAGATTGAGTGGCTAATCCCATGAACCATTTCAAAGCAGATCCCTTCAATGTTGAAGGAAACAGTTTGAGTTTTTGAGAGTCTTCCATATAGTCATAAGTTCGGCACACAACTTCAAACTCAAACAGAAATGTTTCAGGATCTTCACTTCGCAATCCATAAAAGTTAGGGAGAACAGATGGTGAGATATTTTTCATTGTTGCATGAGTTTCCTCATCAACTATATGGAATCCAAGCAAATTGTCCCTATTTCTACCATCATTTCCTTCACCATTGTTATCTCCATTATCTCCTCCTCTTCTACCTCCACCTCTATTTATTACTTCCTCTGCCATGATATTTTCTTTAGAGTCCTTATAGTCCTCTAGTTCTTCTACCAAGGAAGGATGAGAGAAAGTCTCTTTGTTTTCTAAGTGGGTTTTAGTAGGTGGTATAGGAGAATCCTCTAATTCAATTGTTCCTTGACTTCCAAAAATCTTAAGGCTAGGGGTAGATGGTGGTGAATCTGGTCTATGCCTTGAAGAAGATGGAGTTGTGAAAATCGAACTCTTGGCTTTAGCTATAAACCTTCCCCTAGAATCTCTTGCTCTATGCATGTCATTTTTTATTTATTTTTTAATTTTAAGTTGGGCTAATAATTCTCTTTCTGATCTTCCAGGTCACACTAGGTGCAAGAAGAGAGCATACTTAAAAAATTATCGAGTTTTCCCTTCTTTTATGATTTTATGTGTTTTTTTTTTAAGAAATTGGCTACCTAGTTACACTTCCCCGGAAACGGCGCTAAAATGCTTGGTCAATTTAGTGTGTCCTAAATTGCTGCATTTAATTTGTCAATCCGGGAATCGTAAGCTGATGAAGTGCGGCGCACTATATGTGCAAGATAACCTATTTCTTAACTTTTGTCGTTTTTGGTTTTTCTAAGGTGAAATAGAAATTCTAAAATGAAAAAGCAAGTTTGGTTATATTTGTTCAAGGAAGTGATATCCCCTATAATGATTTACCAACTTGAAACTTTTAAAAGCAAATTGAAAATTACAATGACAAGACTTGAAAGAAAGTAAAAGTGTACTGCTGAAATGAAAAGATGCTGCTAATCTAATGAATCAAAACAGTAAACTAGTGAACATGAAAACCAAACCATTCTTGCTGCCAACTAAACACAAAAGAAACTATGCTTAAGGAAATTCAAAATTGCAACAAAATAAATCTAAATCAGATTACATCAATTCATTTTCTGACCCTTCATCATTAGACCAGCTATGACTTTCGGAAGAAATCATAAACAACTTGTGCAACTGATATTTAATTTGCAGAAAGTAAACTAATACTAAACCATACACTCATGATTCAATCCCTCGCCATCAGTCCAGCTGTGGCTTTCGGAGGCAACTGAAGATGTCATATATGATTTAATATATCTAAATTTGCAGAAAAGAAACTAATACTAAACTACACATTTCATAATGCAGTCCCTCACCATCAGTCCAGCTGTGGCTTTCGGAGGCAACTGAAGACGCTATGAGCAACTTAATATATTTAAATTTAACTACTGAATCAGATAAGCAAAACTGAAATGTACAAAGCAAGACTGAAGTTAAACAAAAGCTATGAAAAGCAAACTAGCAGCAGAACAATGTTAGTTTCATGTCATTAGTCAAAATGCTATAAAAATGCCCGGGCTGTCTACCTAAAACCCGCACAAGAAAACTGATCAGTGATTAACAATCATAAAACATGTAAGACAGAAATGAAATGGAAATTATGGAAATGTATAAACAGAAATGAAACAACTACAAAGTATGAACATATGGATGGATTATGATACAATGACTTTTAAAAGAAATGAAATGAGAAATGTACACTAATACACAAACCCTTAGCTGAGCAGGGGCCCTCTACACAGCTTTGGTAACGATCCTCAAACACGAATTAAGTTGAAAAACAGAGTCTTCTCATATTAACAAGCAGTTCATTACAGAATGGTAGTGTTACGGCTCAAGGGCAGCGTAATCACGACAAAGCAAACTAACAGATAACAGAGTTTATTCACGAACATCAACTATCAACTAACAACTGTCAACTAACTTTCTGTGCGTATGCAAACGCTCTATATATAACAATAAACTGTAACTGTCTCTTAAAGTTCATGATGGCAGAGAGCACGTAGACCACTACGCCCACGGATATAGAAGTATGGCCGTGTTGGAAAGCGAATCTACGGAAGGTGGATGCTTGAATTCAACTCCAGAGCTCTGCACAGATGTCGATTTAACCTCCGCAAGCTTAGAAACGGCCGTATGGATGTTTATTTGCCACGAAACAGAGTCCGGCCGACATGAAACTCCATAGTTGACTTCCACGTGGACGGCTTTGACCGCGGCTTCTTTGGACGAGTTTGCTTGAACCAATAGGACACTAACCATGTCCACGTCATTCCTAGCCTGCCCATGTGGCTCGTTTCCCTTGTAGACACCTGTAGCATAGAGTTCCACAAAAGAAGCATGAAAGAAATACTGCGAGTGGCAAGTTTCCTAGCCTCGTATGAACAAAATCTAGATCAAATAGAAAACACAAAAACATAATTAAAAACCATGTTAGATACCCTTTTGCACATGATATTGACAATTTTGGAGGTTTAGGTGAGTGAAAAAGGTATGGAAAAGTGTATGGAAAAGATGCAAATTCGGGACTCAACAGATGCTTCAGAAGAAATTGGAAATCTAAGGTATTTAAAAGAATTCCATTCATTAAAAACCAAGAAGGAAAGGTCCCTTGTGATTTTAGTCAGGATTTCTTCACTGTTGTTCCAGCCATAGATGTGACACTTCTCCTTGTTGAGCCTCCCTCTTGATAACTCATGATAACTAGACATTATATTTTAGATTCGACTTGCAATAATTTTAGAGGCCCCTCCCAATAACAAGGTATCATCTGAAAAGAGAGAATGATTTACAATTTTGACATTTCATGCAATGCTCAACCCAATTAATTTTCCATCCAGCCTGACCCTTTCCAAATTTATGCTGAGGGGTTCTTCCACGATGATGTATAAAAAGGGTGACATGGGGAAGCCTTGCCTCAAGCCTCTCGTTGCTTTGAAAAATCCCACAGGTCTTCCATTTACCAAAGAGGCTATCCAGGGGGAGCTTACGCAAGTTGCAATCCAATGAATTACATTTTCTTTGAATCCCATTTTCTTCATAGATTTGAAAAGGAAGGAGTGCATCACTTTGCCGAAGGCATTCACCATGTCCAACTTTACTACCTTACCTGATTCTCCTGATTCTTTGTTGGAATGGATGGCCTCACGTAGTAAAATTATATTGTCTACTATCTGTATCTTCTCCATGAATCCCCCTTGGTTTTTAGAGATCAAAGAGGGAACATTTGTTTTGAGCCTAGAAGCAATAGTTTTTGAGATGATCTTATATGGAGAGTTGCATAAAAAAATAGGACGAAATCTGGAAAAGCTTACCGATTTTGATTATTTTCGAATTAGATAGAGGAATAAGGAGTTTGTCCCCCCCCCCCCAAATAATTCCTTTGATATGGAGTTATTAACCATGGGAATAATATCCTTGTTTATCAGACTCCACATTTCCCTGTAAAAACGTATTGAGAACCCATAAGGACCAAGCGCTTTATCTAGAGCCATGCCCCAAATCTCCTCACCCGACTCTTCTTCAGTAACCTCTCTTACCATCTAGTGGTTATCCTCAATTGACAGGGATGCTTCAATTGGATTCAAAAAATATGCAACCTTCTCCTCATCTAAATCTCCTTCTTCTTGGTACAAGTTGCAAAAGTGTCTAGAAGCTTTTTTCTTGATACCCCCCATTGAAGAAATTTTCAATTTTCCTTCGGGGGTAATTTCTTTAACCATGTTCTGGGTTTCTGTAAATTTCACCATTCTGTGGAAGTATCATGTGTTTTTATCTCCCTCCTTTAGCCATAGACTTCAGGATTTCAACCTCAATAATTTTTCTTCCTTTATTCCTTTAAAAAAGATTTCATTTGTAAGGGTTGCTTTTGCTTCTAAATGATTCAGAGTTACCTCCTCTTTTTCCATTTGTTGTTGATTAACTTCTAATATCTTTTGAAACTCCTATCTCTTCCAACTCGGGGGTTGATATTTTTATTTTAACCAATTCCTTAACTCCCTTTTAATAACCTTCAATTTGTTTTCCCATATAAAAGAGGGAGAACCCGACATTGACCTTTTCTAGGCCTGAGCGATCAACTCCAAAACCCCATCTTCTTTCAGCCAATCTGGGTTAAATCTGAAAGGTATTAGTCCCAAGTTATTGATAGGAGATAAATTTATCTTGATTGGCTTATGGTCTGACTCTCTGTGTGCAAGAATATAAGTATTGCACTCCATCCCTTTATCCAACCAACAACCGTGGATCAAGAACCGGTCAAGACTAGTAGCAATGTGACTATTTCCATTGCGCTTGTTTGACCAAGTAAACTTTCAGGTCTTTGGTGGCATATCCACCAAATCCCACTCCAACATTAAATCTTCCATCCTCTTTCGAAAAGAATCTCGAATAGGACATACTCCTCTTTTCTCCGTTGCGTTTAAAAATATGTTAAAATCACCTCCCAACACATAGTTTGCAGGCCCAAAATTCTCCCTTATTCTTCTTAGGGAGTTCCAAAATTCCATTTTTTTCTCCATAAATGACAGGCTCGTAAAAACACACCACTGAATTTCTCTCTCCACTTTTTTTTTCCTCCAACAGAGCCATGATTTAGTGCTGCGAGATAATACTGTCCACTAGATTAAATTTTGTGTCATCCAAGAATAATCCCATTTCTCCTGACACACCCTTTGAATCAAGTGCAATTCCATAACTGTTTTTCCAATTTTTTATTATAGATTCGATAGATGATACAACCTCAAGTTTTGTTTCTTGTAACAATAGAACTGAAGGATTTTCCTTTCCAATCATCTTTTTAGAGCAAGCAGTTTTTGGGGGCCTCCCATTCCCCTTAAGTTCCAAGATAAAATTATCATTTCAAGGAGGGAGTTTTGAGAGACCCACCACCTTCTTTTTTCCCTTTAGCACCTTTCGATGATTTTTCCTTGAGGATTTTCGGGATCACGAGTTGATTCCCAAGCTTTTTATTTTTCTCAGCCTCCCTTTATCTCACTGCTTTCTTTGGCGATCTTCCATGGTGCTTTTTTTATCGCTTCCCATTTCAATATACAACATGTATCATTCAATACAGAAGTCATTAAATATATTTTATAAATAAATAAAATAATTTTCAGCCAAAAGGAGCTCTGGTAACCGGTGCATTTATCTGAATAAACAGACTGGAACCAGGTGTTACTTGTTCGACACCATCAAGGAAAATTATTATTTTTTAAAAATAATTTTAAATTATGACAATGTGGTTTGTAACGTTAAACACACCGCAATTATTTAACGATGCTATTTTGAAGAGGCACACTGATGCGTTATATTACACGGGAAGCAACAATGAACAGATTAAACATAACCAACAATGTTGTAATATACCAATGCATTGTATTACATAGGGTGCACCGGTGTGTTATTACACAGGGTGCACCGTAGAATATATATCCATTTTTTTTTAAATGGACAGGGCTGACAGGGTTTGGATCTAATTCAATAAGTTATTCTCCTACTTTACATGTCAAACATTCTATATATAGTAAGTACACAAACCCATTAAATATAAAATGGCTAAAATGAAAAACCCTAAGGTGAAATTTTGCAGGAAGAAGCAAGGGTTTAAGGTAAGTGTTGAATTATATATATATATATATATTTTCTTCAGAATTATAACTAAATTTAAATAGAAACAAAGATCCCAAAGTTTTTACCAGTAAAATCAATAGTAATTTGTTTTATTATATACAGTTTTTTATTTTTATTTATTTTTTAATTGTGAATAAATCTAACAGATCGTAAAAAAATTTAACAGTAAAATTTAAAATTTTTGCTATCCATGGTTTTGAGTGAATCACCATACCTTTCAAATTCTGATCTTTTTTAGGTTTCAAAATATTTTGCTTCTCCATAGTGCTCCCAGTATGTCTCTCTTGCAAATGACCTCTCTTTTAATTAAACACTAACAAAAATTGTAAATTTTTTTATTAGTAAAATAAACAATAAAATTTAAAATTTTTACTAAGCAAGGTTTTGAGTGAATCACCATACCTTTCATCTTTTGATATTTTGAATAGTTCTACTGCTCCAAAGTATTTTGCTACTTTATAGTGCTCGTGGTATGTCTCTCTTTTAAATCGCTCCCTTGAAATTTTGGGAAAAATAATGAATAGTGAATAACTTTGTACTATTTAAAAGACTTTATGAAATTAGATTTCCAAAAATTGATTGCCACTTGTTTTTTAATTTAAAAATAAATAAATTCTTGTTATTTTTTTTTCAATTGACCTCAACATTGGTGCATTTATAAGAAAAGTGCATTGACATTATCGGGACACCAATTTTTTCCAACGCATCGACGTGGTACAATTATTTATTTTTATTTTTTCGAAATCCTGAAACAGTGCGATTGATTTTTTTAACGCAACAATGCATTTTTTATTTAAAAGCATTAATGTTGCAATTGTTATAAGAGCACTGGGATGGTTGAATTCGTTTTTATTTTTAAAATCCGAAAATAGGTGCGCACCTGTGTTTTTTTTTTAAACACATTTGTGAATTTTTGTAAAAGAGCACTGATATATATATATATATATATATGGAATGCATAAACCGGTGCGGGTATTATTTGAATGCTTCAGTGCTTGTATTATTTAAACACATCATTGCACTTTTTTCTAATAAGCGCGCCGGTAGGGTTTAAAGACTATCTAGAATATTATTTTCACATAAAATGGCATATTAATCTCAAATTATCCTTTAGTACACATCCTTATGAATTACAATAGTTTGTAGTATACATTTTCTGCTGAAATTCATATGATGGTTATATGGTTCTCAAGATTAATTTTAGATATGCAAACAATATTTTATTTATGATTTTTCACAAATGCAGGGACAAAATCTCAATAATATCAAATGTCCAATTCTTCAAATTCCAAGTCGTTCCATATTGCTGATTTTTCAATTATCTAATTGATTTTTTTTAATCCATATCACTTTGAATAAAAATGTATCCAAATTTGCAAGATCCCGTTTCGGAATCAAGTTTAGATGCCGAAAATATTCTTCCTTTTAAAAAATGTCGAAAGCCTTTATCAGGAGCAGCATATTGCAAGTAGTTAGTAGATGATACTGGACAACTTCTTCACCCTGCCAATTGGAACATGGCATCTTCTAGCTACAATCCTGGATCAACGATGGTAGTAATTGTTTGGTATAATGCAATTTCAACAACCAATTTCATTGACGTTCTTACTAATATCATTGATATTGTACTAATGCCGTTCAATATTTTTTGAAATTAGGATTCTGATGATGAGCGACCCACCTACCATCTCCTGTGTACTCCACTACAATATCAACTAGAGAGAAGGCTACATTAAGATAAAGACTCTGAGAAAAAACATACAAACAATGGTTGAATCAACCACCTATTTAATTCCCACTATCTCCATATTCACCAATTAGGAATGACTACAACAATAGTAGTTCTTTATCACAAGTTGCCAATGGAGGCAATCAAATAGAGTTTGGTATGGACGATTACTTATCAGATACGACTACCATGGAGGAAATGTTATTATATGCATTCTAGAAAGATGAGCTAGGGGATGATGCTCATATCACTGATAACTTTTTCAAAAGCTTGAAATCTGCTTCCAGCACCCCTCACTTTGGACTTGGTGACAAGTAAAAGTCTACTCACCTGGGGACAACGATGTTGTTATACAACTTGAAAGAAAATTTTTGCATGTAGAATGCATGTTTCTCGATAATATTGAGGTAATTTACCTGCATTATCAATCAAATCCCTTATATTTTGAGAAATCTTGTCACACAATCAACATTAAAAATGGTTGATTTTACGAGCGTTAAATATTGACATTTTACAATTATATTCCCCACCAACTACAAGTTCTTAAAAAATAAGGTTCTTTTGAGTGATAATGTCTTATCGGGTAGCTGCGAAGAGGAAAATCGGTTGTTGAAATTGTTCGGTGTTGAGTACATATCATATCATGCATGTCTGAATGATTGTATTATATATAGAGAATAATATGAAAATAAAAAGATATGTCTGAAATGTGGGCATGAAAAGTACCGTGATTAAAACAAAAATGGGTAAATCACATGGTCCTCCTCATAAGATATTGAGGCACATGCCTATAATCCCAAGGTTTCAAAGACATTTTCATTGCAAAGAATTAGCTATGTTGTAGGGATGGCATGCCTCACACAAAAGTGAGTTAGGATTTGTGCCAATCCCAACAAATTCAATAGCCATGAAGCATACAAAGGATACATGGACTGAAAAATTCAAGGATGAAGTACGAATTCTATGACTCAACATAACCATGGATGGCGTATTCCATCCAAAACACCAACTATTATGTTTTGTATGTAGTAGTGATCAATAACAATATCCCCCCATGACTGTTCGTGAAGAATGAACATCTTATGTTGGCTCTCATAGTCCCTGGTAGAAAAAGTGAAGAATATGGATGTCTACTTACAACCATTGGTAGGATGAATTGAAATAATTATGGGAAGGGAGACATGTATACGATGTATCAAGACCCATCACAACAGAGAGGAGTTTTACATTGTATGACATATGTGTGTACACCATACACAATTATCTAGGCTTAGGAGTTTGCTTTGGTAAATTTTATTTATATATATATATATATATATATATATATATATATATATATATATATATATATATATATATATATATATGTATGTAACATATTGTTTCACATATTAATTTAATTCATTGCAATTATTCTAATACTCATGGTCGCTAACGTGTCGACCTGTATATAATAATTTCACAATTCTTGTAATAAAAGGGTATCATGGATGTAAATGATATGGACCTTTTATGAAGGTTAGGTGGTCCTACCACCTATGAAAACCAGTGTATGACTGCTCTAGGGTCTTCCTCATAGAATAACACCCTTGTAGGAGAGAAACATCCGCTTTAAATGGTAAACCAGAGAGAACCCAAAGGTCTGCAATAATGACACCAACTTAATTGAATAGAGAATATGAGAGAGATAAGGAGAATGAGTTTGTAGAAATGTTCAATTCAAATGAGGAGCCTATGTTTGATGATCTAGAATTATTCGACACCTGTGTTGAGAAATTTCCCATTAGGATGAAAAGGAAATCTGTCTTTTATGAGCTCCCATATTGGGACCATCTTAAGATTTCCCACTTACTAGATCCCATGCATATATTTAAAAATGTTTCATCTTCTTTATGGAGGCACATATCATCGAAAGAAAATGACACACCGACTGTTAGGGGAGATCTTATTTCTTCAAAAAATAAAAGGAAACATTGACCAAGACAAGAAACTAGAAGAGATGTTGGTCCCTCTTGGTCTTTCAAAGAAGGTGATGTCCCACGGATTTTAAAGAATATTATCTTTCTTTAGAAAAGGAAGTTATAATCAGTGTGAGGGTGCCTTCTTTATATGGGTATTCACTATGGAAAATCATTTTTCGGGGTTGAAATCACATGACCATTTGAATCTTTTAAGAGTACGTATGTCAAAAACATGATTTTATTACTTTTTTATTTTTATTTTTATGAAATCGTATATTTTATAATTAATTTTTGTATAATGTACTATTTACTGTGCAATGTCATTATCCTCTGCTCGCACGTGGGTGTGTGAACCATGACTTCCCCCAAGACCTAAGATGTGCCATATCTAAATTATCTGCATTTGTACATTGGATCACATCAAATGAAATTCATATGGCTAGCATTCCATGATGGCATCAAGAGATAATTGAGATTTTTTGTATGTTTGAGAAGGAATCACTGACGAGAGTTTCATATACTTGTAGGTTCATCTCCTAATTCATCTAGTAGGAGAGGTTGAATTAGTTGGGGTGGTTTCTTGTCGTTGGATGTTCTTCTTAGAGAGGTATGTGAAGAAATTGAAAGGTTTTGTTAGAGAAAGTGAAAAACTCGAGGGGTCTATGGCAAAGGGGTATATATCGTATGATTGTTCATATTATTCTAGTGAGTACATTAAGCAAATCGACAACACACTAGGTGCAACAATTTGGGATGATGAAAGGGATGAAGACAAAAGAGAAGGGGAGATTATTGAAACGAATGGAAAGAGGCGCATAATAAAAAGTAAGTGCAAGCTTATCATTTGTAAAATTACTACTCAATAAATATTCACGTTGAACTTCGTATTAATGCATATTTTGATCTCATATGCACTATATATATGTTGGTTTGATTTTATGAGTGAATTCTGAAATTGAAACCATCAACAAATTCATTCTTTATAATATGGAAGTGACATAATTATGGGTCGCATTGTACGAACAAAATAGGAGGAAATGGGGCAATGACAAGAAATAATTCAAATAGTTGAATGGTATAAGTGTGCCTTATCCTAATCATTTAAAAGAAAATATGCCAATGACATGCCCTAACAATTGGGTTGCTGATCAAAGTTAAAGAGAAATATGGTGCATCTGGTCATTACTCGCGCGCTGAAGAGGATGCACTAAACATAGGGATTGGATGCAACAACTCAATAATTATAATCTCTTTCTATACAATTTGAAGTTCATACTGCACCTTTGAATTGTAACACACACACACATGCACACACACACAAAAATTGTATTTTTAATTATGTTCGGGTTATTAGACACATGGCACTGTGATTTTTTCACTTTTTTATAGCTTCATTTGTTCCCATCTAATTGGGCACATGGACATCATTTTCGCATGGAGTATTCCAATGATGTATGGATGACACAAGGATATGGAGTGGAAGTTGAGTTCTACCAATCTAGTCATGCTAGCCAACACGATCAAAACCTAATGCAGGGAACGTTAGGTTACATTGGAAAGATACAGGAGATAATTCAAGTGGACTACTCTTCGGTCCAATGTGTTATTTGTAGGTGAAATTGGTGGGGCTCCTTTGATCAAAATAATGTAAAGGAAGATTGTAACACTCTCCTCCCATATCTACCCAAGTAACCGACCAACTGAGGTAAACATGTGACGAGAGGCTACTGTGATTAGATTCAACCTTCTAGGTGACCTTAAGGAAGTGGAATCGATGAAAACACATCATACAAGCCTTTCACATCATCAATAGGCCTCCTAGGAACCATCGCAACCACTCAGGTGACTAGCCCCTGGGTACCATTGAGATTTTAACCCACTTAACCCCCATAAGCTCCCAAAGTATGGGTATGAGTGTGTCTAGGAGGCTTTGGACGCTCCCACAAGCTTGCATGCATGCGTGCAGGGACTAAATTTCTGAGACCTGTGTATGCGTCTGCGGGATTAAAGGCACTTTTTTTAGGCTTAGAGCCCATGCCACTTCCCAAATATCAATGGAAAGTTAAAAACTGAAATAAAACAACAACAAAAATGATGTATTTGCAAAAACCATGACAAGGCCTAGACTGGACCCCTGCTAGCCATGACATGAATTTCGTCAAACATATCACAAATATGTATTCTACATGTGTAAACAACATATCTGAGAATAGGGGTCTCATACTTATCAGATAATCACTAAGAAGCATTGTTCCCTTACATAATTAGTTGCAATATCATCTAATAGGTCATGGATACATTGTTTATTCATTTACAAATAAAAACATGAGGAGATCCATACATAATCACTGTCATAATACATGCTTATAACCAACATAATAACAACAAAAATCTCAAGGATACATCAACCATAAGATCCACATATAAGCCAGTACATTTAAACATAAAATGTCAAGGAGAGAACCTCTTATTAATGAATGAAAAAACCAACCTGGGATGGGACTTCCATGTTCCACCCGACCATAGATTGGCTGAGCCAAGTCTCTATTCAACCAATCACCCCTGTGCCATATTCCAAGCCTAAAAGTGGGACTCAAATCAAAAGAACCAACTAGGGCATCCCGAGTCTAAACCACCTTTCCCTCATCAATAGAAATCATGTTTTACCGTAATCCACATTGGATCACTAGTCCAAAACAATAAACATGTCATAACAGGACTTACCATGATCTCTACTTGATCACTAGGCCAAAATAAGCATGGATGCCACCAGATTTCTCTACCTACACCGTGAGAAATTTCCTTCTCCTAGTTTCTCAGGCTTTACCGCAATCCACAGTCCGATCCAGGGATTACTAGGCCCTAAACCGAGACATGCTCTCCAAGATTTACCGTATATCCCAACCTAGGATTCCAATGCCTGATGGAGAGAAAGCCACCTCTGTATATCCTGCCATTCACTGGTCGAGGATTCCTAGGCCCACTGAGGAAACACATTATTTGACTTTACCGCAACCCACAGTCCGGTTCAGGGGTTACTAGGCCATGTGTTATATCATTTCGTAGATCCACTTCACTCAACTTCTAATCTATCTGGAAACCCATCTCAACCAAAACATGAGAACCGCATCACACCATGGCTATTCGAAAATGGAAAGGCCAGGCTTGAAACAAGGTCACACCTGGAAAAACCCATGCCATGCCAGAAAAGAACCACATGCAATACCATGCATGCCAAATCTAGCAAGGAAATCACCCATGTAAATAGATACTTGAAAATAATTCTGTTGTAGTTGCTTGATCCTGCTCTTCCTTGCTTTATCCTTCCATTCTCTTGCCTTCTTTTCCTTTCTTGAACCAATGCCAAAGTGCTCCAATAAAACTCTAAGTTTCCAAGAGAGAGAGAGAGAGAATAATGAGAGATCTCCAAAACTGAATTAGCAAAAGGTTTCAGCAAAAATCTTGCTAATTGATCCTCATAAGCCTTTTTATCAACGAGGCCTCTATTTTATTCATTATTTCTTATTTCCTTCAATTTCTTCCTCACATGCATCTTGAGACCTTTCACCTCTGTTTTCTCCTATTTTCCTTTATTTTCATAAATAAAATGCAAATTAATACCCCTTTCGAAATTAATTTGTCAATTTCCTTAGCCATAATAATCGAAATGAACACCCACTAGGATGTTTTTCCCACCATTCAGCTTGGAATATGAGTCCCATCAGCCGTGGCCTTATATATTTTACATGGATTTTTAACCAGGGTTATTACAGAACCCTCCCCCTTGGGGAAACACCATCCTTGGTGTTCAATGACACCTACAAACCAACAACCCACTAAAAACAAAACATACTACCTATGGAGATTTATAACACAAATCATTATAGTACTTACAATGACCACTACTGAAACATGACAAGCATACTATTTACTGGAGATTTATAACACAACTCATTACGATATTTAAAATAACAACCATTTATATAACCATATTGTCTATGTAGCTTTATAAATCCAACACGATACAATATTTACAATAATATACACATATAAACATATGCACATTTTCTCGACCAAAAAATAAAATGATACGATGCTCGTATCAACAACAAGGGAATCCAGAGGCTGAAACCTCCACCCTCAAAGTAATACCAAGATTCACCTCCTTCCGAGGAAGTCTAGAATCCTCAAAACATACTTCTTATGTAGCTTTATAACGCAACTCATTACATTGTTTACAATGGCCACTACTGAAACATGACAAGCATACCGTACATTGGATATTTATAATATATCTCATTACGGTATTTACAATAACAACCATATATACAACCATACTGTCTATGTAGCTTTATAAATCCAATTCGATACAATATTTACAATAATATACACATATAAACAGATGCACATTTTCTTGAACAACAAATAAAAGGATATGATGCTTGTATCAACAACAAGGGAATCCAAAGGCTGACACCTCCACCCTCAAAGTAATACCAGGATTCACCTCCTTCCCAGGAAGTCCAGAATCCTCTGGAAAGCCAAAGCTGCATCTAATGTCCAGCCCTAAAATCCTTCGCACTTGTCCTCTCCGTGAACAGTTACTGACCCATTGTTCTAGGGCACACTCCTAATGTGCATCTGATTCCATCTGGAAATGCTAATGACCAAAACAAATCCATTCCCAACATTCCCTTCTTTGCTACACATTTCCTAGGGAAATCCGGTCACCCCCTTCCGTGCAGTCACTCACCTTCCAAGTTCCTTGACATACCCTATCATGGGCAATCCATCCCTTGGCAAGGCTTCCTTGCATCAGAATTTCAAACAACCAAGGAATACAACTGCCTAAAAACCATCATATTGGTCATAGCATGCTCATGGAAATCAATAGAAATTATTGGGTACTAGTGTTACATAATGGCCCTGCTCCTGAAGTGATTTACCAACATACTAATATCTATTTCAATTCCTTTTGTTGTTGATGCTAATGCTTGTAATCAATTTCAACCATCCAACCGGGCATTTCCATGCTTTCCTGTACCAAGCACATAATCCCCATTAGACTCAAAATAATTGAAATAAACTCAAATCATACCTCATTGGTAGCTCTTTAATAAGTTACACATGCAATCCTGTTTAATTCCTGTCACAACAAGTCAAACTAGTTATCTGATCAAATCATCACGTAAGAACATATCACATCCAACTAGCTCAAAATACAACCATCATAAATTAAAATCATGAATCGTATAAAATCACCATAAACCATAATCATAAATCACATGTAACCATCATAAGTGAGAATCGTAGATCACATGCATAATAAAACTAAAATAAAATACTAATACTTATCCTTCATTGATCCTTACTTCTGCCTTTGTTCTTTTGTACACACACCAGATCAGTTGTCACACTCGTCAAGCACCCAGTGCATTCTCTTCAACCATGTACACATACACACAATGTACATAACAAAACATACATCCACACACAATGTATAACACCACACAATACATGCACATACACCAACATGCAAACACATATACCTACACCTGGTGTACAACACAACAAATACACCCACACCCAATGTACAACAAAATACACGCACCTACACCTGGTGTACAACGTAACATAATACATACACCAACACCCAGTGTACAACACAACACGATACATATACATATACATAGTACCACACAACGAATACACATGTCACATTACCATGACTACACCATGCACATACATAGTACCGCATGTCCTCAACACAACATGTATGACATGCACACGATACCACATGTATACTAGTACCATATGAACAACATGTACACATTACCACCTATACACAACACTACCTGCACAATGTGTGCACAACATCACATGTACACGACACCACCTGCACTACGTGTACACAACACCAAATGTGCACTATACCACCTGTACAATGTGTACATAATACCACATGTAAATAAAGCCACATGCACGACATGTACACAATGCCACATGCATGACGTGTAAATGACACCACATGCACACAACACCACATGTACAACATGTACACAACACCACATGTACAATCATGAATACAATACCATATGTACAACATGCACACAATGCTATTTGTGCATAACACTACATATACAACATGTACATAACACTATATGTACACAACACTGCATAACAAGCATGCACAAAACACCACATATCCAAAATGCGCAGGATATGATATGTACACAACACTGCATATCCAACATGTACCTGGCACCATCTACACCTAGCACTGTGTTAGCACTCCACCAGTTCTCTGAAGGCTGAAAATAAGACTAACAAAGGTAACCACATACCACTTTGACCGAGTAGCTAACCCTACCAGGCTGAGAGGGATCTCTCTATAAGATCACAGTCAAGGATTGACTATGAAATTAAGGATATTAGGCTAGAAATGAGAGGCTCAAGTAGTTTTTAAGTGTTTTAGGGTTTGATGTTGGATCAAGAATGAAACCAAGTAGCTAGGTCTAGGTATCAAAGGGTTTACAGCTGCAAAAATATAAAGGAGCAAGGTATAAGTGGATTTATGATGGCTTTAGGGTTTTTTAGGTATAGTGGTGAGTCTGAAAAAGTAGAGGGATTTAATAAGCATGTTAAAATCATGAATTCATTAAACTGGAAGCATAAAACACAAGATTCCATTTCCATATAAACATAGCTAAATTAATAGAATTCTGCCTATGAATTGTAAGGAAATCCACTGAAGATTCAATATATGAAAAAAAGGTTATATATAATTCAATAAAGACTATAACAGAGAATATACATGATCATAAACTCACTGCACATGAATTCCTAAACAATAGCTGCAACTTCATCCTTTGATTTCTGAATATGAAAGTGAAAGTACAAGCGACAAGATTAGAATCCTCTGATATCCAACTAGTTAAATGACTCTGAAAATGATAGATATAGACCAAAACAACATATCCCCCCTCTCATGGCTCGAATCCATCACCTGTGGAGTTGATTACATGATAATCTCAACAAAACCCTAATATATAGTGGAGGTCAAACAATTCACCTCATCATAGGAAACTAGATACATTTGACCAAAATTAAATGAGCAAGCATGTATCTACACTATTTCACTATTTACCAGCTCAAGTACACCTCATTACATCATCATTCATCAATTACATAGGTAAAAATTCAAACTAGGTCAAATAACCTATGAAAATTGCCTTCTGGAGAAAGCATAGCGAGTTGAGGAAAATTTACTTTTGGAGGCCTTCTCGATGTCCAAATCCTGATCTGAAAGATGCTATGGAAATATCTGGATGTATGCTAAATGATAGGCTAATAAAGCAATAAAAAATGTGGCTTCTAGTCCTTCGAATATTCATTCTCCCAATATTACTCAAAAATCATAGCGAAGCCTCCAAAAACAGGGCATAAAAGTGATTTTTTGCATGTTTTTGGGCATTTCGACCCTCCAGAACTGGCTGACATGGCTCAACCGTTGACTAGTATTGATGTAATCACCAAGAGGAATCCAAAAATGATGATTTTTCATCCAATGGATCCCCCCCAAAAAAGTGTAGCACGGCCCACGCTATGCTCTTTCTAGTATGGCTGGTTTTCAGAATTTCCAAATTTGACCAAAATTTCTCAAAAACCAAAATTTGCTCCAAAAGTCTTAAAAATTGGTCCAGAGGTGCCTCATTAGGTATGTTAGGCCACTAGGTGATTTTTTGCATGTTTTTGGGCATTTTGACCCTCCAGAAGTGGCTGACATGGCTCAACCGCTGACTAGTATTGATGTATTCATCAAGAGGAATCCAAAAATGATGAGTTTTCATCCAATGGATCCCCCCAACAAAAGTGTATCATGGCCCACGCTACGCTCTTTCCAGTATGACTGGTTTTCAGAATTTCCAAATTTGATCAAAATTTCTCAAAAACCAAAATTTGCTCCAAAAGTCTTAAAAATTGGTCGAGAGGTGCCTCATTAGGTATGTTATGCCACTAGGGAAGCATCAGAAAGTATCTCCAAGTTTTCCTTCTCGTTTTGAATTTTTAGGGTTTCCTTTAGTTTGGCTTGCAATTGTTTGACTTTGACATTGCAAATATGATTTTTTGCATAATAGTGGTCAACCATGTTTTTTGCATCTTGTTTTCCTTGTTGGACTTGTCAAGGAAATTCTCCAAGTGAATATTGACTTTATCAAGCCAAAACTCCATGTTTTCATTTATTTCCATGGTTATTCTTTCTTTAAAACTCAACTCTTCATCTGGTGGATTTCACTCTCTTTATTTCCACAATGCTCTTCAGAGACCCATGGTTCTTGGCCTCTTCCCTGTCATCTGGATTTCATGTTTTTCTAACTCTTCACTATCAGCCACTGATATTCCTTTCACATCATGCATACTAGATTCAAACTGACTTTTCTCTAAAGATAACTGTTTTGCTATCAACTGATTGTTTTCTTGCTCTAGGAAGGAAATGATAAAATTATCCCTTGCCAAGTCTTCCTTGAGCTCTTTGGTCTGAGCATATTTTTCCTTGATGATCCTCTCTAGGTTTTCATGTTCTTCACTGGCCTCCAAGTCTACCAAGTCAAAGTCATGCTCCTCATCATGCATAGATGTCTCATGTTGTGATGGTAATCCTTGCTTTGCTGAAGTGGGCTTGGCCCCTTCCTCAATCCGAGGAGAAAACACAAGCCTTCTGCATCTTTGGTATGTTTGAGTAACCTCAATATTCCTCCTTACTGAAATTGTGCTAGGTGAGCCAACCTCCACATGTCTAGATGGTGTTGATGGTGAACTAGGGCTAGTAAGTTTGCTATTAGAATACAAAAAGACATTTGCTTGCATGAAATTTTACCAAGTGATGTTCTTCTGCTCAAGTTGGTGTAAAGCAATGGTTTTGATCAAAGAATGGTGGATTTGAAGCCCTCAAGTCTCGGTGATATACTGCAATTAATAAGTTTAGTAAGTTTTTATTTCAATTAGTCCAATTTTGATTTACTTTTCAGTCAATTTTGAGTTTGTCTTGAGTTAGTATATTTCATCTAAGTTATTAGTTTGAAGTCATGTTTATTAGCTTGAATTTTTGACATTATTGGCCCAATGGATAAGACTTGCTAGTATATGGTTTTCTTGACACCTCTTTCAGAGCTGTCATCCCCAATAAGACCAATGTTAGTGTCAGTATTTACATCCTGCCATCAATGATACAAAATCCTCTTTTCATATCATATTAGGGTCTCATTCATAAATTTTGTCATTTCACTAGGTCATCATTCCAAAATTTACTCACTGATCATTAGCCCTAAAATAAATAAATAAATTCACTTTTCCTAAGTTTCCATTACTTGCTAGCTCATTTTTTCATTTGCTGAGAGTCCATTATTTCATGAGGTTATATCACCTATTCAATCATGTCACCATGAATTTCATTCAGTCCAGGCTCTCATTAGGTATTTAGGGTTTTCAAGGTCCATAAAACTACCATCTGCATGCATAAAATGCTAGCAAGTAAAGGGTGATCCAATAACTTCTCTTCACCATGTGAAGATGATTTGTAAAGAGAAATTCTTGTTTCAGCATGTAATTTTGGTTTTAAGATGCAATTTTTAATTTTCATTATGTAATTTTATGTCATTCAAAATGTAATAAGTTCTCATGGGTCCAAGGTAGCTTCATAATCAAGGTTCCTAAACACTTCCACCAGCCAGATTATTCAAATTTCCAAAAGGCATCAATGTTCCTAAACACTTCCCATCACTCCTATCCCTCAAAATCATCATTTTCCACAAGCACCAAACCCTAATTTCCTCTCCCATTGAGCTAGGGTTTTCTATGGAATCATAGACATATCAAAAGAGGAGGCATAAGGGATGTCATATCAGCAAGTATGAGGCCATTCCAACTCCTAAACATCATGTTTCCATCATTTTTGAAGAAGTCATTCCAAGGGACAAATCATTTGCCACACATAGGGCCAGTTTTTCTTCAAAATATGTTTATGAATAAATGGTCATGAATTTTAAAAAGTAGAAAGAGGGTTTTTTCCATCATAGGTCAATTAATAAAAACCTCCTTCAGTTTTTACACAGGTGTCATGGTTTTGGAGAAATGACAAAAATACAGTTGCTACAAGAGAGTTGCTCCACTTCTTGAGTAACCTTGGGAAAATAAATAATTCTTCCTGATGGAGTGTCCAAATGACTTGCTTGATAAGTAAAATGATAATTATACAACGATATATTTACAATGAGCTATCATGAGCCCAATTTGGAGTTGAGGAAGGCCTCCAAAAGTTTCCTGTAAGAGCACACTGCATTTTTGCACCCCTATTCTGCACTTTTTGGCCAATCTTGGGAGAAGTAATTTTTGAGGGGCTATACTTGATCATTTTGAATTTGTGATAGCTCCATTGTGTAGCCAAGAGAGATATATTTCCAATGAGATATCATGAGCTCAATTTGGAGTTCGGTAAGGCCTCCAAAAGTGGCCTGCAAGGAGGTGCTCCAATTTTCCTTAAGGCACTGCGGTTTTGCCAAAGGTGGCACTGCACTTTTTCCCTAGGTGCTGCGATTTTTCTAGGGACCTAAAAATGAAAAAATATAACCAATATTGGATTCAAAATCCCCTAAACATGAAATTTTGACACTTTTCAAAGCAAAATTTCAAAATTTGGCAGGGAAAAATGGCCAAAAATACCTCTGCCCTCATTTTCACGCAAGCACTGCACTCCTGAACAGTGTTGGGATATTGGAATTTTGGAGGTACAAAACTCATAATTTTTGGAAACCAAGTACATTTTTGGAAACTATATAGGACAGGATTTCCAATGAGCTATCCTGATCTCAATTTTGACACTTGGAATCCCTTCAAAAGTGGAACTGAATTTGGCGCTGCGCTTTTCACAATTTTTTTGTGTTTCCTGAAATTTGCAATTTTTCTCAGTTTTCTTAGTTTCACCTTGGCAAATGATGTTTTTACTAAAGTAATTCAAGGATGTAAATGTAATAATAATGTTTTTGAGTTACCTAGGGGTAAATAAATTGGGTAAAAACTCTTGATGAGATGTAATGAATCAGTTTCCAAAAAGTGAGGGATGAGTTAGTTCGACCTCCCTACACTCTAGGTATGCAGTTCAGTGTTTAGTGGAACAACTCAAATTAGGGATTCGACCCCTGATGTTGGGATAATTTGTTTCATGCCTATATATTTCACTTCTTGACTCATTTCACATGATGTAAAAGGTTGGATGTTGTTGCATTGATCAGAGACTCATATGTATTCAGTATTTGGCAGGAAATTAATGAAAGAGTTGCAATTATTTCTTTGGGATACCCGTGGTATGAAAATTTATCATAGTTTCTTCTTATGTTACATGTGTATGAATGTTTTGTCTTCATGATCCATTTTGTCTCTATTATATGCTGGTTTTCAAGTTGATAAGCATAATACGTCTCTCATGCTTTGTTTTGGAAAAATCTTCATAGTTTGTTCATTTTCTTCAGTTTAGAAAGAATACATGGTTTGCCTTGCTCTTTCTAGCTCCTCATCAGTCTGATCCATTTCACCTTGAAACCCTAAAGTGTTAGCCTTCCTACCTACCTTTCCCCATTGAATCTCTACAACCCTAATCTTATTTGCCCTGAACTAGCCTCTTTGACATATTTCACCCATCCAACAAACCAATTCAAACAAAAAACCCCCTGTACTCATACCTTGTCTAAAACCCTAATTCATCCAACCCTCTTGGTTGTGATTTTATGGAGAGAGCCCTCTCTGGTTTGGTAGGGCTAGTTACCAAGCTAAAATATTGGTCTGTGGTTACCTCTGTTTGGACTCTTTCTCAACCTTAGAGATGCGGTTGAGTGTTAACACATTGGCGTCGCTGTTGGGGAAGAAGTGACAGAGCTTCCCTAGGAAATAATGACAAGGATAAAATCTAATTGTTGATGGTGAACAATGATCAGGCACAAAGAAGGTTGTACATCTTTCAGTTGGTGACTCCAGTGTCGAAGAATCCAAAGGTTCAAAATTTTCATGGTGACTCCACTTTTCAAGAACCAATACTTTGAAGTTATTCTTGGTGACATCACTATTGTCAAAATGGATTCAATTGCTCGAAGGTATTCTCTTATGAATCAAGCTCATATTCTTGGTTTTTCGAACCGTATTTCTTGTATAGATTGGAAATCAAGACTGTCAAAGTTTAAGGGTTAGGACAGAGATGATGCTATTTTGAATTTGGTCAAATTTAATTTCCATGTTCATAGACTAAAGATTAAGTTTCCTGAAGATTTTCTGATGGAGATGTTTATGGCTACCTTGGAGGAAAAAGAGAGATCATGGTATGAGAGTCCACCATCTGCTAGTTTATATTCTCTGAAGGACTTTCATTTAGTTTTCTTTCAACATTATCAAAGCTCTAATTCTTCTTTGTCGATGATTGATAGTTGTTGTGAGATATCTGATAATTTCATTGAGTTTCTTGAAAATTTGTATGGGGATGAAGAGTGTATAGATGATTAGATCATAGAAGCCCTATATGATTTTTCCTCCAAACAAGAATAAGTAGTTTCCTCCTTGGATGAAAAATACTGGGACCAAGAAAGATAAATGCCAATTCCCGATCCTGAAAGTGAAAATTATCAATCCAATAATTACTGCTATAAAACTCAAATTTCTCCTCTATCTAAAGATGAGATAGATCAGCTCTTGAAAAGTAATGTTACAACCCAAGCTAATGCAGGTTTGCAATGTTCACATAGTCAAGAATGTTTTAGTGAAACTTCTTCCATCATCGAAAATGAAAATCTGAGTTTAAATGATGACATTCATGAAACTATACAGGAAGTTGCTATGAGTAAGCCAATTTGTGATGATGATTTCCTGTAAAGAGATCAGCTAACAGAGACTGTTGTCTTTCATGAGAGGATAAGGCTGTCATATTCAACAATCTTGAAGAATGTTTTATGTTCAAGGATGATTTATACTATAAATTTGAGGACTATGAGCCTAAGAGAGACAATATGCCAGAGCTAAAATCAGAGTTGCCCGTTCTTGAGGAATTTAGAGCCAATACTCAGACAACAGAAAGTCATACTTCCCTATGCTCTCCTATGGATCAACAACCAAGTGTTCTTTCAGATCAGAATGAAGAGTCTGCTTGTGTTTTTACTGAATCTCAAGACAAGGTAACATTTCATATTTTTGAAGATCCTTTTATTGATTTGATATAGTTAGCAGGGAAGATGTATTTTCTTGTTTTCATGGACCAGAAGAACTTATTTAGTGAACACTGGGAGTGGCCTAGTTTTTGTTTTTTCTGCATGCTCGAGGAAAGTGAGAGCAGAATTCAAGTAAGTAGACATCTGCTGGATTGGTTACATTGGAAGGATCACTTCACATGATTGTACATATGTCTTCAAGAAGTAGGTGGTTGTCATCAGGATTTGAAGCCCTCAAGTCTCGGTGATATACTGCCATTAATAAGTTTAGTAAGTTTTTATTTCAGTTAATCCAATTTTGATTAAGTTTTTAGTCTATTCTGAGTTTGTCTTTAGTCAGTCTATTTCATCTAAGTTATCAGTTTGTAGTCATGTTTATTAGTTTGAGTTTTTGACCGTATTGGTTGAATGGATAAGGCTTGGTGGTCTACGGTGTTCTTGACACCTCTTTTAGATTTTTTATCCCCAATAAGGCCAATGTTAGTGTTAGTATTTGCGTCCTGCCATCAATGATCAAAAATAATCTTTTTATATCATATTAGGGTCTCATTCAGAAATTTTTTCATTTCACTAGGTCATCATTCCAAAATTTACTCACTAATGGTAGCCCTAAAATAAAAAAAAAATCACTTTTCCTAAGTTTCCATTACATGCTGGCTCATTTTGTCATTTTCTGTGAGTCTGTTATTTCATGAGGTTACATCACTTATTCAATCATGTCACCATGAATTTCATTCAGTCCAGGCTCTCATTAGGTATTTAGGGTTTTCAAGGTCCATCAAAATACCATCTGCATGAATAAAAAACTAGGAAGTAAAGGGTGATCCAATAACTTCTCTTCACCATGTGAAGATGATTTGTAAACAGAAATTATTGTTTCATCATGTAATTTTTAATTTTCATTATGTAATTTTATGTCATTCAAAATGTAATAAGTTCTCATGGTTCCAAGGTAGCTGCATACTCAAGGTTCCATCAGCCAAATTAGTCAAATTTCCAAAAGGCATCAATGTTCCTAAACACTTCCCATCACCCCTATCCCTCAAAATCATCATTTTCCACAAGCACTAAACCCTAATTTCCTCTCCCATCGAGCTAGGGTTTACTATGGAATCAGAGGCATCTGAGTAGAGGAGGAATAAGGGAGGGCATATCAGAAAGTATGAGGCCATTCCAACTCATAAACATCATGTCTCCATCATTTTTCAAGAAGTCATTCCAAGGGACAAATCATTTGCCACACATAAGGCCAGTTTTTCTTCAAACTATGTTTTTTACCAAATTGTGATGAATTTTGTAAAATTGAAAGAGGTTGTTGTCCATCATAGGTCAAGGAAGAAAAACCTCCTTTATTTTTTACACAGGTGTCATGGTTTTGGAGAAATTTAAAAAATACAGTTGCTACAAGAGAGTTGCTGCACTTCTAGAGTAACCTTGGGAAAATAAAATTTTCTCCCTGATGGAGTGTCCAAATGACTTTCTTGATAAGTAAAATTATAACTAGACAGATAGATATTTCCAATGAGCTATCATGAGATCAATTTGGAGGTGAGGAAGGCCTCCGAAAGTTGCCTGCAAGAGCACACTTCATTTTTGCACCCCCATTCTACACTTTTTGACCAGTCTTGGGAGAAATGATTTGTGAGGGGCTATACTTGATAATTTTCAGTTCTCTATACGTACATTATGTACCAAAGAGAGTGATATTTCCCGCAAGATATCATGAGCTCAATTTTGAGTTCGGTAAAGCCTCCAAAAGTGGCCCGCAAGGAGGTGTTGCGCTTTTGCCAGAGGTGGCACTCCGTTTTTTCCCTAGGCGCTAAGCTTTTTATAAGGACCTAAAAATGCAAAAATACCACCACCATTGGATTCAGAAGCCCCTAAAAATTCAATTTTGACACTTTTTAAAGCAAAACTGGACAATTTTGTAGGGAGAAATGGTTAGAAACACCTATGTAGTTATTTTCACGCAGGCGCTGCACTCCTGAACAACGTTGGGAGATGAATTTTACAAATGTGACAGAGGTTTTTATCCATCATAGGTCAATGAAGAAAACCTCCTTCAATTTTTACACAGTTGTCATGGTTTTGGAGAAATGTTAAAAATATAGTTTCTACAGGAGAGTTTCCTCACTTCTGAAGTAACCTTGGGAAAATCAATTTTCTCCCTGATGAAGTGCCCAAATGACTTACGTGATAAGTCAAATGATAACTATACAGAGAGATATTTCTAATGATCTATCATGAGCTCAATTTGGAATTGAGGAAGACCTCCAAATGTTTCCCGCAAGAGCGCATTGCATTTTTGCACCCCCATTCTGCAATTTTTGACCAGTCTTGTGAGAAGTGATTTGTCAGTTGTTATTCTTGATCATTTTTAGTTCTTGATAGGTCTAATGCATAGCCAAGAGAGAGATATTTCCAAAGAGATATCATGAGCTCAATTTGGAGTTCGGTAAGGGCTCCAAAAGTGGCCTGCAAGGAGGCACATTGCTTTTCCTTAAGGTGTTGCGCTCTTCCTTAATGCGCTGCACTTTTTCCAGAGGTGGTGTTGTGCTTTTGCCCTAGGAATTGCACTTTTTACCTAGGCACTATGATTTCTCTAGGGATCTCCAAATGAAAAAATACCACAACCATTGGATTCAGAAGCCCCTAAACATGCAATTTTGACACTTTGGAAAGAAAAATTGGACAATTTGGCAGGGAGAAATGGCCAAAAACACATTTGCCCTAATTTTCAAGCAGGCGCTGCACTCCTGAATATTGTTGGTTGATTTGAATTTTGGAGGTGTAAAACTCATAATTTTTGGAAACCATCTACATTTTTGGAAACTAGACAGGACAGGCTTCCCAATGAGCTATCCCGAGCTCAACTTGGACATTGGGAACCCCTTCAAAAGTGGAGCTGAAGTTGGCACTATGCATTTTACCAATTTTCTGTGTTTCATGAAATTTGCAAATTTTGTCATTTTTCTCAGTGTCACCTTGTAAAATGATGTTTTTACCAATTTAATTAAAGTATATAAATGTAATAATCATGTTTTCAAGTTACCTAGGGGTAAATACATTAGGTAAAATCTCTTGATGAAATGTAATGAATCAGTTTCCAAAAAGTGAGGGATGAGTCAGTTTGGCATCCCTACACTCTAGGTATGCAGTTCAGTTTTTGGTGGAACAGCTCCTCAACTTGGGGATTCGACCCTTAAGGTTGGGAGAATTTGTTTCATGCCTATAGATTTCACTTCTTGACTCATTTCACAGGATGGACAAGGTTGGATTTTGTTTCATTGGTCAGAGACTCTAGTGTATTCAGTATTTTGCAGAAAATTAATGAAAGAGTTGGAAGCTATTTATTTGGAATCCCTTTCGTATGGAAATTTAGGATAGTTTATTCTTATGTTGCATGTGTATGAATGTTTTGTCTTCATGATCCATTTCATCTCTATTATATGTTGGTTTTCAAGTTGATAAGCAGAATACATCTCTCATGCTTTGTTTTGGGAAAATCTTCATAGTTTATTCATTTTCTTCAATTTAGAAAGAATACATGCTTTGCCTTGCTCTTTCTATCTCCTCATCAGTCTGATCCATCTGACCTTGAAACCCTAAAGTGTTAGCCTTCCTACCTACCTTGCCCCATTGAATCTATGCAACCCTAATCTTATTTTCCCTGACCTAGCCTCTTTGACCTAATTCACCCATTCAACAAACTAATTCAAACAAACAAACCCTTGTACTCATACCTAGCCTAAAACCCTAATTCATCCAGCTCTCTTGGCGAGGATTTTTTGGAGAGAGCCCTCTCCATTTTGGTAGGGATAGCTACCAAGGTAAAATATTGGTCTGTGGTTACCTCTATTTGGACTCTTTCTCAGCCTTAGAGATCCGGTGGAGTGCTAACATACTAGTGCCGCTGGCGGGGAAGAAGTGATAGATCTTCCCTGGGAAAGAAAGACAAGTATCAGATCTTATTGTTGATGGTGAACAACGATCAGGCACAAAGAAGGTTGTACATCTTTCACTTGGCGACTCCAGTGTCGAAGAATCCAAAGGTTCGGAATTTTCATGGCGAATCCACTTTTCAAGAACCAATATTTTGAATATATTATTGGTGACCTCACTGTTGTCAAAATGGATTCAATTTCTCGAAGGTATGCTCCTATGAATCGAGCTCATATTCTTGGTTTTCCGAACCGTATTCCTTGTATAGATTGGCAATCAGGACTGTCAAATTTTAAGGGTCCGGATGGAGAAGATGCTATTTTTCATTTGGTTAAATTTCATTTCCATATTCACAAACTAAAGATTGACTTTTTTGAAGATTGTCTGATAAATATGTTTATGACTATCTTGGAGGAAAAAGCAAGATCATGGTATGAGAGTCTACCATCTGCTAGTTTATATTATCTAAAGGACTTTCATTCAGTTTTATTTCAACATTATCAAAGCTCTAATTCTTCCTTGTCGATTATTGATAGTTGTTGTGAGATCTCTGATAATTTCATTGAGTTTCTTGAAAATTTGTATAGGGATGAAGAGTGTCTAGATGATGAGATCATAGAAGCCCTATAAGATTTTTCCTCCCAACAAGAATCAATAGTTTCCTCCTTGGATGAAAAATATTGGGACCAAGAAAGGGAAATGCCAATTCTCGATCCTAAAAGTGAAAATTATCAAGCCAATAATTACTGCTATAAAACTCAAGTTTCTCCTCTGTCTGAAGATGAGATAGATTAGCTCTTGAAAATTCATGTTATGGCCCAAGCTAAAGCAAGTTTGCAGTGTTCACATAGACAAGAATGTGTTAGTGAAATTTTTTCCATCATCGAAAATGAAAATCTAAGTTTAAATGATGACAATAATGAAACTAATGAAACTATACAGGAAGTTGTTGTGAGTAAGCCAATTTGTGATGATGATTTCCTGCAAAGAGATCAGCTAACAGATATTGTTGTCTTTCACGAAGAGGGTAAGGCTATCATATTTAACAATCTTGAAGAATGTTTTCTGTTCAAGGATGATTTAGACTATAAATTTTAGGAGTATGAGCCTAAGAGAGACAGTATGCCAGAGATAAAATCAAAGTTTCCCATGCTTGAGGAATTTGCAACCAATACTCAGACAACAGAAAGTGATACTTCACTATGCTCTCCTATGGATCAACAACCAAGTGTTCTTTCATATCAGAATGAATAGTGTGATTGTGTTTTTACTGAATCTAAAGACAAGGTAACATTTCATATTTTTGAAGATCCTTTTACCGATTTGCTACAATTAGTAGGGAAGATGTATTTTCTTGTTTTCGTGGACCAGAAGCACTTATTCAGTGGACACTTGGAGTGGCCTAGTTTTTGTTTTTTCTGCCTGCTCGAGGAAAGTGAGAGCAGAATTCAGGTAAGAACCCATTTACTGGATTGGTTACACTGGAAGGATCACTTCACATGATTGTACATATGTCTTCAAGAAGTAGGTAGTTGTCATCAGGATTTGAAGCCCTCAAGTCTCGGTGATATACTTCCATTAATAAGTTTAGTAAGTTTTTATTTCAGTCAGTCCAATTTTGATTCAGTTTTTAGTCAATTTTGAGTTTATCTTGAGTCAGTCTATTTTATCTGAGTTATCAGTTTGCAGTCATGTTTATTATTTTGATTTTTTGACCGTATTGTCCCAACGGATAAGGCTTGTTGGTCTACGGTGTTCTTGACACCTCTTTTAGAGCTGCCATCCCCAATAAGGCTAATGTTAGTGTCAGTGTTTTCATCCTGCCATCAATGATAAAAAATATTCTTTTCATATTATATTAGGGTCTCATTCATAAATTTTGTCATTTCACTAGCTCATCATTCTAAAATTTACTGATGGTAGCCCTAAAATAAAAAAATTTCACTTTTCCTAATTTTCCATTTCTTGCTGGCTTATTTTGTCATTTGCTGAGAGTCCATTATTTCATGAGGTTACATCACCTATTCAGTCATGTCACCATGAATTTCATTCATTCCAGGCTCTCATTAGGTATTTAGGGTTTTTAAGGTCCATCAAACTACCATCTACATGCATAAAGGACCAAAGGGTGATCCAATAACTTCTCTTCACCACGTGAAGATGATTTGTAAAGATAAATTCTTGTTTCAGCATGTAATTTTGGTTTTAAGATGTAATTTTTAATTTTAATTATGTAATTTTATGTCATTCAAAATGTAACAATTTCTCATGGTTCCAAGGTAGCTGCATACTCAAGGTTCCATTAGCCAAATTAGTCAAAGTTCCAAAAAGCATCAATGTTCCTAAACAATTCCCATCACTCCTATACCTCAAAATCATCATTTTCCACAAGCACTAAACCCTAATTTCCTCTGCCATCGAGCTAGGGTTTGCTATGGAACCATAGACATATGAGCAGAGGAGGCATAAGGGAGGTCATATCAGCAAGTATGAGGCCATTCCAACTCATAAAATTCATGTCTCCATCATTTTTCAAGAATTCATTCCAAGGGGTAAATCATTTGCCACACATAGGGCAAGTTTTTATTCACATTATTTTTATGACCAAATGTTGATGAATTTTACAAAAGTGAAAGCTTATTTTGTCCATCATAGGTGAAGGAAGAAAAATCTCCTTCAATTTTTACATAGGTGTCATGGTTTTGGAGAAATGTCAAAAATACAGTTGCTACAAGAGAGTTGCTGCACTTCTTGACCAACCTTGGGAAAATCAATTTTTCTCCTTGATGGAATGTCCAAATTACTTGCTTGATAAGTCAAATGATTACTAGATAGAGAGAGATTTCCAATGAGCTATCATGAGCTCAAATTTGAGGTGAGTAAGGCCTCCAAAAGTTGCCTGCAAGAGCACACTGCATTTTTGCACCCCCATTCTGCACTTTTTGACCAGTCTTGGGAGAAGTGATTTGTGAGGGGCTATACTTGCTCACTTTCAGTTCTTGATAGTTCTATTGTGTAGCCAAGAGAGAGATATTTCCAAAGAGATATCATGACATCAATTTGGAGTTAGTTAAGGCCTCCAAAAGTGGCATGCAAGGAGGCGTTGTGCTTTTCCTTTAGGCGTTGTGCTTTTGCCAGAGGTGGCGCGGCGATTTTGGCCTAGGCACTGCGTTTTTTCAAGGGACCTCCAAATGCAAAAAGATCAACACCGTTGGATTCCTAATCCCCTAAAAATTAAATTTTGAACCTTTTCAAAGCAAAATTGGACAATTTGGCAGGGATAAATGGCCAAAAACACCTCTACCCTCATTTTCATGTAGGCCCTGCACTCTTGAACAATGTTGGGTGATTTGAATTTTGGAGGTATACAACTCATCTTTTTTGGAAGCCAAGTACATTTTTGGAAACTAAAAAGGACATGCTTTCCAATGAGCTATCCTGAGCTCAATTTGAACATTGGGAACCCCTTCAAAAGTGGAGTTGAATTTGGCGCTGTGCTTTTTACACTTGCGCCGCACTTTTTACCAATTTTCTGTGTTTCGTGAAATTTGCAAAATTTCTCAGTTTTCTCAATGTCACCTTGGAAAATGATGTTTTTACCAATGTAATTGAAGGATGTAAATGTAACAATCATGTTTTTAAGTTACCTAGGGGTAAATACATTAGGTAAAAACTCTTGATGAAATGTAATGAATCAATTTCCAAAAAGTGAGGGATGAGTCACTTGGACCTCCCTACACTCTAGGTATGTAGTTCAGTTTTTGGTGGAACAACTCCTCAACTTAGGGATTCGAACCCTGGGGTTGGGAGAAGTTGTTTCATGCATATATATTTCACTTCTTGACTCATTTCACAGGATGGACAATGTTGGATGTTGTTTCATTGATCAGAGACTCTAGTGTATTCAGTATTTGGCAGGGAATTAACGAAAGAGTTGCAACTATTTCTTTGGGATACCCGTGGTATGGAAATTTAGCACAGTTTCTTCTTATGTTACATGTGTATGAATGTTTTGTCTTCATGATCCATTTAATCTCTATTATATGTTGGTTTTCAAGTTGATAAGCATAATACATCTATCATGCTCTGTTTTGGGAAAATCTTCATAGTTTGTTCATTTTCTTCAGTTTAGAAATAATACATGCTTTTCCTTGCTCTTTCTAGATCCTCATCAGTCTGATCCATATGACCCTGAAACCATAAAGTGTTAGCCTTCCTACCTACCTTGCCCCATTGAATCTTTGCAACCCTAATCTTATTTTCCCTGACCTAGCCTCTTTTATCTAATTCACCCATCCAACAAACCAATTCAAACAAACAAACCCCTATACTCATACCTAGCCTAAAACCCTAATTCATCCAACCCTCTTGGCTGTGATTTTATGGAGAGAGACCTCTCCGGTTTGGTAGGGCTATCTACCAAGCTAAAAGATTGGTATGTGGTTACCTCTGTTTTGACTCTTTCTCAGCCTTAGAGATCCGGTGGAGTGCTAACATACTAGTGATGTTGCTGGGGAAGAAGTGATAGATCTTCCCTGGGAAAGAACGAAAAGGATCAGATCTGATTGTTGATGGTGAACAACGACCAGGCACAAAGAAGGCTGTAAATATTTCACTTGGCGAATCCAATGTCAAAGTATCCAAAGGTTCATAATTTTCATGGCGACTCCACGTTTCAAGAACCAGTAGTTTGAAGATATTCTTGGTGACCTCACTATTGTCAAAATCGATTCAATTGCTCGAAGGTATGCTCCTATGAATCAAGCTCATATTCTTGGTTTTCCAAATCGTATTCCTTGTATAGATTGGCAATAAGGACTATCAAAGTTTAAGGGTCACGACGGAAAAGATGCTATTTTGCATTTGGTAAAATTTTATTTCCATATTCACAGACTAAATATTGAGTTTCCTGAAGATTTGCTGATGAAGATGTTTATGGCTACCTTGAAGGAAAAAGCGAGATCATGGTATGAGAGTCTACCATCTGCTAGTTTATATTCTCTGAAGGAATTTCATTCAGTTTTCTTTCAACATTATCAAAGCTCTAATTCTTCCTTATCGATGATTGATAGCTGTTGTGAGATCTCTGATAATTTCATTGAGTTTCTTGAAAATTTGTATGGGGATGAAGTGTGTCTAGATGATGAGATCATAGAATCCCTATATGATTTTTCCTCCCACCAAGAATCAATAGTTTCCTCCTTGGATGAAAAATACTCGGACCAAGAAAGAGAAATGCTAATTCCCGATCCTGAAAGTGAAAATGATCAAGCCAATAATTACTGCTATAAAAATCAAGTTTCTCCTCTGTCTGAAGATGAGATAGATCAGCTCCTGAAAAGTAATGTTACAACCCAAGCTAATGCAAGTTTGCAGTGTTCACATAATCAAGAATGTGTTAGTGAAACTTCTTCTATCATTGAAAATGAAAATCTGAGTTTAAATGATGACAATCATGAAACTAATGAAACTATACAAGAAGTTGTTGTGAGTAAGCCAATTTGTGATGATGATTTCCTGCAAAGAGATAAGCTAACAGAGACTATTGTCTTTCATGAAGAGGATAAGGTTGTCATATTTAACAATCTTGAAGAATGTTTTCTGGTCAAGGATGATTTAGACTATACGTTTGAGGAGTATGAGCCTAAGAGAGACAATATGCCAGAGATATAATAAGAGTTTCCCATGCTTGAGGAATTTACAGCTAATACTTAGACAACAAAAAGTCATACTTCCCTATGCTCTCCTATGGATCAACAACCAAGTGCTCTTTCAGCTCAGAATGAAGAGTGTGCTTGTGTTTTTACTGAATCTCAAGACAAGGTAACATTTCATATTTTTTAAGATCCTTTTACTGATTTTCTACTGTTATTAGGGAAGTTGTATCTTCTTTTTTCATGGACCAGAAGCACTTATTTAGTGGACACTTGGAGTGGCCTATTTTTTATTTTTTCTACCTGCTCAAGGAAAGTGAGAGAAGAATTCAAGTAAGTAGCCATCTGCTGGATTGGTTACATTGGAAGGTTCACATCACATGATTGTACATATGTCTTTAGCAAGTAGGTGTTTTTCATCAGGAGTTGAAGCCCTAAATTATCGGTGATATACTACCATTAATAAGTTTAGTAAGTTTTTATTTCAGTCAGTCCAATTTTGATTCAGTTTTTAGTCAATTTTGAGTTTGTCTTGAGTCAACCTATTTCATCTGATTTATCAGTTTGCAGTCATGTTTATTAGTTTGATTTCTTGACCATATTGGCCTAATGGATAAGGCTTGTTGGTCTACGGTGTTCTTGAAACCTCTTTAAGAGCTTTCATCCCCAATAAGGCCAATGTTAGTGTTAGTATTTACATCCTGCCATCAGTGATCAAAAATATTATTTTCATATCATATTAAGTTCTCATTCATAAATTTTGTCATTTCACTAGGTCATCATTCCAAAATTTAATCACTAATGGTAGCCCTAAAATAAAAAAAGATTCACTTTTCCTAAGTTTTCATTACTTGCTGGCTCATTTTTTCATTTGTTGGGAGTCCATTGTTTCAAGAGGTTACGTCACCTATTCTGTCATTTCACCATGAATTTCATTCATTCCAGGCTCTCATTGGGTATTTAGGGTTTTCAAGGTCCATCAAACTACCTTCTGCATGCATAAAATACCAGCAAGTAAGGGGTGATCCAATAACTTCTCTTCTCCATGTGAAGATTATTTGTAAAGAGAAATTCTTGTTTCAACATGTAATTTTTGTTTTAAGATGTAATTTTTAATTTTCATTATGTAATTTTATGTCTTTCAAAATGCAATAAGTTCTCATGGTTCCAAGGTAGTTGCATAATCAAGGTTCCATCAGCCAAATTATTCAAATTTCCAAAAGGCATCAATGTTCCTAAACACTTCCCATCACTCCTATCCCTCAAAATCATCATTTTCCACAAGCACTAAACCCTAATTTCCTCTCCCATCGAGCTAGGGTTTTCTATGGAATTAGAGAAATATGAGCAGAGGAGGCATAAGGGAGGTCATATCAGCAAGTATGAGGCGATTCCAACTCATAAACATCATGTCTCCATCATTTTTCAAGAAGTCATTCCAAGGGACAAATCATTTGCCACACATAGGGCCAATTTTTATTCAAACTATGTTTCTAATCAAATGGTCATGAAGTTTACAAAAGTGAAAGAGGCATTTGTCCATCATATGTCATGGAAGAAAACCTCCTTCATTTTATACACAAGTTTCATGGTTTTGGAGAAATGTCAAAACTATAGTTGCTACAAGAGAGTTGCTGCACTTCTGGCGTAACCTTGGTAAAATCAAAATTTATCCCTAATGGAGTGTCCAAATTAATTTCTTGATAAGTCAAACGATAACTAGACAGAGATATATTTCCAATGAGCTATCATGAGATCAATTTGGAGTGAGGAAGGCCTCCAAACGTTGCCTGCAAGAGCACATTGCATTTTTGCACGCCCATTCTGCACTTTTTGACCAATCTTGGGAGAATTGATTTTTGAGGGGCTATACTTGATCATTTTATGTTATCAATAGGTCCATTGTGTAGAAAATATAGATATATTTCCAACGAGATACCATAAGCTCAATTTTGAGGTCAGTAAGGCTTCCAAAAGTGGCCTTCAAGGAGGCGCTGTGCTTTTCCTTAAGGCACAACACTTTTGCGAGAGGTGGCATTGTGCTTTTTCCCTAGGCACTTCACTTTTTCTAGGGACCTCCAAATTCAAAAATACCACCACCATTGGATTAAGAAGTCCCTAAACATGCAATTTTGACACTTTTCAAAGCAAAATTGGACAATTTGGTAGGGAGAAATGGCTTATAACACCTCTGCCCTCATTTTCACGCAGGCACTGCACTCCTGAATAGTGTGGGAATATTTGGCTTTTGGAGTTCTAAAACTCATAATTTTTAGAAACCAAGTACATTTTTGGAAACTATACAGGACAATATTTCCAATGAGTTATCCTGAGCTCAATTTGGACACTTGTAACTCCTTCAAAAGTGGAGCTGAATTTGCGGTTGCGCTTTTTACCAAATTTCTATGTTTTCGGAAATTTGCAAATTTTCTTAGTTTTCTCAGTTTCACCTTGGAAATGATGTTTTTACCAATGTAATTCAAGGATGTAAATGTAATAATCATATTTTAAAGTTACATAAAGGTAAATACATTATGTAAAAACTCTTGATGAGATGTAATGAATCAGTTTCCAAAAAGTGAGGGATGAGTCAGTTTGACCTCCCTACACTCTAGGTATGCAGTTCAGTTTTTGGTGGAACAACTCCTCAACTTAGGGATTTGAACCCTAAGGTTGGGAGAAGTTGTTTCATGCCTATATATTTGACTTCTTGACTCATTTCACAGGATGGACAAGGTTGGATGTTGTTGCATTGATAAGAGACTCTAGTGTATTCAGTATTTGGCAAGAAATTAATGAAAGAGTTGCAGCTATTTCTTTGGGATACCTGTGGTATGGAAAATTAACATAGTTTCTTATTATGTTACATGTGTATGAATGTTTTGTCTTCATGATCCATTTCATCTCTATTATATGCTGGTTTTCAAGTTGATAAGCAGAATACATCTCTCATGCTCTGTTTTGGGAAAATCTTCATAGTTTGTTCATTTTCTCCAGTTTAGAAAGAATACATGCTTTGCCTTGCTATTTCTAGCTCCTCATCAATCTGATCCATATCACCATGAAACCCTAAAGTTCTAACCTTCCTACCTAACTTGCCCCAATGAATCTCTACAACCCTAATCTTATTTGCCCTGACCTAGTCTCTTTGACCTAATTCACCCATCCAACAAACCAATTCAAAAAACAAACCCCTGTACTCATACCTAGCTTAAAAACCTAATTCATCCAGCCCTCTTGGCTGTGATTTTGTGGAGTGATCCCTCTCCAGTTTGGTAGGGATAGCTACCAAGCTAAAATATTGGTTTGTGGTTACCTCTGTTTGGACTCTTTCGCAACCTTAGAGATACGGTAGAGTGATAACATAGACTAGAAAATATTCCCTCACAGGTGAAGTATTTCATGATGATCTTCATGAGTGGTGTATACTTCTTAAGGAGGTTCCCAACAGGAAAAATATTCTTCACGTGTTGTTTATAATATCTTTTTGAGATAGGGTTGGTAATTGGGAAGGTCCGGGTCTTGGTTCTTAAACCATTTTTCACCATGATTAGGTATCGATATGGTGTCAGCTACTATATCGATTGATATAGTGAAAGTGACTCGTGCAATTGTTACTTTGTCCCTTTTGAGTTGAGTGGAAAAAAATTTGGTCAATGTGGCATTGTATTTGACTTTGAGGACCTAACAAGACATGATAAGATCCCATTTGATCACTGTTGACAGGCTGTACATACTGAGACTAACACACTGCATATGCAATATACATACAATAGACATACAACATCATATGTACACAATACTACATATGCTACATATACACATCACCATAGGTACAATCACTGAATGTACAACATGCACAACATATACACAACAATAGTACTGCACATCCATAGACCACACACTGAACTCATAAGAAACCTTGCATGTAGTGTCTTTCCACTATCCATGCTTATCCTAGCATGCTGCAGATCACACTCCTTTCACTTCTTTGATGTAACCCTCCGCATTACTTGCACATAACACAAACGTAGAAATAGTACGAGCATATATCTTTAAACCATATCCACATCATATTGACCTCATATATCTGTCAAGGCTACTCTTCCACTTGTTTCCTCATAGCCAGGAACCTCTTCATGCCATTCACTTGCATAAGAAATCATTCCTCCATAAGAATGATCCTTGAAAACCCTGTCATATAGTGATACACACACACACACAATCATTAGCATAAAAAAATCATGATCCTATTAGAAAATGACATATATAGACAAAAATATATATATGAACTTTAGCATAAAACAATCATGATCTCTGACGACCCTGTTAGACAATTGCATCCATACATACATATTTAAATATATATAAACATCAACATAAAGCACTCATGATCCCATAAAATAGATGCATACATACATGCATATCTATATATATATACATTATCATAATAATGATCTCAACATAATTACTAGATATCATAAGGTCTAGGTTAAGAGAACTTCCTTTATTCGTGCAGGACATGCACAACGTTGAGAACAACAGTTCCCAACATAAAAAAGGCATCTAACACCTCAGATCCACTTTATTTACCTTTTATATTCCCTTTCTCATGTATGTACTGCCACCATCCTTTTAGCACAATGGAATCAGCTAGTCCAACTGACTATCATATTCTTACCTTCCGCTGTGCTTACTCATGCATTGAGATTCATCTGTGTGTTTCATTACCTGTTGGGTACCACACAACTCTCCCCGAGCTCCATTAATTTCCTCTATTCCCAACCAATTCCCAAGACTCTCAAACAAAAGTAAAGAACAAGAAACAACAAGAAGAAAACCATGATAATCAATAACAATACGACACCACAACAAGGTGGTATGGCCATACACTAGACATAAACAAATTTGTGAATCAAGCACAAAAAAAAGAAAAAAAGAAGAAGAAGCATAAGACTGAAAACAAACACCATGACTCAATCCCCATGGTGCCGAGTGCTTCTCACTGAAATCTCAACCCGAGCCTTTTTAAATTTTTAATGGAAGTCTCCTTTTCCATGCACTCCCCTGCATCATACTGCCATAAACACATAATTGTCAATGTATGATAAATATAACAACATACCAGTTACCTTAACTTGTTGTGCTGAACACGATGACCTGTAACTAAACAAAGATGTCAGCCATATGTACCAAAGATCAAGACGAAATATCTATCAATTTGAAGTCAAATTTTACCAAAACTAACAACCATGTCATAATAACAAATAAAATCACATTCACTAGTCATAATACATAATGCTACAACTATCACCTACTTACACTCAAGTACATATCAACTGTCTCAACACATATTTATTAGTACAATCGTCTTAAAAAAAGATCATTTATTCATGCAATCTTATAGACACATACTCATATCATGTAATTAATTAAACATTCAAACAAACTATAAGCATACCATATTAAATAAATCAACTAGACGACATAATAGACACCAAACACTCAACACCAGATAGACGACATAATCAAACAATCAAGCACCAAGTAGATGACATAAGAAAACTCATACCTTAATGTTTCTCAGAGGAGGTTATCTTGTCTGCACAATCAATTTAGACTAGCAACATATAACTTCTCAACATATCAACCCAAACATAAATAATGTCACGATATCTATAAGAGTAAATAGCTAACATGTTCACATCATAAACTCATAAAAAATTGTCAAACAATCACATATGCACAGTCAGTCTAGATTAGTACAACACAATATCACAAATATATCGATTCATACATGAATGTAATAACCCTAACCATCTTCATAGGCTAATCCAAATTAGCATGATACATATAACATCAATATCTTAATGCAATAACCCTAATAATCAAGTTAACTAACATATATTAACAACAACAAGTTAACGTATAACATACTCAATCAATGACATATAGCATAATCATCAAGTTAACTAACGTAAAAAAACAACAACAATGCATATAACAACACATTACTACCATTCAAGGCTATTCGACATACGTGTATATGACCGCACTGATTCACTAACATCTGCCATGCATATAACCACGACAATAAAAAAATGACAAGCATGCATATAACAATCCATTAACTAACATACCCGCATGAAAAACAGGCAATACCTATATGCTGATCTGTTTTTACCCCAAAGTCTAGTGATACAACTTCACTTTGATGATATGCATCTCTTATTATATCTTAGCCAACATATTAGCATCATATCTTATCAACCACATCACGATGACTTCGAATGAGTACAATGACCTCGTGGACAACAAAATTAACCATGATAATGCATGCATAACAACATATTGACACTGATATGTATAACAAATGCATATACAACTGAGATCTATTCATGGCGACCACATCCAATCAACAACGCCATCAATTTTCACATGGTGAAACCACTGCAGCTATGAACAACATCATGCATATGCAACAAGGACATAGAACATAAGCATGGGGAACACATATTCAATCGACATGTATGCATTACAAGCACATTCAACTAAGGAGAGCGCAACCACACTCTCATACCACCCAGTAACACCCTCCTCCCATATCTACCCAAGTAATCGTACAATCAGAATAAACTTGTGACGAGAGGCTACTATGATCAGATCCAACCTCCTAAGTGAACTTAAGGAATCAAAACCCATAGAAACACATCATATAGACCTTCCACATCATCAAAATGACTCTCAAGAACCATCCCAACCACTCAGGTGACTAGCCCTTGGGTCCAACTTAGATTTTAGCTCACTTAACCCCTAGACACTCCCACAATATGGGTATGAGTGCATCTAAGAGGCTTTGGACTCTCCCACAAGCCTATATGCCTGCATCCAGGGACTAAATTTCCTAGACCCGTGCCTGCGTCTTCGAGATTTAAGGCAATTTTTCAGGCCGAGAGCCCAGGGCACTTCCCATAACTCAATGACAAGTTCAGAAATGAAATAAAACTACGAAAAAATATAGTATTTGCAAAAACCATGACAAGGCCTAGACTGGACCCATATTATCCATGACCGAAATTTCATCAAACATATCACAAATATGTATTCTACAGGTGTAAATAATAGATTTGAGCATAAGGGTTTCATACTTATCTGAGAATTGCTAAGAAGCATTTTGCCCATTACATCATTAGATGCAGTGTCATCTATTAGGTCATAAATACATTGTTTATTCATTTAGACATAAAAACACGAGGATATCCATACATCATCACCATCATAATACATGCTTATAACCAACATAATAACAATAAAAATCTCAAGTAGACATCACCCATAAGATCCACATATAAACCAGTACATTTACACATAAAATGTCAGTAAGACAAACTCTTATTGATGAATATAAAAACCAACTTGGGATGGGACTTTCACGTTCCACTCGACCATAGATTGGCTAAGCCAAGTCTCTCTTCAGCCAATCACCCCCGTTCCATATTCCAAGCATGAATGTGGGACTGTTGACGAGAAAATTTGTCTGGCCAACTGTAGGGGATCTCCCCAGTAGAAAGTCCTAATTAGACTCTGAACCGTTTGTGATAGGGATCTCATCCAGGGTGTGGGTCCAGCTGCTGCTGAATACTCCTTCTCCTAGATGCAAATGAGCCCTGCAGAGTTATGGGTATACAATTATTGAATGATATAAGACAAATATCGATGATTTTCAATGAGCATAAACACCACAAATAGCAAGATATAAAATAAAACAAGCAGCTGAAGGAGATGTTGTTAGAAACATATCATTAAGGTTGTGTTTGTAAGATGGTTCAAACCATAGAAGAAAAATTTCTGCCTGGTAAGAACAACTTATGCGTACTTGGGCGTTTTCGTGAATAAAATAGATGTCAATAATAAAGTTACAAACATCTCCTATGTAAATAACATACCATCATAAACACATGCAGTAAGCTGAAATGCATAAAGGGTATAATCAGAAAACGCAAATCAATTAATCATAAGATATCAGACATATACGAAGAAATACTCATAGTATTGACACATTGATTCTCATAAGATCCAATAGTGGATTTAAAACAAATGCTTGTATTCATTCATAATGGGTTTTTCAATGCTTTACAACTCTCTTCTCTCCTTTGGAGTCCAAAAAATATCCTTCTACAAGTCCTCGAAGGGAGTATATATAAGACAAAAGTGAACCTTGGGTGTCTTGACTCTTCGCCTTCCCGCCTATTGATATGCTTTGCGACCTGGATGGAAGGTGCGACCTGCGACCTAATGGAGGATGTGACCTACGACCTGACCATGTAAGATGCGACCTGCGACCCTTCCTGTAGGCTATACATTGCAATCTGATCATGGGATCATATGTGTGATTGCGAGGTCAGGAACATCTACTTGTTGTTCTTTGAGGAAATTTTTCCGTGCACGATAGTCTGCAACAACTGGGGAGATCAGAGGAGTATCTTGCCTTAACCTGTGCAGGCATTCTAGGGCGTTTGAGATCAGAGTTTCTCTCTTGATTGCGACCTGGTTGGATAAGGAAGCCAGTTTGGTGTAAATCCAAACTGGCGTCATGACAAACTTAACCAAGTTCTCCTGTGATGCCGGAAGATCAGGTGTAGCGGCGGCTTGTCTTATAGGTTGCAGGAATGCCTGAATTTCCTGATTCACCTGTTCCCATGTCTTTTCTTCACCCAATGTACCTAGCGAGGGAATATGGTGCAGCTCAGCCATCGAGTCGATGTCGCTGATCAAATTCTCATAGGCGGTCATCACCTTCTCTAGGTATTTAAATAACTTTTCCTTGGATTGCACCTTTATGCGAATTTGGACCTTGTCATTCTGAGTGTGAATCCAATCTTTCTTATGCAAAGTTTCTGGAGCCTGAAGATATATATTTTTCCATTCTATCATTCTATCCAAGGTGGTGGAGGCCTCGTTCAGTTGCTCGTTTCTCTTCTTCGTTTCCGCTTGGGCTCTTAGTAGAGGTGCGACTGTTTTCTTTATGGTGAACATCTCCTCGTAAACCTGCCTCATGGTCGCTTCCAACATCACCAACTCTCTCTGGACAATCAGTGGTACTTCATTAATAAGAGTGTTTTTATCTTGGAGCTGTTGGATTTCTTCCCTTAGTGAATTATTTTCTTGCTCCGACCCGACTTCCCTTTTTTCAGAGTCTTATAATCTATTTTGTAGGGAGAGGATTTCCCTACTCATCTAGCTCACATTTTATTCTGTGGCTACGGTAAAAGCAGTGCCAACTGATGTTATCATCACTGGATTGGTCCTAGTGTCTAGGACAATATCCTTTTCCTTCGTGGCCATGAATGGCGCAGCAGGGTTCCGTGCTAGGCATCTTCTCTTTTCTTTCCTAATTTTGAAAGTGAATTGATCATAAGTGAGTCTCGTCAGATTGAACACTTCCTCCTCCTGTCCTTCAGAGGTGCCTAGCTCTGAGAGTGAAAAACATGTGTTAATTGCAGGTACTTCGATGGGTGGCAGCTCTGTCTATACCGCTGTTGCTGTAGGAGGTGTCTCGGCTTCTTTCAATCTTCGATCCTCTTCCTCTTTTCTCTTTTGTTCTTCTTCTTCTTTCAATAGCCACTCTGCCTCTGCCTTTTGTCTGCGCTTCGATTATGCTTTTGTTTCCTCTTCTTCCTTCCTTTTCCGTTAAGCTTCTGCTCTCGTTTCTTGCTCTTCCTTCCTTTTTCGTTCAACTTCTGCTTTCGTTACTTTCTCTTCCTTCCTTTTGCGTTTGGCCTCCACCTGATCTAATTATTTCTTGAGCTTCTGTTCAGCTTCAGCTTTTGCTTCCTGCTCTTCCTTTCTTTTATGGGCATCCTCCGTCTGTTTCTTTCTCTATTCTGCCTTCAGGTGTTTCTTACGCTTATATTCATCCTCTTTCACCTTCTTTTCAGCTTCTCACTAAGATTTTTCTTCCTTTTCTTTCTGTTGGGCGGAAGAGCTATGGCCTGTATTAGTTCAGGCTTCTTGGCCTGGGAAGACGAGGTGCCTCCCAAATAGTGTATTCTCTCCTCCAGAGTATGATCATCTTGGTCCTCCTGATAAGTTAATGCTTCTGGGGCGAGTTCTCTATCCTTGTTGTACCAGTTTCGTACCCCATCTTCAACTAGTCATTCAGTATGTTGGTAGCTCCATTTGAACTTGGCCCGTTTGCAATGAGCAGGGACTATCCTTTCAGGATTGTATGTCCGGTAATCTAAAGGTGCTAGAAAAAATCCTCTGATTTGCTCAGCTTCCGCCTCCACCTCTCTGAATTTCTTGACCGAGCACCAATGGTGAGCAGCAGTGTGGGCCATGGTTTCTTCTTACCTTTAGTAAGGACCTTCAAGAAGCTGGAAGTCATCTAATAACATACTTCTTGAAGTAGCATCCTATTAGTGACGAATCGGGGCAAAGCATGGGGAATCTTGAATGAACCAAAAACTCGGATGAAGGTGCCTTATCCAAATGGAAACCAATGTGCTACCTTGACTATCGTTTCCATGGCTCGCCAGGACATGCATGGGGTATCCTGCTCGAATAATTTCCTGTAGAGTGTAGGGACAAAACTATGTGCAATTGGCTCTATATTTTGCTTATATTTGGAGTCCCAGAATACCTGCGATTCCTTGTGAATTGGGCGTGCTCGCTCTTGATCCCAGTTGTGAGCCCATCCCTCAAAGTGGCACCTGACACAAACTGCATCCAATAGATAGGAGGCCATGTAAAATTTGGACGAGTATCCCTCCTCGGGTGCCAGCGCTGCAGATATGTTGGTTTTGAGGGCCGCTATTAGCAAGTTGGTCTAATTGAAATGGGTGCCATATATGGTAACAAAATGCATCAGGGATACCCAAGAACCACTGAAAGTGGTGGCATCGGGATGACCATACATCCTACAAAGCATGGCTGCTACGAGCTTATAGAACTTTCTGAGGCTTGCTACTTGATACTCTTGGTCCTTCTTGATTTTGAACTTCTCCGGTTCTTCCCACCATCCTCTCAGGGTGTCTGCTATGGGAATTGCATGGGTAGTGGCCCATTCCTCTGTGAATGTTTGTTCCTGCTCTGGAAGTGTGTAGTAGTACTCTGCATCCTGTCCTTTTATATTTGCAAAAGCTTTCCCCTTGTGGTCCTGAATCACCCACATCCTGAGGTCGATCTTTTGTATGATCCAGTCAATGATTTCAGTGCATGGGAAGATAGATGGGTGGGCCCCTGCGTAGTGAATCTTTGACCTTTTAACCTGCACATATACTTCTCGATTTGGGAGGTCTTCTGGGAACTCAGGTTGTGCGAACTCTTGGTATACTTGATAACAACTCAGGGTTTCTCCTCTGCTGAATACACATGCAGTGTCTCCATAGACAGGGGGAGGAGACATAAGTAATTTTCTCTCTGTGATTTCTATCTCTGGGTTCTTGTTTTTCCTGCGAACCGCCGGGGGCCCCATGTACTTGAGGCTGAATATACAGAGACACACTCTAACTCTACTTCGAGGTTCCCTGGAATATTCATAAAATAGTCCTAGGATAAGACATATGCCATATTAATGAATGCTCGATACTGCTTTTAATTCTGCCCAACTAAGGTCAAGGAAGGGGGGAAACTGCGACTGAGCGACCCATTGCCTGGGTCACCAGGTCGTGTTGGCTTAAAACTTCAGAGGAAGGAGACCTTGCGACCTCGTGATTTGTGACTACGTCACGGGGTCGCTGAGTCGCACTGGCCTAAACAAATCATGAAGATGCAACCTTGTGACCTGGTCGCTGGGTCGCTGAGTAGCAAGGTTGTGAAGGTTCAGTTTTGGTGCGATATGTGACTTAGCGACTTAGTGACCGAGGTTGCTGGGTCGTGGGGGTCGTAAGGTCGTGGGGTTAGAAGTCGTGCTAGGGATGGGCGAATGATTTCGACGACAACGCGACCGTTTGCTTCATTTTTAACTTAAAACAATAAAGGGAGTGAGTGAGAAAAAATCATAAATGAGGATGAAGTGGTGTTTAGAGGGAAAGACAGACAGAGGGGAGGCTAGTTGGCTTCATTTACAAGTTTGTGTGACCATGGCAGGGTTTGGAGGTTTAGGAAAGGCTCAGGTTGAAAGAAGATATGAAAAGAGGAATAGCAGGTGGCTTAAAAATGGCTAAGATAAGGGGGAAAGGGGTAACAAATAGAAAAAATGGAAACATCAAGAGGATTAGGCAACTTACCCGAGAAAATCGCGCTCCAGTTGGCCTGTTAGAAGCGTTTTTGCTCCGCGTTGCGTGAGTGAAATGCGACCTATGTGACCTTTCTATTTATAAAGGGGTCGCGCGTGTGGGAAAATAAATGAGTTCACTAGGTCGCAAATAGTCTGCGCTGATGAGATGCGCGAACCCGCAACCCTGCGACCTTGCGACCTGGGGGTTGCGAGGTCGCAGGGTCGCTAGGTCGCGATTGTTTAAATTTGGGCGCGATATGCGACTTAGCGACTTGGCGACCTAATAGGTCGCAAGGTCGCTAGGTCGTTGATTTGAAGAAAATGACCTATTTGGTGACTTGAGGCTTTTGAAAAGACTTGAACTTAAGGTTTTAACTTCGATTTTCGATGCTCGGGGCTAAAAAAAATTTAGAGGGTGCAATTTTTGGAGGGTGTTGTAGTAGCTACAACAGGGACTCAAACCAAAATAACTAAATAAGCCATCTCGAGGCTAAACCACATCGCCCTCATCAATAGAAATAAATATTTACTGTAATCCACACTGGATCACTAGGCCAAAACAATAAACATGTCATAGTAGGCTTACCATGATCTCCACCCGATCACCATGGTAAAACAAGCATGGATGCCACCATATTTCTCCACCTACACCATGAGGAATTTTCCTATCTCCTAGTATCTCAGGATTTACCAAAATACACAGTCCGATCCAAGGATTATTAGGCCCTAAAGCGAGACATACTCTCCAGGATTTACCGTATATCCCAACCTGGGATTCCTAGGCCTCATGGATAGAAAACCACCTCTAGAATTTATCGTATATCTTGTCATTCACCAGTCAATGATTCCTAGGCCCACCGAGGCAACACACTATCCAAATTTACTACAACCCACAATCCAGTTCAGGGGTTACTAGGCCATGTGTTTTATAATTCTTGAGATCCACCTCACTTGGATTCGAATCCATCTGGCAACCCAGCTCAATCAAAACATGAGAACCCCATCACACCATGGCTATTCAGAAATGGAAAGGCTAGGTTGAAAACACTGTCACACCTGGAAAAACCCATGCCATGGTAGAAAAGAACTACATTCAAGACCCTGCATGCGAAATCTAGCCAGGAAATCACACATGCAAATCGATACCTGCAAATAATCCTGTTATAGTTACTGAATCATGCTCTTCCTTGCTTGCTCCTTCCTTCCTCTTACCTTCTTTTCCTTTCTTGAACCAATGCCAAAGTGCTCGAGGAAGACTCTAAGTCTCCAAGAGTGAGAATGAGAGAGAGATAGAGAATAATGAGAGAACTCCAAAATTGAACTAACAAAAGGTTTGAGCAAAAAGGTTTCCAACTGATCCCCATAATCCTTTTTATCAATGTGTCCTCTACTTTCTTCATTTTTCCTTATTTTCCTTCAATTTCCTCCTCACATGCAACGTGTGACATTTCACCTCCCTTTTCTCCTATTTTCCTTTATTTTCATAAATAAAATGCCAATTAATATCTCATGCCTTTCCAAATTCCTTTGCCATTGCCTTTTCCAATTTCCTTAGCCATAATAACCGAAATGAACACCCACTAGGATGTTTTTCCCACCATTCAGCTTGGAATACGTGTTGCATCAACCATGACCTTATATATTTTACATGGATTTTTTGACCAGGGATATCTATCAACTCTTGAAAGATGTGGCATGAAGCTAGGGAGCCTTATGTTTTCCAAAAACACCACAACCATGTGTTTTTTTACTCATATGTGTTGGATAGGGATTGGTGGTTTGTATTAAGATACAAACCTAGATCAAAACATATTTTTGAAAACAACAATATTATCATGCCAACCGAGGAAGATAATCAGGGTCATGACAATGGAGAGTGATATGTACTTTTGTTATTTCATCATTTATACTATTGTTGTATGCTTTTGTTTTCTTTATTTCATTAATTATATATTTTTTTATTCGTCTTGTTGGAATTTTATAATATAATTGGTATGATTCACAAACGTTTTTACACGTTTTTTTACAGTGGAAACATTTTTACACTTAAAACTAAGTATTTCCTATTGTGTACAATATCGATGATAATAAGGATTCAAGGTCACAATCCTTCTCAAATAGGAAAATGAGAAGAAAATAGTGAATTTAGAAATAACATTGAAGATTTAGTCTCGATTTAGACACTTATTGGTTTATTAATCAATTCACATGCTTGTACTTCTTATTTAGTTCAAAATCAATATAAATAATCATGTAGTGATAACTCTATGTGGACTTTACCAATGAAAAAAATGTGTATTAATATGTAAGATTAAATTATTGACATGAGATGTAAAGTCATGTTTACTATATTTAAATTATAGTTCGTGCAACATTATGTAAACTAAATGGAGGTCTTATGCACTTATAAAATGTTGATTACAACTTTTTATGGACCATAAGAGAAACAAATGGGCTTACATGGATGCATGAGAGGTTTTAATTTTTTCTTCATGGGTAATGGAACAATTTTAGTTGAATAAATAAATATTTTATGGCTAAGAATTAAATGATAAATAATTTGATGGTGATTAAGAGACATTTGTTTGACTTTCAAATAGATTTGGTGACACATTTTTCTTTCCTATTTTGATTATGTAAAATAAATATATATTTTTATGTATTTATAAGTAAATTATTTAAAGTAGACATGTATTTATCATTGTGAACATGATGAAATATTAGCTAGGAGAATTGTGAAAACATGAATTTTAGTGATTATCTCGTGATAAGTATGTGGAAAAAATAATATTTTTTGAGTTTCTTATTAAGAAATAATCAAATATATTATTTGTCGAAAGTTTAAATCTAATATAGTATCAATTTTGTATTATTAAACTCATATTTACTATTAAAAAGAGTTAAATTTAAACTGGTACAATAACAAATAAAGAACCAAAATGCACCAAAATGCTATATCTTTATTACTAGAAAAAAGTTCACTTGCCTTTTTAAGGGAGGACTTCAAATAGAGAAAATCCCCAACTACAAGTAACTTCACAAGTCTTATTTTACATTTCTTGATCCTAATATTTAGAGAGAGAAATTTCTAATTTAAATTGGTGAGAGTTGTTATAAATTTTAAATTTAAATTGCTTGAAAATCTCATAACTTTAGCGATAAATTAAATTTTATAAAAATATTTTTTTCTAGTTATATATTTTTGTTTGTTTGTCAAATTGTCTGTGATCCTCTAGGCTTGACTTGTGGCTTGAGGAGTCACGACCCATGGGCATATAAGCCATCAAAGTCACCTGGGGATCGTAGCCGACATGGGCCACACCAACCCTTAGCTATATGTGTTTTTTAGCATGTCTCCTCCCCCTAACACAGAGCACAACCACCTCCTATGAGGTTTGATCTTGGGTCGCCTTGTTGACGAGGCCCATCCTCAACTGATTGTGCTAGTGGGACTTGACGAATTTTTCAAGTTATATTAAATCTAAATTAATTATAAAAAAAACTGACTTAAGTTTTTTAAATTTAACAATAGATTGAATTTTATAAACCAATATTGAATTGGTTAAATTGTATTTTTGATTAATTTATTCCCCCCCCAAGAAAAAATCGTAATTTCCATGATAAGAAATAGTGAAAATTACATGTTGCAGATGCATAAAGCATATCGAATTTGGTTGTTTAATCACTCAACAAACATTTGAGTGACACAACCATAAAAGTGTCAATAAAAAACCTGAGATGTGACTGATCAACATAAGTACAAAACTGTTGGTTAAAACTCTCCATATACAAAAAACAAAAGTTCTATCAGAAACGATGATTATTGTCTATGTCTACATTCATATCAAAATATAAGTTTAAATACCATTCAATAGATGTGTTTGACAACTGAGTATCAATAAAGGGATGATGATAATATTGGAAGTGCATCCCCATTGTACTCGGTGATAATCCATGTACCATGAAACTGTTGCGTGTCCTCGGAAAGTTGATCAGAAAGAAAGTTACTTTCCCTGTAAATGTGTTGAAAAGTGATAACATCAAATTGTGCTTTAATCATGAGAACCTCCTCTAGTAATGTCCTAAGTGTAAAGTAAATTGATCGAATCAATAACAACACATGAATCACCAAACAACTGTAGTTTTCGACACCCCTTTTCATGAAAAAATAATAGAATTAACTTTAAGATGTATAATTCAGAGAATTTATTTGCACCATTTCCCAAACCAGATTGTAATTTGAAATGATTTTCATTATTGAGGTGCAAGACTACTCCTCCACCACATTGACTATTTTGTGTCGACCTATCGAAATATGCCCAAGGGTAAGTATGATCTATAGTTTTAGGCATAACAATGCGTGTTCTATTTCGTATCTCCTCATCTGGTAGGAGATTGTATATAGCCAAGATTTGTGCTACAATAAGGTCTGGGTGATGTCATGTACCTCAGAAAATATTTTGATGCCTATCAAGTCAAATACCCGAGAAGATCAAAAGCGGAAGTTTTTTTAGTTTATCACATGATGTGTCATTCCACCAACTGCTCCATGATTCATTAAAAGTATCACCCCTCCATTTGACATTGATAGTTAGAGCTTGGTATACAATATTCCAAATAGAACCAAAAAAGTGACATGTGATGAATAAATGATCAACTAATTCTTCTACATAATAACAAAGAGCACACCAAGATGGTTTGTGGAAGGATATCTTCATAAGATTATCGGCTGTAGGTACTTTAATTCAAGGAGACACTAGATGAAAAGTCTAGTTTTTCCAGGACTCTTCAGCTTCCAGGTTTTCTCCCACCACCACTTTTGTTCATTTGGTTCTTTGTCTGCTTGAAGGTAAAGGTAGACTTCCTTTAGTGTATAATATCCATTTTTTAAGTGTGTCCAGAGGAGCTCGCCCTCCCTGTCTTGCAACTGAATTTGCGAGGAGGTAAGGGCTCTGATATAAGCTCTCCAAGCTTGATTCCATTGAGCAGGGATTTTTTTTTTTAACTGTAACGGATATATGGATTTTATTTATCTGAAGAGTTTATGGGTCATTTCCGGAGTGACCCCGATTACATTGCAGATTTCTAACTGCTGTTGCTTTTAATCTATTACATTTTTCAGGGCATTTGAACAAAGCTTTCATTGTCTACAATTAGCAGCCCTTTCATAAGTGAGCTTCCTTTGTTTGCCATCTGATCAGCTTCACTATTTGACTTTCTAAGAATATGATAAAATTTGCAACTGTCAAAGTCTAGAAGAACTCTCTTCAATCTGTCCAAAATTTTGTTGAGGCTGACATTGTTGAACCGTGCCTCCAAGTTTAAGTTTTTAATTATTATCTCTAAATCACCGAAAACTTGAAGATATTTTACTCCTTTATCTCTTGCGATAAGGAAAGCTTTGAGAAGCCCGAGGATCTCTGCTTGATTGTTGGATTTCTGGCCTAATCCCCAATAGAAACAGTCTTTTGATGAGCCGTCCGGAGAGTAGATGACCCCCCCAGCACCAGTGGCACCGGGGTTCCCTTTGGACGCCCTGTCAAAGAAGATAGTGGTTAATTTTTGTGAACGCCACCAAGATTGAAAGGAATCATCATTATCTCTTAAGCGCCAATCTGGATTGCCACTTTGAGGGGAGAGGAGATACTTGCTCGGATAAGGCATTAGAGGGCCTAACCACATCTTTTCTTCAGGCAGTAGCAAAGGATCTTCTTTTAAATACTGCTCTTGGGCCGCTTCCAGGAGGAAGGACTTGGCTTTTTGTTGGGGCCCTTGTTTTTGATTGTTTTTGAAATCTTGGTTCGAACATTTTGAATTTTGACCTTTTTTGAGTTGCGGCATGAAGACACATGGCAATCGCGACCGCGCCGCAACTACCAAGAGTCGTGGAGCTACCAAGGTGGTGCGGAAGCATGGGATAGCTGAAGATAGAACACGCACAAGTACAGATGAAGAAAACACACAGCAGAAGACAGAAAGTGGAACACACAGATAACAGGAGAGAAGCTGGGAGAAGTTGAAGAAAAGACACAGAGGAACTGATAGTTGCGAGAGCGGGTGAATAAATAACAGTCACCTAGCTGGAAGAAGCAGAGGCTGAAGAGGTTGCGAGGCTCATAACAGGGGAAGACGCATAGAGCGACTGCGGAAGAATCATGCATGACCTTCCTAGGGTTCCTCATCTTCTCTATTCTACCTTTCTGTTCCGAATTCTATCTGTATCAGATTTGTAAGCTATCATTGAGAATGCCATGTAATCATGTGTTTGGCCAAGAGATTAATACAATGAAAGGTTGCTGTCTCAATAAGATGTTTATGTGCCTGTAATGTGTTTATGCTGGTTTAAAATTTTATTCGCAAATGTCTGAATGCTTATTAAGTGGTCTTGCGTATATAACTCTGTATATGTAATCGATGCACTGTCCTTCATGGGTTGCGAATTTGTTCCTTGCCATTGATCTCATCCCCTTTTGCATGTGGTTGCGGCACGCCTCGGGTGAGACGCACTGCTCTCCAGAGCAGGGTGAAAATGCCGGCGTGTTCCTAGACTACATCAGACCCCTTTGTTGGCCACAGCTCTTGAACCTGGGTCTTGTCCGCGAGACCTGACTTCTCGCCAACAAACGGTTTCGTTGCCGGGACCTGCATGTTCTGAGGGTACCTAGATCATGGTATCGAGGATTTTTGAGGGAGAGATACGGCGATGGTGGGATGATCATCTTGACCAGTTCATTGCTCAACAAGCAGAGTTGACCAAGAAAAAGGAGGCGGCGATCAAGGAGCTTGTTCTTTTCTCTGACTCAGCCAGTGATACGTACGAAATTTTCTGGGGAAGGTTCCCTACGGACGTTTACAATTGGTTGCAGAGGTTACGAGCGACGGTGCCCCAAGAAGGCTTGCAGAAGATAAACCGCAGGTGGGCGCACGAAGATCTGGTGGCACTACACCGGGTGGACACTGAAATGACCGGCGCGGTGGATTTTTGGGTAAGGACCACGTTGGAAGGATACAATGTGGAGTTTGCTGCTGAGCGCTACCAATCCTTCTCGAAAGCCAAGGCTGTTTTCCACTCAGGGCTAAGAGGGAAGCTGCTAAAGGAGATTCCGCCGTGGATCAAAGCTTTGATGGTGGACGAAGGGTTGATTGAATTCCACAAAACGAGGATGGAAGCGTAAACCACCCGTGCTGAGGGAAGGGTTGAGGGGACCGATGCTGTGTAGAATGTGAAAGTGGGGAGCGGGGAATGGATGTTGAGGCCGCATGCAAGTTGCGGGAGCGACGTGCGCATCGGCGGGCATAGATCGCCGATAGGTGGCGAAGAAGGGTAATGCGAGATTTGAAGAGAAGGGAGATCGAGAGGAAAAACCAGAAGGAGGTGCCTCAGAGGACAAGAACTATGGGTTTGGATACCAGGGAAGAAGAAGGGACAGCGGTGGAAGTGCATTGGGTGCATGGGAGCCCAACGACGCGAGAGAGAGAAATAATGACTAGCGAAGATAATGGAAAGATGCAGCCCGAAGAGAGTTCCGATGACGAATGGCACGACGTGATGCAGCAGATGTTTCAAGATCAGACAACACCCACCCCTCCAGGCAGCCCTACTTCCCACCTTCTGCATGGCCAGGATCCCGACCTTCCCCTGGTACTGTATCAACCTTTAAGTAATATTTTTATTCAGTTACAAGCATTGAGTCAGTCATACAATAGTTCATCAGCGTCAGTAACGTCCGATAACAACAGCGTTACTAGTAGTGGTATTTTTCCTAGTGGGACCATTACGCAACTAGGACCTGGAGGAGTTATCCTAGTCAATTCTCCGCAAGCACACATGGTTGGATCTTTCACCCGGTATCCAGAGTTCTCCGGCCGGGGCAATGATGACGTAGAGCAACACTGGTACCTGTGCGAAGCCATCTGGAGGGCTCGCCAGACGCCAGATGCAGGGAAGTTAATAGAATTCCAAACCATGCTCAGAGAGAGGGCACTACGATGGTTTATCAAGTGGTCCGAGGCTCATCCTAACCCCGTAATTGCGGACGTGAAGCGGGATTTTGTCCGCGAATTCAAGCTTCCCCAGACAGACCAGCAGGGTCTGTCAGAGCTGTGGGAAATTAAGCAAAAGGAGGGTGAGACCGCGTGGGAGTTGATGTGGAGATTCAAGGACGCGATCGGGAAACTCAGCTACCCGATCGGTCCAAACCACCAGAGGGACTGGTTCATCAAAGCTCTACTTCCCTTGACACGAACCCCTCTCACTCAACAGAAGATTGATAATCTGCAGGACGCTTTGGAGCAGGCCATGAAGATTGAAGCCATGGTGGGCTACCCCCAGGAATATCGGGGCCCGCAAGATCCTTCTTTGATAAAGGTTTGCAACACTGTGATTTCCAACTTGACCGAAAAGTCAAGGAGCCTGCAAATTTCGAGATCTGGGCTGTGGACTGAATGTCTGGGTGTGTACTCATCATTCGGTCGAGGGTTACGTCGCAACCGAGTGTCCTCTCGTTGCGCCTAGGAGGTTTTGACCCTGGCCAGCAATCTATATTTTTCCACCGCCCGGCAAGGCGCGCGGCGATGAACCCGTAGGGAGTCTACCAGCCGCAACAGACTTACGCAGGGTTCCCACCGCAACCGGGTTCCTCCACCACGGAGTACTGCGAGATTTGCCGGACGCTGGGGCATCCTCCTCGGATGTGCCCGATATTACAGAAGTACTCCACGGTCCCGAATAATGTATACTGCGAATTTTGTGTGTCCACGACTCACAACACTGAGCAGTGCAGGGCGCTCGACGCACTTGCGGATCGACTGGATCGTCCCTCCTACAGGGTGAACGAGGCTCCGAGGGGAAGAGGCGGAGGCATGCGGGGAGGCCGCACAGGCGGACGCGGTCTGGTAAAATGTTACAACTATGACCAGGAGGGTCACGTGGCTCGAGAATGTCCCCTCCCGCGACGACCCCGGTGTTCCTAGTGCCGGGTCAACGCCCACGCTACAGAGGACTGTCCGGAGCTCATCAAGAAGTGGGAAGAATGGGCGAGGCAGAGGGGAGCGAATCTGATAAACTCAGAGCCGCGAGGGACTGCAACCCCAGACTTGCAGAACCTCGCGATCGTAACGAGGGGCGGAAAGAAGACTGGAGAGGATGACCACGGGAAGGAGCCAGCACGAGTGGTTCGACCGGCATCCCCGAAGAAGTTGATCAGGCTCGAAGTCCAGAAGAAGTATTTCCAGGAGGCAGTTGAGGCTTTCGCCCAGTTGCGGAACGAGGGAGGTTTGGAGGAGACCATGCCACCGGAATCTGCGGCGCAGAACGTCACAGGTACTGTGGTCGAGGATTGGCTCCGGCTATTCCTCAGGATTGTTGACAACGCTGCGTTGCGGCAGCAGCTCAAGACTGCTTTGGAAGGAGCACTGCAGGGGCGCACAGGACTTAGAGACCTGGCGGATGCTAGCCCTCAATACGTGCAGCGTGTGAAGCGGAACAAGCAACGAACAGACAAAGAATTTCGGCTTAACACGCAGGTTGCGGGATTCCAAATCAGCGACACCATGTTGGACTTGGGGTCCGACGTCAACATTCTGCCACGGAAGACATGGGAGGCTCTTGGAAGGCCACGGCTAGCCTACTCACCAATCCAACTCAGGATGGCGAACCAGTACTGTATTCTGCCAATCGGTCGGCTCGAGGGTGTCGAGGTCGACGTTGCGGGGGTGAAGACATACACCGATTTTGAGGTTATTGATATCATGGGCGACAAGGATCCATATCCCACCTTACTCGGCATTGATTGGGCTTTCGAGAATTATGCCATCATCGACCTTAAAAAGGAGCTGATGATCTTCGAGGATGGGGAGGTACGGGTCACCCAGCCTCTCGACCCGTATCAAAGGCCGCGATATACGGAAACAGTGGAAAATCGGGAGGATGTTCAGATGATGGACCACCTTTATCAGATGACCGCAGGAAAGCGGGATGACTATATTAACCCGACCGCGACTGGCTTTGTCAGTTGGCAGAGTGTGCAGAGCTCGGAGCTCGGATCCGAACTCGCTTGGGAAGACTGGCAGCAAGGGGGGTATGAGACCACCACGTGGAGATGTGCCTCCATTGCCCAAGTATGATGGGTAGGGACTGAGATCCGCGGATATCCCACCTTGTCGAACATGCAAGCAGTCAATACTTTTATTACCAAGGTGGAAGACCTGGTCCCAGTTGAAAGCCGGATGCCTCTTTTGGATGTGGCCTTGCAGTCCACGTCGGCCCGATGGTGGAAAAATCACTGCAACACTCTGTTGCGATGGGAGTGCGTGGCGGATGCTCTGCGGGCACGCTTTAAAGAGGACGAAGGGCCTTGCAGTACACTTAAGTATCATGGAACTTCTGACTCGTGACACCATTTGCGGACCTGCGAGGAAGAGTGGCATAGCACCCGGTACCCTGAGGAGTTGTGGGTCCACAGGTTTATCCACTCCCTGGGTACCAGGTCTAGTACCTGGAGGAAGAGCGGAAACATGGAACCCGCTCTTGGCAGGCAGTTACGGACAAGTTCGTTTAGTTCTTCTTGTTCGAAGGGGAGACAGCACAGGAGTCTCAGGCCCTACAGGCAATCAAGGAGGTCTTGTTTTTTTGCCATCCCGACCCCGATGGGGGCCCGGTTGTGTCACGACCTAAGGTCAGGCGCGAGTTGGTTTACCACCGGATTGACGGTGATCCGGATGACGATAGTCTGGAGGACCTCAGGCATCTCTATTTTGACGAAAGGGAAGGCGAGCGGAGCATCAGTGAAGAGCCGACGACTGAAGGAGTCCATTTACAGCCACTAAAGACGAAGAAGCTGAACATTGGAACAGACGAGAAACCCAAGCTCGCAATGGTGGGAGATTACTGGGACGAGGAAATGACAAAAGAAATTTTCAGCCTCCTCCGGGAATACGAAGATTTGTTCCCGTCCTCGGTTGCGGACCTGAAGGGGATCAAGAGGGACCTGGGCGAAATGCGCATCGCGCTGAAACCGGGGGCCAGGCCGGTGAAGCACCGACCCTACCGGCTGAACCCACGTATCAAAGAAAAGGTCAAGATGGAAATCGACAAGATGCTGGCTGCAGGTCTTATCTTCCTAGTAGAAGAAGCAGAATGGGTAAGTCCAATTGTCATCCAGAACAAGAAGGACAAAGCGGAGATCCGTGTCTGTGTAGACTACCGGAGCCTGAACAATGCCTGCATCCACGATCCGTTTCCCACTCCCTTCAGCGATGAAGTTCTAGACCATGTTGCGGGAAACGAAGCTTATTCCTTCACTGATGGGTTTTCAGGTTACCATCAGGTGCGCATCACGGAGGAAGACAAAGCAAAGACGACATTCACCACTGAGTGGGGATCATTTGCATACCACGTTATGCCGTTTGGTCTGAAGAATGCACCGGCTATGTTTTCGCGGATTTTCATTGCTGCTTTTCGGGAGTACATTCACAAGTTCCTGGAGGTCTACATGGACGACTGGACCATCTACAGCCTGTTGAAGAAACACACCTCCCTGTTGCGTATTATGTTTGACCAGTGTCGTTAGCTGCAAATTTCCTTGAACTTGAAGAAATGTATTTTTGCAGTTCCATTCGGCACACTCTTAGGCCACGTGGTGTGCAAGCAAGGGGTCTGTGTCGGTCCCTCCAAGGTCGCGGTCATCGTCCACATGGAGGCCCCCGAGACCGTGAAGCAGTTGTGGGCACTGCTAGGGCACACAGGATATTACAGGCGGTTTATTCGCAACTACGCAAAGATTATGGCCCCTTGGGAGAAACTATTGCGGAAGTCAGAGGTGTTCCAGTGGACGACGGAGTGTAGGAAGGCACTTGACACCTTGAAGGAGAATTTGGCGACGGCACCCATACTTGTTCATCCCGACTGGGATAAGCAGTTCCATGTGCATATTGATGCGTTCGGTATTGCACTTGGGGCTGTATTGGCGCAACCCGGGGAGACGACAGTTGACCACCCCATATACTTCGCCAGCCGCCGGTTATCAAATGCGGAGAAGAATTACACCACAACCGAGCGGGAGGCGTTGGCGATGGTGTACTCCCTCCAGAAGTTCTGCCACTAACTTCTGGGCGGCAAATTCACATTCTTCATGGACCATTCTGCATTGAAGTATCTGGTGAATAAGCCTGTGTTGGAAGGACAGATATGTCGCTGGCTTCTACTTTTCCAAGAATTCACGTTTGAGGTGATTTTCAAGCCCGACATGTTGAATGTCGGTCCCGATCATTTATCCAGGTTGGAGACGGGAGAGAATGCGGGCTCGTTGGACGATCAGCTGCCGGATGCCGACCTCTTCCGAGTCGAAGCAGTACCAGATTACCTGGCTGACATTGCCACTTATCTGACCATGGGAAAATGCCCTCAGGATTATACCCCGCTTCAGAAAACGCCACCTGGTTATCCGGGCGGCCGACTACCAATTGATCGCAGGGCAGCTATACAAACTGGGCCTCGATGAGGTGTTGTGCAGATGCGTTCTGGACCACGAACGGGAAGGGGTGTTGTGGGAATATCACAGTGGCATTGCGGGAGGGCATGTGGGTGCGAAACCCACCGTAAGGAAGGTGCTCCAAGCTGGCCTGTGGTGGCCGACGGTACATGCTGACTGTAAGGCCTATGTGAAGCGCTGCGATGTTTGCTAGCGGACGGGAAGGCCTTCGCACCGGGACGAGCTTCCGCTACACCCGGTGCATGTGTTGCGGCCATTCAAAAAGTGGGCTGTTGATTTCGTAGGTCCCATCGCCCTGGTCGCTAGACACTCCAAGGCCCGGTACATCATTACCGCCACGGATTACCTCACCCGGTGGGCTGAGGTAGCAGCGGTACGCGACTGCTCGGCAGAGACTGCTGCCCGGTTCATTTTTGAACACATCATCAGCCGGTTTGGCTGCCCACGGAGCTTGACCAGTGATCAGGGTACGCATTTCATTAATGCCACGATCAAGTTACTATTGGACACATTTATGATTCAACATCATAAAAGTAGCCCATACCACCCGCAGGCCAATGGTACTATGGAAGCATTCAACAAGATTCTTGAAAAGGGCTTGACTAAAATTTGCAATGCTCAGTGAGACGATTGGGACGAGCGTCTCCCAGTGGCATTGTGGGCCTACCGGACCACGGTGAAACGTTTGACCAACCAGACACCATTCCAGTTGGTGTATGGCCAGGAAGCTGTGATTCCCGCCGAGTTCACTGTACCCAGTATTTTGATCGCAATGTCTCTTCAGTTCTCAGAAGAGGAGTCACTTTGGGAACGCCTCCAGGAGCTACAGGAGCTGGATGAAGCCCGATTCCTAGCGGAATTTCACCAGAAGTTTCAGAAGGCCAGGCAGAAAGCGTGGCACGACCGCCACATCAAAAAAAAATCCTTCCAAGTCGGTGGCAAAGTTCTCCTATATGATAGCCAGTTCCAGAAGTTTCCAGGCAAGCTCTAGATGCACTGGTTGGGACCCTACTTTGTCATCGAGATCCGCGACTCAGGAGCCGTTCGGTTGGCACAGCTGGACGGTACAGTGCTCCCTGGGTGGGTGAATGGCGCACACCTGAAACCCTACCAGGAGTAGGTCCCTTTCACTTCTCATCAATAACTCTCGCAACCGAGAGAACTCGTAGAGTAGCTTAGTCAAACAACTCTCCCGCAACCGGGATGAGCGTAGGGAGTCTTCTCCGTTCATAGGCAGTCTGTCAAATAACTGGTCAGTTGCGGTTACCTCACCGCAACCGACTGTGGTCGGGGCGGACCAGTCCAGTGTGTCACCACGCCAGTCTAGCGTGTCGTCCTTGTAGGATTCATCCCCGTGCCAGTGTCAGTCCAGGTCATTTCCGTCAGTCCTTTTGTCAGTCCGTAGGATCGCTCAGATTTGCATCATAAATTACCATAAGTAGACTGTAATCGTACCATAATCATTTGCCATCACCCGCAGTTCCCTCAACCGTCGCGTTCGCCCATTTCCCCATGACGCCGTCAGCAACTGTCAGAGTACACATAGGCATGCGATTGATCGCACGATTATCGCAGGCAAGAAGGATAGAAAGAATTAATTGTCGTTATGGAGTCTCATCAACTCCGCTCATGCCAGGGGATGACATAACTTGCATGGAGACCAATAGCTCGAGAATGACAGACCAGTTCAATTTGGCAATTGCAGCGACTCCAGAGCAGTTGAAGCCTCAAAGCGCACCGCACCCAGAAGGAAGCTCCAGAAGCTTTCTCCAAGTTTACCAGTGCCGTGCCAAGATGCCGAGGGCTCTCTTATCCGTTCCTGAACCAGTGCTGGACAGCCGAATCCACCGAACAGAGTCACTGGTTGGCAAGTATGACAGTGCAGCGTTGATGGACGCCAACCTGTCCGACCCAGCCGAATTCCCCCACCTCCATTGGCAGACATACATGGAGCATCACTACACACCAGGCAATAGCTCCAGCAGCCGAATGCGACAAGAATACAGGGGCCTCCAGCAATCGTCCTTGATGAATTTAAGGACTCTTCCTATTTTCGGAACTACAGGACCGGCCCTGCAATGCACCCAGTTCCTCCTCAGTCGAATACAGAATGGGTCCCTGTGGCTCAACGAAGAAATCCCCATCCATGCCGAAGACATTCATTGGCTTACAGGGCTGTCTCAGAATGGCGCAGATGTCTCCGCTGCCGGCCAGACATCTTCCAAGTGCACCCGAAAGTCGGGTGACACAGACCTGTACACCAAGTATGGCACCCGCCGAGGGGGCAAAGGTGCCAAAATTGATTTGATTAATAAGCCAGAGATTCGGTTCGCTTGCTATCTCATTGCTAGCAAGACGATGCGGCACTATACTAAGGGAGAGTGCACCTTGGATACAATCTCCATTGCGGAGCACTATATCCAGGGCACCAGGCTAAATTGGTGTTCTTTCGTGCTAAAAGAACTCTTCGCGGCCTGCGAAGAGAACTATAAGCGCACCACCAGTTTCATTTACGGTTACTTGATTGTAGCTTTCGCCATGTGGAAATGGCACTTTCCTCCTGGCCGGATGCCGGCAGAGACTACCGCGAGCCAGCCTCTCGCTATGAAGTTCACTCTGTGGCAGGTGTCCTCTGACCCCAGCACCAAACAGGTGAACGCGGAAGCGTTTCGGGTGTGGTACGAGTTAATGAGAGATGTGGTGGCTAACCAGCGACGGGTGCCCCGGCACCTGTTGGATGAGTATAGTGAGCAGGTATGGTTCGGGGTAAGCCACAGGCACACTTACCTCCGCCCAACTTGCGTGCCAGAAGCCACCTTCCACATGGCGCCCCTCATATTCCAATTGAATGATGATACCTTTCACCGCGAGGTCTCTGCGTGGCCGGGGGTCACAAAGCACATCCGCGACGGGATCCCCCGATATAAATTTGAGCGGATGCTGCCGGCGCAGCGGCCTGCCGAGACAGGCGCAGCGGGGTCCTCACAGGTTGCGGCGGGACTTTCGCAGGATGCAGCCGGGACCGCACAGGAACTGCCCAAATCACTGATCCCTGTCGTACAACACTTCAATGCCCAGGTACGAAGTCTTAACGTGGTAACCTAAGTTGTTTCAAGTGGTGCCCCTTTGTTTCCCTCATTTTCTGAATTCCATCTCGGTCGGTCTCTTGCTCCCTCCCATACCGCCCCTCTCACTTCTCCCATCCCCACCAACTTATTCACCTCTACCAGCCCTATCATCACCCCGATGGGCGAAACGGGCCCGGGACCTGATCCATCAGACCCCCCTCCATCCAAGAGGGCCTGCACTGCTGTCACAGATCCAGTGGTGGACCTTACTGATGATGATCCACCATCCACTCCACTCACAGGGACGTTGATTCCGGAGGAACCCCTGATCGATCCGTCAGAGTTCCTCAAAATTCGCGTCCCCCATACCTCTTTCACCCCGTCCACTGCTCCCTCCACCGGCTGTCCACCTGCCACCTCCTCCTCTCCATCCAACTCATCAGCCACTGTATCAGATCCTCTCATCTGGGAACTTTTCGGAGGAGACCACGGGGTGGAAGTCACCTCCATTACTGAAGCTGTAGTACCGCCGGTTAACCCCGTGGCCACACCCCAGGATCCTGTCTCTACTGTATCTACCCGGCTGGCCACTGTTGGGGCTGATTCGGCTGACCCTCCCCCAGACCAGACCACTCAGCAAGACCGGCCAGAGTCCGATATGGGCACCTTCATGCAGCAGCAGACACCGGTCCTTCCTCCTGAGACCTCCAACCGATCAGCGGCTAGTGGCCAACCTTTGCAGGAACGGATGCCGGAGCAGGGCGCTCCCGGCACGGCCAATGTAGAAACATGGGGTACAGGGCAGCTATACCTACTCATTCAGCGGGCGGCCCTTAAGGCCGAACAGATTCATTTAGAGCTGCAGCAGCGGTGCACTGAGCAGCACCACCAGATCACAGCGCTTACTGAACAACGCGATCAGCTGACCAGGGAGAAGACCTACCTACAGGAGCAGGTCACCATTACTGCTCAGGCGTTCTCCGACCTATGGCCCGCTGCAAGGGCTCATCATGCCCCACTCCCTGAAAATATAGCGGAGGACAGTGTAGCAGTCCAGACTTACCACCTTCGGACTGCTTTCACTGATCTATGCAGGAAGAATCAGGAACTTCGAGCGGCGTTAGCCGCACGACCTACCCTTCCCGATCCACAGATTGTCTACTCAGACCAGGTGACTGCCAAGTAGACTCAGGCAGTTCGTATGTAGGTGACTTTTCATTCCACTGCGGGCGAGGCTTACGCCCTTCTGCGAATTCTGCAGGAGTGCTCACTCGCCCTCACTGTCAAAACGCAGCCTATCTCTGCCCGGCTGCAACAAATTTCCCGCGAAATTCAGGAGACCGCGGACCCAGCACGGTTAGATCAGCTCTACGCCCAAGCGGACGAGCTTGAAATTCAAATGCAACAGACTGAGGCCGACTCGGCAGCGGCCAAACAGGTCATTCGGGAAATCCGTCCGCCCATTCGAGCCAGTGTCGAATCCATACACCAGCTGGATGCCAAGGCCGAGACCTAGCTTGCCACGCTGTTCGGGGCTGTCCCGATGACTATAGAGGAGGCTGCCACCACCAGGATATCTGAAGAAGCAGACTTGCTTATGCAGGAATGGCAGCAAGCGGTGTCAGACTTCACCGGGCTTAAAGATACAGCGCTCCGCAGGGTCCCGGAGTTGGGGCCCTTGTTTGAACAACCACTTGGCGGAGCACAACAGGAAAGGGCGCGGGATGAAGGCACAATAGAACAGGGCACGGGAGCCAGCGGGGCAATGGAAGTGGAGACTGTTATTTGTGATTGACTCGGGGACGAGTCAAGGAATTGTGTTCGGGGCTTGTTGGAGCCCTTGTTTTTGATTGTTTTTGAAATCTTGGTTCGAACATTTTGAATTTTGACCTTTTTTGAGTTGCGGCATGAAGACACATGGCAATCGCGACCGCGCTGCAACTACCAGGAGTCACGGAGCTACCAAGGTGGCGTGGAAGCATGGGATAGCTGAAGATAGAACACGCACAAGTACAGATGAAGAAAACACACAGCAGAAGACGGAAAGTGGAACACGCAGATAACAGGAGAGAAGCTGGGAGAAGCTGAAGAAAAGACACAGAGGAACTGATAGTTGCGAGAGCGGGTGAATAAATAACAGTCACCCGGCTGGAAGAAGCAGAGGCTGAAGAGGTTGCGAGGCTCACAATAGGGGAAGACGCACAGAGCGACTGCGGAAGAATCATGCATGACCTTCCTAGGGTTCCTCATCTTCTCTATTCTACCTTTCTGTTCCGAATTCTATCTGTATCAGATTTGTAAGCTATCATTGAGAATGCTATGTAATCATGTGTTTGGCCAAGAGATTAATACAATGAAAGGTTGTTGTCTCAATAAGATATTTATGTGCCTGTAATGTGTTTATGCTGGTTTAAAATTCTATTCACAAATGTATGAATGCTTATTAAGTGATCTTGCGTATATAACTCTGTATATGTAATCGATGCATTATCCTTCATGAGTTGCGAATTTGTTCATTGCCATTGATCTCATCCCCTTCTGCATGTGGTTGCGGCATGCCTCGGGTGAGACACACTGCTCTCCGGAGCAGGGTGAAAATGCCAGTGTGTTCCTAGACTACATCGGACCCCTTTTTTGGCCACAGCTCTTGAACCTGGGTCTTGTCCGCGAGACCTGACTTCTCGCCAACACTTTTGCAGCTACTTGCAACGGGGAGTGCCGCACCTCTTTGAAGATCAGCTTATTACGTGCCAACCAAAGCTGCCAACATACTTATTTGGGAAGCGTTATCCATATTTTGTGCCAAAATGATTTGGGGGGGATTCGTTGGGGATAGAAATGACTCCAAGAGGCAAAGAGGTCTGAAACAGAATTTTGGGAAGGGCCTGGAATCTGAAAGTCCTGTAAAATGAGCCCCCAGACTTCTTTAGCAAAAATGCAATCCATAAATAGGTGCTGGGCTGTTTCGGTGTTGTTGCTGCATAACACACATCTGTGAGGCCCTACTATGTTCCTTTTCTCCAGATTATCTCTTGTTAGAAGTTTGTTATGGACCAGGGTCCAGAAAAAGAAGTTCACTTTTGGTAAGGCAAGAGATTCCCAAATGTTTTTCCAGAAAGCCGGTGTTTGACTGTAATTTCTTGAGGCCTGCAAAGCTCTATATCCTGCTGCTGTGGAATAAACGCCGGTCAGGCCCCAACCCCAGCTATATTTTATGGATATATTGACAGGGCAGCGTCCTCCAACAGATCTTCTAGCAAGGTTTGTTGATGAGCTAACTTGGTTGGTACTCCATGAAAATCCCAACCGGCCCAATCTCCACACTGATCCCATTTCGATAGGTTGTATAGGCTATTCACTCATGATCGCTCCAGCCAGTTTCTGAGGTATGTTATGTCCACGTTTTCTGCCAGAGGTTCATTCCCCATGACGCTATCCATCCACAGATGAATACGTTTTCCGCTTCCAGGTATTCTGTAGATCTGTTTTTTAAAGAAGTTGCTGCTTTTGCAGCATAAATTCCAAACCTGTGTGCAATTTGCTGTGTTAACGTTATGCAGATTGCTGAGAGATTTGTTGGGACCATACTTTGATCACAGAGTGATACTTACCGGGTGTGTGGGCTCATGGATCAACTTCCACAAAATCTTACCTCTCAGCGCTAAATTGACAAGAGTGGGATCTCTTATTTGCAGTCCCCCTTCCACCATCGATTTTTTGACTAATTCCCAATTCACCAAATGCATTTTTTTTCCATTGCCCTTCCCTCCTTGCCACAGAAATTCTCTGAGAAGTTTGGTGATCTGCTCCATCACATTTCTTGGTGCCAGAAGAAAGGCATCCTGGAAAATTGGAAGCGCAGACAGCAATGATTTGATCAAGATCACTTTGCCTCCCTTGGTCAACCAGTAGCCACCCCACACAGCAATCTTGGTTTTAATTTTAGAGATTATTTCACTCCATGGAGATCTTTTATTAACTCCAGATATGATGAGAAGGCTGAGATACTTAAATCTGTCCCAATTTGCTTGACCTTTGAACCCAAGGAGTGTGGTAATGCCTGTAAGTTCTTGCTGGTCTATATTCTAGTTGAAGACTTCGCTTTTACTCTCATTGACTAAAGCTCCTGAAACTCTGCAATAATTTCTGAGGACTGTGTCAAAAGCTTTGGCTATTCTAATGGAGGCTCCACTGAGGAGGAGTGAATCATCAGCAAAAAGTGCGTGATTCAGGGGATCAGCTCCGTTGGAAGGTTTGAGACCCGGAATGTTACCAGCTAATCTTTCTGCAGTGAGCTTTCGACTAAGGGAGTCTGCCATTAATATGTACAGAAAGGGGGAGAGTGGGCATCCCTGCCTGATGCCTCTCTGAGCTTGGAAAAATTTTGTTGGTCGACCATTGACTAGGGGGGAAATCCACGGATTGTCAATGCAGGCTTTAATGAGATGAACAAAATGAGGTGAAAAGCCGAAGGAAAGAAGAACATTGCTGAGGAATGTGCGATTAACTCTGTCAAAATCATTTTCCATATCTAATTTTATCAACCATTAGGGGAATTTTGAGGTCTAAAATGGGCTTCCTAAGGAAAATGTACAATCAAAATTTACTTTATTAGAACCAATCACATTTTAGGAGATGACATCATCCCTAATGGTTGAGCTGGCATTGCTTGAGTTAAAGGTACTTACTTGTCACATTCTCAATGGTGGATAAAGACTCATGGTTAACCATGGTAGTGCTCTAAGTACTTTTAAAGTCAAAGTAATGTACTCATAATAAATTTCATTTCACACTTTTTAAATAAAAATATATTATTTTATTTTCATATTTCTTGAAAGAAACAATGCATATCCCTATACATTTATTATATTATATTATATGATTTTTATATGGTATATTAAGTACATGTTATTATACAATTTAAATAATATAAATTTTAATTAATAGCATATAATATAATTAAGAATTTATAAATTTATATTTATATTTTATTTTAAGTTATTTAATTACAAAGGACAAATGCATTATTTGTTCAATGATAATGATTTTTTCTTGAAAAACTCATTCTTATTTATAGTCACATCAATACAATTTTTTAATTAATTTTATTTTCGTACAAGTTTTGAAGTGATTTAACTATAGTTACATGGATTGTGGTGCAAAAAGTGAATTTCAAATTCATAAATATTATTTTATTGGTTTAGCTATTATTTTATTATTTCATTAGGAGGCCCACTTTAGACCTCAAAATTCCCCTAATGATACCTTTCTCTTTCTGCTGTTTACTGGAATGGATTGTCTCCTGGAACTGGATTACGTTGTCCAGAATATGCCTACCTTCCACAAAACCACCTTGAGAACTGGAGATCAATCTTTTTAGCAATGGCTTGATCCTATTTGCTAACAGTTTAGCCAGAATTTTATAAGAAGCATTACACAGCGAAATAGGCCTGAATCTAGCAAATGATTCAGGGTTGGTGTCTTTAGCGATTAGAGCAAGGTAAGTGGAGTTGGTTCCTCCACCTATCTTGGCTTTTTTCATGAATCCACTTATCATTTTATGAAGGTCTACCTTGATAATGTGCCAACAAGATTTATAGAAGTGGATTGTAAATCCATCAGGCCCAGGTGCCTTGTCAGCATCCATGGACCATATTACATTAATGATTTCCTCCTCAGTGGTAGGTCTACAGAGTATTGCATTGTCTTCAGGACTGATGAGGGAAGGGATGTTGGAGAGGAAGTCAGCAGTTTCCTCTTCATTACTTTGAGCTCCTTCACTGTATAGGTTCTTGAAATGGGATTCTGCGGCTGTTTTGACTTGATTGAAACCTTTGTAGACTTGGCCCTCTTCTGTTTTTATTTCTGCTATATAATTCCTTGACAGTCTCGCTCTGTATTGCCGGTGGAAGAAGGAGGTGTTCTGGTCCCCAGCCTTCAAACACAGGCTTCTGGATTTGAGTCTCCAGTATTCTTCTTCCTTTCGGAAAGATTGATATGCTGTTCGTTGGACTTTTATTTCTGTTTCCAACAATGCTGCTGTGGTATCTTTGCTTTCCATATCTGTTTGCAGGGACTGCAATGACTGCACTGCCTCTTTTCTTTGTTCGGTAGGAGTAGGGGTTGGTTTCTTTATCCAGTCTTTCAATGCTTGTTTTGTGGCTTTCAAATTTTTCTCCCATACATAACTTTAGGATCCCGTGAAGGATTTAGACCATGCTGCTTTCACCGTTTCTAAGAAACCATCTCTCTCAATCCAAAGAGGGCTGAATCGAAAAGGGATGGGACCTAGGTCTTCTTCATCTTCCAGGAGGATCTGAATTGGCTTATGATTAGAGGTAAGTTTAGGCAGAATTTTGGTGATGATGATCTTTTTGTTCATCATTATGGAGATTTGCACCAGAAAACGGTCTAATCGAGCAGAAATGTGGTCTGATCCAACCCGATCATTGGTCCAGGTATAAATGCCTCGGATAGGATTAAAATCTAAAAGATCCCAAAGCTGAGAGAGCTCCTCCACCTTGGGCAGCATGGGGTCTCTGATGCTGGTACCCCCCTCTTCTCTTTTGCTTTCATTACAATATTTAGGTCCCCGGCTATAATGATATTGGTGGGAGAAGACTACTCTAAAAAGGCAGAGAGAGTATTCCAGCAATCTCGTTTTTCAAAGTAAGAAACAGGTACATAAAGATTGAAGAGAGAGATGGATAACTTACTTGCATTGTGCTTCAGTTCCGTGAAGATCCAGTGCTGGGTTTCATGATAGTTATTCAGTTGGAATAGGTCTTCGGTCCAAAGAGTTGCCAACCCACCAGAGGTACCCCTTGCACTGACTGCTTTGCTTGTTATTTTATTCCACTTTGAACTGATGAACTCTAGAAGGGCTTTCCCTTCTATTTTTGTCTCTTGGAGCATGAGAATGTCTGGGGGTTCTGCTTTCAAAAGGTCCTTAACTGCATAAATTTTGGAGGGATTCCCCTGTCCTCTACAGTTCCAAGAGACGAGTTTCATTATTTACTGTAAGGGGGGTTGGGGCCTCCCTTGGAAGGCCTTGGTCTGGTATTTCGTCCGATTGACATTTCTATTGTGGGCCGACTTCCTTGTGTTTTGAGCCTTTCTGCCTCCTCCTCCCTCTTTTCTTTGTGGGATTTCCTTCCTGATTTTTTCGATGGTCGCTCATAGGTTTCATCCTCCGAAGAGTCAGAGCTTTCCACTGGTTTTTTCCTTGCTATTTCTGTGTATGAAGGATTGGTGGGGCTGCCTTGATTGGTATCGATCTGTGTTGCTTCCCCTCCCTCTTTGTTTGAAGGTGGAATATCTACCTGTTCCACATTCTCCTGAGTTATATTTAATTGGTTGATCTGCTGAACACTTTCTATCCCATTTGGAGTTGCTTCCATTTTTTGGTTGATTTTGGGTCTGCTGGGTCCTCCAGTCGTATTGCCTTTACCTGTGCCTTTTTTTGAGTTTGAAATTTTCTGAACTAGGGTCCATTGTTCCTCGTTTTTTTTGTCTACTTGTTCCTCAGCCTTCTTCTTGCAGTGCTTTGCAAAGTGACCGTGTCCGTGGCAGTGTCGGCATTTAAAAGGTAGCTGTTCGTAGTCCAACTATTGGACGTGCGTCCACCCAGCAATAGTGAGTTTGATTGCTTCCGGTAACCCCTCTTCTAGATCCACTTCTACGCAGATGCGAGCGCAAGAATACTGATCCTTTCTTGCAGCTTGGTCTATGTATTTTCCCAATGCATTACCTATGATCTGGAGGGATCTTTGATTCCAGCAATGGAGAGGCAAATGGGGAAGCTTAACCCAAACCGGGACAGCAGAGGGGACATCCTGGGTGGGATCAAAATCAGGGGACCATTTGTTTAGATAAAGGCCCTGGGGGCCTATGAAGTATGGTCCATTTCTGAAGATTAAGCCTCTATCGTCGGAGTTTTCGAAGACAAACACAAAGAAGCCCTTACCTACGAAGTAAATTTTGACTCCCTCTTTGATCAGAGGTTTCCAGTTCCTTTGAGTCCATTCCTCAACCGATTTTGGAGAAGGCCAGAGGCCCGAGAACTGACCTATGAGGCCTCTTTCAGCCAGATTCAAAGCCGCTTTGCAGGTATCTTCTTCAGGAAGGGCCACAGAAGGGATTGAGTCCATTTTCTTAACAAAATTCTGCTGTGACGCTGAGGGAGGGCGCTTAGGGCTGGCAACTACCAATGATATGAAGTTAGAACCTCCAGAGGCATAGGAGGGGGGTCAGGCTCCCCGCAAGCATCCATGTTCAGAAAGAGCTCGAAGCAGGCCGAGCAGAAGGGTGCAGGGGCCTCAGGGGCGCGCAAGAGCAGCCAAAAGCCCAAGCGCTAGCAGAGCACGAGGAGGCAGAGCAAGGGAGATTTGAGGAGACCACCCCCAGCCGAAGTAGCAGCAATTCGACCAAGAATGCGCCCAAAGAACGAGCCCGAGAAAAAATGAAAGAAATGGCACAAAAAGAGATATCCGGCCCGATGTGCCGTGCAGCCAAACCAGAGCGCCATGCCCAACCGATGCGCCGCGCGGAGACAACACAACTCCCTCAGGAACCGACCCTGTGCGCCACGCACGCCTGATGCGTTGCGCCGGCAGCCCAGTGCGCCGCGCACTGCAACAAGGCTCAAACCTAAACCCTGGAAAATTTGCAGAGCGCAGACGAATTTTCTATGTTTGGTATTGAGCAGGGATTTTAAGAACGTATGTTGACTTCAATTTCTGACACCAGACTGTGGCATTCTCCTCATCTGCAATTTGGTCAATAGTGTGCAAGCCCTCTTCACCCAAATACACCACCAAATCTGGGGGTAGTATGTGTTTTCCATTTCTTCCAAACCATGGGTCGATATCGATACATACAAGATCCCCTAAGCTAATTTTCCAACCTAGGCCATAACTAATGATGTTAAATGTATCAAGAATCACTTTCAAAATCATGGATATGTTGGTTCGACTCTTCTTCTATAGCCTTATCCATTGGAGAAAAGAGAGAAAATATATATATTTTTTGTGTGGCCACCTATTTCCATAAAACATTAGTAGACAGAAGTTTCCAACCGCACTTGGTAGAAAGTTCCTGAGAGAAGCAATGTAGATTTTTGACTCCTGATTTTTTGGGCAAGGAAATTTTGTCCCATCCGACCCATGCAAAGGTTCTTCCCTCCTTGATCCCCCTCCATAAGAAGCCACAAAAAAATTTCTTTATCCTACTAAGAATACCTTTGGGTATCTATCACAATGACATCCAGAATACCGATATTTCTTCCAGTACAAACTTGATGAGGATGAGTCTACCATCCTATGATAACAACCTATGACTCCATGAGTTGATGATTTTCTCAATCTTGACAATTAACCACATCCAATCAACTTTCCTATAGTCATTGGGCTTAAGATAAAAACCCAAATATTTTAATCCCTCATAAAAGTTGATATGCTGGAATGGAAATTGTTCGAGTGCATATCTGACCTCAGCTTGAGAGCAACCTGTAGGAGATAGAGTAGATTTTAGATGATTAGAGTCCATCCCAGTTTCTTCGCAAAATAAATTAAGGATTCTTTTAAATGCATCAATATCATGTCGAGAGCCATCCAAAAATATGAGAAAGTCATCAATAAAGAGTAAATGTGTCAAATTATATTAAGAGCAACCAAAGAACCGTTAAGATGCCCCATCCTATTGAATTCCCTGACCATTTTGTTCAGACCTTCCATAATTAAGAGGAAGAGAATAGGGGAGAGAGAAAAACCTTAACGTAGTCCCTTCCAACATGGAATGAATATATTGGTGTTCCATTGATCAATATAGCAAATGAGGTGGTGGAGATACAACACACGATCCAATTTATAAAATTAATGTTGAACCCAAAATGTGTAAGAAGCATAGGGATATACAACCAATTTGATTTGTCAAATGCTTTCAATAAGTTAATATTTAAAATCGTACCCTTCCATCTCTTAATCTTCAGGCTATGTATTCCTTCTTGTGCTATGCATATAACCTCATGTATTTGTCTATTATCCAAAAATACAAATTGTTCATAAGAAATGTGTTGAGAGAGAATGGGCCAGATCCCGTTGGCGATGATTTTGGATATGATTTTATATATATAGTTACATATCGAAATAGGTCTGAAATCATTGAAATATTTTGGATCGCCAATCTTGTTGAACCCTTAGTTAAACTGAGAGGGGGGGTGAATCAGTTTAACACAGTCATGATATTTTAAACTTTCTATTAAACCTTATTTACACCTTCATTTCATATCCAACTTAATATGTGAGTAATCTTAGAATGTGAGCAGACGATATTAATATAATATAACAGCAGACTTAATATGAGAGCAACAGGTATTAAGCATATGATATAAATCAGATCAACACATAAACATCATGCACAGAGACACCAGATATAAGTGGAAACCCATAAAGGGAGAAAACCACATCTTATTATTGTTGTGATGCAAAGGCAAGCTCCAACTCTCTCTCACCACTGTTTTTCTGCAGGCACCAACCTACAGGAGGCTCCAACCTCAATTCTACAAGCTACAACTTGCAAGGAAGCACCAACTCCCTTCAATTTTCTGCAGGCACCAACCTACAGGAGGCTTCAACCTCAGTCAGCTACAACTGACAGCTATCAAGCTGCAACTTGATAGGGAAGCTCCAACTTCCTCAACTTATCAAACTGAATGTTTGTTGATTTACCTCAGATATCAGCTTTGTTCTGTATCTTCTCTTTCTGCTCTTCTTTTCTTAATCTTCTCTGCCTCACACTTCTATATTCTGCCTTCTCTAGATTTACTCTCTCTAAACTCTCTTGTGCATATCAATGTGATATTATATATAGAGTTCCTCACATGACTGTTTGTATTTCATAAAGAATTTGGAGTGAACAGTCATGACTCTTTGGCTTCTGTCTTCTTATTCCTTTATCCAACTCATTTTTAAAATTACAACAATATGTACAAATTTCCATGCTACAGTGGGATTTTGTCTTTTCCTTAGGATACTTGCCTTTGCATCACAAACAATAAAAAATTAATTACAACATTTACATTCACATTTTTAATTACATATTTCAATTTCACTCAACTCCTTTTCTGGATTTTGGCTTTACTGGATTTGTCTTTTCCTGTTGTTGTTAAGAACCTGTTTTGCATACTCTTTGTTCACTGTCATCTGCATATTCCATCCGTTCCCTGCACTTTTGAATCCCTTTGTTGTACATCTCTTCAACTCTGCAATCTTTGTTTTCCTCTGTCAGGCCTCATACTTCCTCTTTCTGTGTGCATATAAAATGAATACAACAAATTTGTACTCAATCCAACTTCGATCTGGGTAATTTCAATACTTTATTCTGAAGTTTACCTCCTTGAAGAATATATGGTTTAAATCATAGTCGGATCAACTCGCATCAAATGGAGCTCCATTACTTTTTAAGTCCGCGGGGGTAGCAGACTCGAGCAGATAAGGGAAGGAGACCCCCCTGGAATAAGTGTCGTCATGGATGCATATTCCCGATTATTAATAAACTGTGGCTTTTGTTTAGCGCCAAACATATATATGGTCACGGTCTTAAAACCTTTGGCTCCGGGCTCACAAATATAAGCGAAATAATACTTTGGCTATTAAAACCATGTAAACTGACCCTCAGCATGTACATATATTAAACCACGTTCATTTCATCATATATTTAAAACGACGTCACCCTACTCGCATATGATGCTATATCAATATATAGTCACGACCTCCGTTCAATTATTAAACCGTCACAATATGGTTAACCCACATATTTTCCATGGTTTATATATTTGCCTCCAAACCTTAGGACTAAGGTTATAACCCCTCGCACTTATACTCCTTCTATCACGGGAATTCAATTTTTTTGTATGTGCCAAGCTTTACAACCAATGGTTAAACCTTGAGAATTTATATTGATACGCACACTTTTTTCATAATTAACTTTTGAATAAACCTTGGCTCTGGGCCCCGCATCTACGTTCAATCGCCCAATCAATGCACTCACCGTACCTGCTTATTCTGCGTGCATCTCCGTCAAACGATCACCTTCCGATAGCTCTACGCCAGATCGACGGCACTCAACGATATCGCTCCACCTCCTGGTACAAATGTTAACGCGCGATGGCGCACTTTGAAAGGCGGTTTCGTTGGGTCCCGCCTTGCCACACGTCAACACCTATATGGAATCGCTCCCCCCTCCTCAAATGCCACTTGCCGACGAAAGGTGGTGCGATGAAATCCGCTTCCAGCCTTTACTGCTCACTCCAAACCATGTCACTGTTCCTCTCACAAGGTTCCATCCTTTCATGGTTCCACTCCCCTTTGACACGTCAGGTTCCGTCCACTTGTATTTCTTTCATTACACTCCATCACATAGTTTCAAGACAAACAACGTGTCTCCCTTTCGCGCTCACTCCAGTCAATACACGACTTCGTTCCTCCGCAGGCTAAACAATGAGAACGAGAATCGATTCCAACCAATTCTCGACGGATTAGTTAGCATGGACCAACCTGCAAATTAAGCTTAGAAGCGCTCCAATCAACTCCATTGTATTATTATCGCCCTTACAAAGTTCATTCAAACACAGGGTTCGAATTATAGTCCATAGCCAGACTTGACATCAATTCATAAGTTAGAATAGTGTATCCATCACGAATAATGATTCCCAGAATAACGACTCTGCCTCTGCCTCTGCTTCTGATAACGGTTCTGGCTCTATATTCGCTTCCTCTGCCTCTGCCTGTCTCCTTTGCTTCCTTCATTTTCTTCGTGGCTGCCTCCATTGCCTGTCTTTGTTTTTGTTGCCTTCTTTGCCATCAATGACAACATTTCCAAGAGTCTCCCCCTTTGGCATTGATGGCAATACACTTTCTCTATTTTCCTGCTCTTCCTCCTGTTGCTTACTCTTCCTCCCCCTTTGACATCAATGGCAAGGGGTTCAAATTCTTAGTGAAGCTTTTATTCTTTGATGCTTTGTATTTATCCTTTTTCAACATTTCATGCATTTCCTCTCTCTAAAATTTCTTGACTTTGTACGCTGCTGCTCCAAACTTTGGATGAGATACACATCGGTTTCACTATTCTTCCGTGTTCAGTTTACTTCGGGTTCACCGCTCTTCTGCTGCACCACTGACCCTTTTTCCTTTTTATTGATTCTTTTATGCTAAATGTATTATTGCCATAATCCCTTTGATCCTGGGGACTTATTTTCATGCTTCCCTTGCTGGTTGATCTCCCCCTGAGAATGATATTTTCTTTTCTGTTCTCCCCCTGAAACTGTGCTTTCTTTTCATATCAGAGAGTAGCATCTACAAATACTACCCCTAGTCTGTCTCTCAAATATTCAAATGGTTCTCTGGCAAGCGGTTTGGTAAATATATCAGCTGTCTGTTCTTTTGTTGGTACATATTCCAGCTTTACTATCTTCTGAGCCACTTGTTCTCGGAGAAAATGATACTTGATTGGGATATGCTTAGTTTTTGAGTGAAGCACAGGATTTTTAGATATACTTATAGCACTTGTATTATCACTTTTGATTGAGATAGGTTCATTAATACTTTCCTTCATGTCTTGAAGAGTCTGCTTCATCCAAATGACTTGTGTACAACATGTTGTTGCTGCTATATATTCTGCTTCAGCTGTAGACAAGGAGATAGATGTTTGTTTCTTGCTTAACCATGTCACCAGAATTTCTCCTTGATAGAAAGCACCTCCACTTGTGCTTTTCCCTTCATCCACACAGCTGGCGCAATCTGCATCTGTGTATGCTGTTAAAGTGAAGCTTTTGCCTTTAGGATACCAAAGTCCATATTGTGCTGTTCCTTGTAGATATCTGAATATTCTTTTTACTGCCAAAATATGGTTTTGTTTAGGTGCTGCTTGATAACTAGCCACTATTCCTACTGCTAGCATGATGTTTGGTCTTGATGCAGTCAGATACAACAGACTTCCTATCATGGATCTGTAGAGTTTTTGATCTATATCAGCAGATCCATCATCAGCACACAGCTTGCATCCCGTGATCATGGGAGTTGACACAGGTTTACAGTCCTCCATTTTGAACTTTTTCAACATTTCTTTTAAGTATTTTTCTTGTGAAATGAATGTACCTGTGTTCTTTTGCTGAATTTGCAGTCCCAAGTAGAAACTGAGCTCTCCAATCATAGACATTTCAAACTCTGTTTTCATTTCATCAGCAAACCCTTTTTCTAGTTCTTCTCTGTTGCTTCTAAACATAATGTCATCAACATATACTACAACAATCAGGAGTTCATTTTCATGGGCTTTTATGTATAGATTGCTATCTACACCACCTCTCTTAAAGCCTTGTTTTTGCAAATATTTATCCAGTCTTGAGTACCAAGCACGAGGAGCCTATTTCAGTCCATAAAGAGCCTTCTTCAGTCTGCATACATAGTCTTCTTTGTCTGTCAATGAGAAGTCTTCTGGTTGTTCCATGTAGACTTCTTCTTCTAGATCTCCATTAAGAAAAACAGATTTTACATCCATTTGATATACCTTGAAGTCTTGGTAGCATGCAAATGCCAGGAACATTCTGATAGCCTCCATTCTGGCTACAGGGGCAAATGTTTCATCATAATCAAGTCCTTCAATTTGTGAGTATCCTTTGCAGACCAGCCTAGCTTTGTTCCTGATTACTTGTCCTTGCTCATTCATTTTGTTTTTGAATACCCATTTTGAGCCAATGATATTTTTCTCAATTGGTCTAGGAACTAGTTCCCAGGTATTGTTCTTCTCAACTTGGTCCAATTCTTGATTCATTGCTTTTACCCAAGACTTGTCCTTGCTGGCTTCTTCAAATTTCTTTGGCTCTATTTATGACAACAGGCTATGTATACCTCTTCAGTTTGTTCTGTTATCTGCCTTATTGTCTGGACCCCTGCTTTCTTATCTCCTATGATTTGATCTTCGGGATGATTCTTCTGAGTGTATCTTGAGGGGGCTTTCAAGCTCAACCCTTCATCTTCTGTAGTATTTCTTGTTTCATCATTATTCTGGTCTTCTTCTTCATGGTTATCTGATGGACTGCATCAGTCAGTATCTCTTGTATTGTTTGGAAGTTCTTCATCAAATCTCACATCAATGCTTTCTACTATTTTCCGAAGAGTCTTGTTGTAGCACCTGTACCCTTTAATTTTGGATGCATATCCTAGAAATATTCCTTCATCTGCTCTTGCATCAAATTTTCCAAGATTTTCATCATTATTCTTTATGTAACACTTGCTACCAAAGATTCTGAAATGTTTGATTGAAGTTGGCTTTCCATGCCACAGTTCGTAGGGAGTCTTGTCACTGCTTGGCCTTAAGTGAGCTTTATTAAGGATATGTACTGCTATGTGCACTGCTTCTGCCCAGAAGGTTTGAGCAATATTATTCTCTTGCATCATGGCTCTGGAAATTTGTTGAATAGATCTGTTTTGTCTCTCTGCTACTCCATTCTACTGAGGTGTCCCTGCAATAGTAAATTGTTGTTTTATGCCATGTTCATTGCATAGGTCTGCAAAGTCATAATCAGTGAATTCACCTCCTCTGTCTGATCTGATGCATTTCAGCTTGCATCCTGTCTGATTTTCTGCTAATGCCTTAAATATTTTGAATTTTTCCAGAGCTTCCGATTTATTCTTGAGAAAAGAAACCCATGTCATTATGGAGAAATCATCTATTATCAACATGAAGTAGGATTCTCCACTTGGTGTTTTAGTTCTTGCAGGTCCACACAGATCCATGTGCACAAGCTGGATTGGTCTTCTTGTTGACAACTCCTCTTTGGCCTTAAAGGATGTGCGGGTTTGTTTACCCAATTGAAAATATTTGCATATGATATTAGAAGGCCTCTTTATTTCTGGCATGTCTCTGACTGCTTTATTTTTGCTCAGTATGATGATATGATCGAAGCTGAGATATCTCAATATCCTATGCCATAACCATGACTCCTCAAGTTTGCTAAGATGGCATGCTTCATCTTCCTCTTTCACAATGTAAACATTGCTCTTTGTTCGAACACCTTTGAGTAGAGTCTTCCCTGTGGTGCTTGATTTGACTTCACTGTCTTGTGCTCTAAATAGAACTTCGCAACCTTTGTCACACATCTGACTGACACTCAGTAAATTTTCTTTCAACCCATCTACAAATAGTACATCTTGGGCCTTTCCTCTGCCATTTTCTATGCTGACTGAGCCCTTTCCTTTGATCTTTCTTGATTTATCATTACCAAAAGTAACATTGCCAGATTTCTTTTCATCAAGAGTTATAAACTTACTTTTGTCTCCTGTCATGTGTTTAGAGCAACCACTGTCCAAATACCATTGAATTTTCAGATCTTGAGCAGTTAGAGCCAGGTCACACTTATTCACCTTCTTTATCCAGTGGAGGCACCCTTTTGTTTTGTATCTTTTGTGAGGTGATGACCTCCATCTTCTTAGAGGACATTTGGAAGGTATATGTCCAACTTGATTGCATACACAACATTTGATCATAATTTTTGTAGGATTATGAGTATGAACATAATTTATTTGATTCATAAACCTTCTTGAGGTGTTAAACATCAATCTTTGTCCATAATTTCTACACTCAATGATTTTATGACCAAATTCCTTACAATAAAAGCAGTAACCATAGAAGCTATTTGCATACCTGATGTAAGGTTGTCTCTTCCATTTGTTTGCTTGAGGCAGTCTCTTCAATGTTTGCATCTTTTGCTGGTTTGAATTACTCCTCCTTGCATGACAATATGCAACAATGTGTCCCAGCTTGTGGCAGACATAACAGGTGGCATTCTTCATTGGAGGGAAGAATCTCCTTTGATGGTTTCCAAATTTTACATATTCAGGGGTCTTTGTATTTATTACATTCTTTGCTACTAGTGGTTTCTTCTGATCTCTGTCTTCCTTATTGCAGATTTCTTCTTTTGTAGGAATTGTTTGAGCTGCTTCATCATTCTTCTTTTCTTTTACAAAAATAATCTCTCTGTCAACCTTTTCTTTTCCTTTACTTGATTCTCCTTCATAGCCTATTCCAGTCTTTATCATAGGGGATCTTTGAGCAACCAAAATTTCATTCAACTTACTAGAGCTTGTTGTTTGTGAAGAGTTTATAACCACTTTCCTTTGAGCATTTTATAATTTCTTTGTAAGACATACTACTTCTTCTTCCAACTTTTCTTGTTCTTGAATTTTTTCTTTGATTTGCTTAAGTAACATGTCCTCTATCTTCTTGGCTTCTTCAAGCTCTATTTTTAGCTGCTTAAGTACTTCTGAATTCTGTTCTTCTCGTACACATTTGAGGAGAATATCATTTTGTTTTCTACATTTCAGTTTGAGTCTATCAATCTCTTATAGGGCACTTCTTAGCTCCCCCTCAAGGTCGACTTCACCTTCTTCTTCTTCATCTTCTAGCAGGAGACCTTCAAGTTCTTCTATGGCCATCAATAAGAATTCAGAGGTTCCTTCTTCACTTGAGGATTCATCTGAATCTTCAGATGTACTGCTGTCTTGTTGATCATAGAAGGATTTTCTGCTGAACTTCTTTCCTTTCTGCCAATTCTTTGATTTATTTTTCTCTGACTCTTGAGCCTGTTTCCTTACTTTCTTGTGAGGACACTTAGCAGCATAGTGTCCCACTCTTCCACAGTTAAAGCATTTGAAGGGGAGTTTACCTTTGTATTTACTTGAGCCTATATCCAGTTTCTTGACAAAATTTGCCTCTTCTTCATCCGAGCAAGAGCATATGTCTCCCTCTTCTTCTTTCTTCTTTTTTGTTTTAAAGGCTGCTTGCCTCATACTTGGCTTCTTCTGTGGGAGCCTCATTTCATAGGTTGTTGGATTTCCAAGTAGCTGGTTCATGGTCAAGGTCTCCCAATCAGCCGTTTCTTCTATTGCAGACACCTTTGGATTAAACCTGGATGGAAGAGATCTTAGAATCTTTTGCACAATTATGCTTTATGGAATTTTTTCTCCAAGAGCTTTCATATTGTTAATAATTTCTGCAGCTTTTAGGAAGAAGCTGGCAATGTATTCATCATCATTCATTTTTAAGTTCTCAAACTGAGCTCTATAGACTTGAAGTTTGGCAGTCTTTACTTTCTTGTCTCCCTCATGTATGTTCTCAAGAGTATCCCAAATTTATTTGGCAGTGTCTTTGTGCATTACTTTAATAAACTCTGCTTCACACAATCCATTCAGGATGGAATTCATGGCTTTTGCGTTAGCCACAAAATCTTGTTTTGTTTCTTTCTCTGTGTCAGTTGCCTTTGGGGCATATCCTAATTCCACAACAGCCCAGACTTCTATTCCTAGAGACATTATGTATGTCCTCATTCTGATTTTCCAGAAAGCATAATTTTCACTAGTGAAAAAAGGGGATTTATTGGTTGAGCATCCTTCTTTACTAGCCATCTTGGGAACCTAGGATCTCCTTTCAGTTGTTAGACTTGTACAAAGGAACCTACTCTGATACCAATTGTTGAACCCTTAGTTAAACTGAGAGGGGGGGGGTGAATCAGTTTAACACAATCATGATATTTTAAACTTTCTATTAAACCTTATTTACACCTTCATTTCATATCCAACTTAATATGTGAGTAATCTTAGAATGTGAGCAACAAGTATTAATATAATATAACAACAGACTTAATATGAGAGCAGCAGGTATTAAGCAGATGATATAAATCAGATCAACACATAAACATCATGCACAGAGACACCAGATATAAGTGGAAACCCATAAAGGGAGAAAACCACATCTTATTATTGCTGTGATGCAAAGGCAAGCTCCAACTCCCTCTCACCACTATTTTTCTGCAGGCACCAACCTACAGGAGGCTCCAACCTCAATTCTGCAAGCTACAACTTGCAAGGAAGCACCAAATCCCTTCAATTTTCTGCAGGCACCAACCTACATGAGGCTCCAACCTCAGTAAGCTACAACTGACAGTTATCAAGCTGCAACTTGATAGGGAAGCTCCAACTTCCTCAATTTATCAAATTGAATGTTTGCTTATTTACCTCATATATCAGCTCTGTTCTGTAGCTTCTCTTTCTGCTCTTCTTCTCTTAATCTTCTCTGTCTCACACTTCTATATTCTGCCTTCTCTAGATTCACTCTCTCTAAAAAAAACTCTCTTGTGCATATCAATGTGATATTATATATAGAGTTCCTCACATGACTGTTTGTATTTCATAAAGAATTTGGAGTGAATAGTCATGAATCTTTGGCTTCTGTCTTCTTATTCCTTTATCCAAATCAATTTTAAAATTATAACAATATGATCAAATTTCCATGCTACAGTGGGATTTTTCTTTTCCTTAGGATACTTGCCTTTGCATCACAAACAATAAAAAATTAATTACAACATTTACATTCACATTTTTAATTACATATTTCAATTTCACTCAGCTCCTTTTCTGGATTTTGGCTTTACTGGATTTGTCTTTTCCTACTGCTGTTAAGATCCAGTTCTGCATACTCTTTGTTTACTATCATTTGCATATTCCACCTGTTTACTACACTTTTGAATACCTTTGTTGTACATCTCTTCAACTCTGCAATCTTTGTTTTCCTCTGTTAGGCCTCATACTTCCTCTTTCTGTGTGCATATAAAATGAATACAGCAAATTTGTACTCAATCCAACTGTCGATCTGGGAAATTTCAATACTTTATTCTGAAGTTTACCTCCTTGAAGAATATATGGTTTAACTCATAGTCAGATCAACTCTCATCAAACGGAGCTCCATTCCTTTTTAATTCCGTGGGGGTAGCAAACTCGAGCAGATAAGGGAAGGAGACCCCCCTGGAATAAGTGTCATCATGTATGCATATTCTCGATTATTAATAAACTGTGGCTTTTGTTTAGCGCCCAACATATATATGGTCACGGTCTTAAAACCTTTGGCTTCGGGCCCACAAATATAAGCGACATAATACTTTGGCTATTAAAACCATGTAAACTGACCCTCTTCATGTACATATATTAAACCACGTTCATTTCATCATATATTTAAAACGACGTCACCCTACTTGCATATGATGCTATATCAATATATAGTCATGATCTCCATTCAATTATTAAACCGTCACAATATGGTTAACCCACATATTTTCCATGGTTTATATATTTGCCTCCAAACCTTAGGACTAAGGTTATAACCCCTCGCACTTATACTCCTTCTATCACGGGAATTCAATTTATTTGTATGTGTCAAGCTTTACAACCAATGGTTAAACCTTGAGAATTTATATTGATACGCACGCTTTTTGCATAATTAACTTTTGAATAAACCTTGGCTCTGGGCCCCGCATCTACGTTCAATCGCCTAATCAACGCACTAACCGTACCTGCTTATTCTGCGTGCATCTCCGTCAAACGGTCACCGTCCAATGGTTCTACGCCAGATCGACGACACTTGACGATATCGCTCCACCTCCTGGTACGAATGTTAACGCACGATGGCGCTGTTAGGTCCCTATATCACTAGTATAGTCCCTTATTATTGTTAGTGTAACCCCCTTATTGTTATTATTGTACCTTTGTAACCCCCATTTTGTTATTATTGTGCCCTTAAATTATTATTGTTAGGTCGGCTAGGATTACATTGTGGTCCACTAGGATTACATTATGGTCCCATGGACTCCTATATATAGAAAGGAGGTTTTGTAAATTGTATCATCCAAGAATTGTTCATTTATGTAATGTATTGGAGGTTTCCCCCTCGAAGTGGCTTATTTCTAAGGCGTTGATATCTCATTTCTTCTATTTTTGAGCTGGTTACACAACATTTGGTATCAGAGCTTTGGATTCTAGGGTTTCGCTGCTCCAAACAGGTCATCGTGGAATTTTCGCTATAACTTTTTTTCTACGAAGTTTCAGAAGCTGAAATTTTTAGGGTGTGAAGAAAAAATCCTGAGGAAGCTTGTATAAAAATTTCAGAGTTTGGTTCGCAATAATTTCGGCGATATGATCTGTGGAAGTCAGGTATTTTTTCAGGCTCCTAAACAGGTCATCGTGGCATTTGCGCTATAAATTTTTGTCTACGAAGGTTCAGAATCTGAAATTCATATGGTGCGAAGCTGAAATCCTGAGGAAATTCATCAAAAAATTTCAGAGCTTGGTTCGCAATATGTTTGGAGATATGATCTGTGGAAGGTAGTGCTTTTTCAGGCTCCTGAATTTCATCTCAAAGAGGTGATCGTGGGAAAAGTTCAATAACTCTCTCTCTGGGCATCGGATTGGAGTGCCGTAAAAATTGGTTGCAATTACACGGAATTTAGTTTCTTGGCTATCAATTTCAGAGACAAAGGACGAAACAGTGACACGTGGCAAGTCGTACAAGTTCGCACTACTGAAGCAATCCATAATTAGGTCATTGTGGGAGATTGGACACAACTTTGTCTTGGAGAATCCAAATCAGGTTAGACCTGTGGCATTCGAAAGATAATTCAAAGGGCTAAATTGGTACCAAAATTTAGATATTGAAGTGCTACAATCACAGAAATAATCCATTTTCAATATCAAGCTCCTCAAAAGCAAGAAAAAGGTTTGTATTGTTTTTTTCCGAATTGCATAAGTCTTTTTTGAAGAATCAAGTTGAATTGATTCCAAGGGCATATTGAAGAATAGATATCAAGATTGGATTCTAAAATGGCCCCTAAAAAGAATCTAACACCCATTAAGCCTTTAGAAGGCTCTACTATGACTCATGAAGATGAAGAATGGCACATGACATATCAAAATTACGAGAGAAAATTTTGCTCGCAATGAACAACAAAAAATGAAATGGAAGCCTTGGGAAGAAGGCAGTGGAACGAGATGGATGGTTTGAAGAAAGGCGTGGAAGCTAAGATGAATGGTTGAAGCAAGATGACGCATGGAAGTGGGCATGGAAGCTAAGATGGATGACATGAAAGACAACATGGAAAACATGAAGAATGATCTAAAAGCATACATGAAGGCTCGATGACAAGTTTAAACCAAAAATGATTCCTAATGGCGAAAATATAGTAGAAGAACCTCATGATGAAAAATAAATGTTAATCGTACTTGCAAACTCTAATGTTGGCTGAAGAACCACCATATTCCAAAAATGGATATAAGGAAGTTTGATGGCAAGGATCCTGTAACATGGATACTACAGATGGAGAAATATTTTGATCTCCATAATGTGCAAAATACACAAATGGTACACAATGAAACTTTATATTTAGAAAAAAATACATTTTTATGGTATTGATGGCTTTTCTCCCATAAAAAAATTGTCACTTGGTAAAATTTTATGGAGGAAATGAATACAAAGAGCAACACCTTTAGCCAATTGATAAATCTCAAACAAAAGGGTTTAGAGGTGGAGCAAACTGAGGACTTCCAAAAATTGAATATAAGGGTAACTGATATTTCAGAGGAACACAGGATTTATCTCTTCATAGGCACTTTAAAGGATAACATCCAACATGAAGTTCGCATTCTGGACCCTGATTCATTGGAGAAGGCATTCAGGTTGGCAAGAAAAGTTGAATGTAAAGTTATATGACAAGGAAGCCTACCACTCACATCTGTAAAGATGGAAGTGTTGCTACTCCTATACTTCCACAACCTACAAGGTTGACACCACAAAAATTGGAAGAAAAAAAGAGAAAAATGGCTTTGCTATAGTTGTGATAGCAAATACACTAAAGGTCATAAGTGTGCTGAGAAGAAATTATTTTACATAGATTGTGAAGAAGAAGAAGAAAATGAACAAGAAGAGGATACACACCAGGAACCAACCATAGAAAAGGAAGAAATGAATCTGACCATATCATGTAATGCACTGGCAATAATTACCACTCCTCAAACTCTCAAGATAGCAGGACAAATCAAGAAGAAAAAGGTAATAGTGTTGATTGATTCAGGTAGCACCCATAATTGTATTCATTGTAAGGTAGCCAAGGAATTAAATTGTTTCCTATACCCAGCACCGGAATGCCAAGTGATGGTTGCAAATGGAGGAACTATAAATTTCCTTTCAGAAATGCCATAATATCAAGCTAACCATGGGGGAATATGTATTGACTAGTCTAATGCTTTCCATTCCTATGGGAGTGTGCCGATGTTGTACTAGGAGTACAATGGTTACAATGGGGGGGATCTGTATTTTTAATTTTCAAGAACTTTTCTTGAAATTTTTTTCAAGGAAAGGAAGTCGAATTACGTGGCATTGAAGGGAATATGGCATTGAAGGGTTTGAAGGATAATAAGCTCTAATTTCATGAAAAATATTCTAAAAGAAGCAACAACGAGGCGTAATTTCACAATTATTCTCTCTAGAAGTTCCGACATCAAAATCATCTATTTCTGCAGATCTCCAACAAGTCTTGGACAATCATTCCAAGGTGTTTGAAACTCCCAAAGGACTCCCACCTATTCATGATCATAATCATGCTATTCATTTGATTCCAGGAAGTGTTCCTCCAAACATCAGGCCTTATAGATATCCTTACTTCCAAAAGAGCGAAATTGAACGTATGATTGCAGAAATGTTTGAGGCGGGTATAATTCAACCTAGTCAAAGTTCTTTCTCTGCTCCTGTAGTATTGGTACACAAGAAGGATGGATCATGGCGAATGTGTCCGGATTATAGGGAGCTCAATAAGCTCACCATTAAAGACATATTTCCCATTCCTGTGATTGATGAATTATTGGATGAATTACATGGAGCAATTTATTTTACCAAGTTGGATCTTCGTTCAGGATATCATCAAATTAGAATGAAGACTGAAGATATTCCAAAAACAGCATTTCGAACTCATGAGGGTCATTATGAATTTTTGGTCATGCCTTTTGGCCTTACCAATGCACCTTCTACATTTTCAAGGGTTGATGAATTCCATTTTCAAACCCTTCCTTAGAAAATTTGTGCTAGTATTTTTTGATGATATACTAATCTACAGCAGGTCTTGGAAGGATCGTGTTGAACATGTTGACAGGGTGCTCAAACTATTGCAGGAGAAACAATTATATGCAAAAAAATCAAAATGTTTCTTTGGAGTACAAGAGGTGGAATATATAGGTCATATTGTATCTCATGAGGGTGTTAAAGTAGACCCTAACAAAATTAAAGCCATTAAGGAATGGAAAGTCCCCACAACCATAAAGAAGTTGCGAGGATTTCTCGGGTTAACAGGATATTATCGCAAGTTTGTTAAGAATTATGGGAGAATAGCAACACCTCTAACAACATTATTGAAGAAAGATGCATTTTCATGGACTCCTGAAGCAACTAAGGCCTTTGAACGTCTTAAAGAGGCAATGTGCCTAGCACCGGTCTTAGCTACGTCATACTTCACGAAAACCTTTATTGTGGAATGTGATGCCTCAGGAAATGGAATTGGTGTGGTTTTAATGCAAGAAGGAAGACCCATTGCTTTTGAAAGTTGTCCAATCAAAGGAAAGTATTTACAGAAACCTATTTATGAGAAGGAAATGTTAGCAATACTGCATGCACTAAAGAAATGGAGAACTTACCTAATGGGAATACACTTCAAGGTAAAAACTGATCATGATAGTCTTAAACACTTTTTGGAACAAAGACTATCTTCAGAAGAGTAGCAAAAATGGGTCACAAAGATGTTGGGTTATGACTTTGAAATAATCTACAAAAAAGAAAAGCTTAATGTTGTTGCAGATGCACTCTCAAGAAAGAATGAAGAGGTGGAAGCATTGCTTTGTGCCATTTATATTATCCAACCAGATTGGATAACTGAAACAAGAGATGAATGGAAGAAGGACAAAGATGTATGGACACTCATTCAAAAGTTGCAGCAAGATCCTAGTACATCTGATACATTTAGTTGGAAAAATGATTCCTTATGGTACAAATATCGCTTATATCTTGGTAAGAATTCCCAACTAAAACAAAAGATTCTTCTGGAATTGCACACTTCTCCTTTAGGAGGACACTCAGGATTTTTAAAAACTTACCACAGGGTGAAGAAAGAATTTTTTTGGGATGGCTTTAAATCTGATATTCAAAATTTTGTGGCGGAATGTTTGGTTTGCCAGCAGAATAAAGTGGAAACAATTAAGACCACAGGACTTCTACAACCTTTATCCATTCCAAGTCAATGTTGGAAGGAGATTTCAATGGATTTTATCACAGGTTTACCTAAGTCCGAAGGAAAGAGTGTCATCATGGTGGTAGTTGATAGACTTACCAAGTATGCACACTTTTGTGCACTATCTCATCAATTTAAAGCAAGTACAGTTGCTACTACATATATGGATAGAATTCAAAAGCTACATGGAAGCCCAAGGGTTATTGTGAGTGACAGAGATCCCATTTTTACTGGAAATTTTTGGACGGAGTTATTTTCTTGTTTGGGTACTCAATTAGCTCATCTTATCATCCTCAATCTGATGGTCAAACTGAGATAGTAAATAAATGTTTGGAAGGATATCTTCGTTGTTTTGTATCTGATAAACAAACACAATGGGTCAAGTGGTTACCTCTTCCTGAATGGTGGTATAACACTTCCTTCCATACTGCAGCAAAAATGACCCCATTTATGGCACTTTATGGATATCATCCACCATCCATCACATCATATTTAAGAGAAAATTCGAAGGTTCAAGCAGTGGAAGATCACATCGAGCATTGGCAAGAAGTTCTCCAACTCTTAAAAGATAACCTGAATTTGGCACAAAATCGAATGAAACAACAGGCAGATCAACATCGCAGCGAGAGAAGTTTTGATGTAGGAGATTGCGTATTTTTACATCTACAACCATACAAACAAATGTCCCTCAAGCAAGCTAAGAAGGATAATAAATTATCACCAAAGTACTATGGTCCTTACAAGGTGTTGCAAAAGATTGGTACTATGGCATACAAATTGGAGCTTCCTGCTTCTTCGCGAGTGCATCCGGTTTTCCATGTTTCATGCTTAAAGAAGGTTATAGGTGAAAATCTTCCAGTTCAAACAATATTGCCAGAACTTGATGAGGAAGGAAAAATCATATTGGAACTAGAAGCGGTCACGGAAACAAGAACTCGACAACTACGGAATCGATCAATTTCAGAGTATCTCATCAAGTGGAAGAACTTACCCACTGAAGATTCTACATGGGAGGATGAGAATTTTATACAGAAGCACCCGGAGCTACTCACGTGTTGAGGACAACACTTTTTTTTGAAGGAGAGGGGCATGTTAGGTCCCTATATCACTAGTATAGCCCCTTATTATTGTTAGTGTAAACCCCTTATTGTTATTCGTGTACCCTTGTAACCCCCATTTTGTTATTATTGTGCCCTTAAATTATTATTGTTAGGTCGGCTAGGATTACATTGTGGCCCACTAGGATTACATTATGGCCACATGGACTCCTATATATAGAAAGGAGGTTTTGTGAATTGTATCATCCAAGAATTGTTCATTCATGTAATGTATTGGAGGTTGCCCCCTCGAAGTGGCTTATTTCTAAGGCGTCGATATCTCATTTCTTCTATTTTTGGAGCTGGTTACACAACAGGCGCGCTTTGAAAGGTGGTTTCGTTGGTCCCACCTTGCCACGCATCAACACCTCTATGGAATCGCTCCCCCTCCTCAAATACCCCTTGCCGACGAAAGGTGGTGCGATGAAATCCGCTTCCAGCCTTTACTGCTCACTCCAAACCGCGTCACTCTTCCTCTCGCAAGGTTCCATCCTTTCATGGTTCCACTCCCCTTTGACACGTCAGGTTCCGTCCACTTGTATTTATTTCATTACACTCCGTCACATAGTTTCACGTCAAACAATGTGTCTCCCTTTCGTGCTCGCTCCAATCAATACACGACTTCGTTCCACCGCAGGCTAAAAAATGAGAACGGGAATTGATTCCAACCAATTATCGACGGCTTAGTTAGCACAGACCAACCTGCAAATTAAGCTTAGAAGCACTCCAATAAAATCCATTATATTATTATTGCCCTTACAAAGTTCATACAAACACAAGGTTCGAATTGTAGTCCATAGCCAGACTTGACATCAATTCATAAGTTAGAACAATGTATCCATCACGAATAATGATTCCCGGAATAACGACTCTGCCTCTGCCTCTGCTGCTTCTGTCGCTCTGCCTCTGTCTCAACTGTTGTGATAACGGATTTTCCTCTGCCTCTGCTTTTGATAACGGTTCTGGCTCTATATTCGCTTCCTCTGCTTCTGCCTGTCTCCTTTGCTTCCTTCGTTTGCTTCTTGGCTACCTCCATTGCTTGTCTCTGTTTTTGCTGCCTTCTTTGCCATCAATGACAAAATTTCCAACAAGTCTTAGGGATAAGATCAATGAAAGATCTGTTAAAAGCATCATACAATTTCATAGAGATTCTACATTCCTCCACAAGTGTCCTCCTCCTTCAACCAGTTCACATTAAAATTAAAGGGAGCCTTGGGTTTGTTAAAGTTGCGTGATAGTTATAAGAAGATGGGATGGTGATAAGATAAACCCCCTATCCCAACACATTGTCTGAATAAGGGTACATATTGTGTCAGAGATTCCTTAACCATGATTCCTCCATGTGTGAAGAATTCTAGCCATGTCAATATCAACCAAATTATATTTAACAATCATCTGAGAAAAAAAAGGAGAGGGAGTCAACATGGGCATGTTCACCCCAAATCTCTGAAAATCCCAGAGAAAATTTAAGGTCCCATCCCAAGATTATATTTTCCACATTCATGAAAGAACTCTCCATCAAAATGTTCGAAAACCTAACTCTTCCAGTAGAAGGGTCGTATACATTAATGATCTTGAGCTACATTCCCAAAAATTCTGAGAAGATATCTACAACAATTTAGCCTTCCCCACCCCAGGAGTTAAGAATGTTAATGGATTTTCTTTTAGCCCCCAGGGTCAAACCTACAGAATTCCCATACACATCAATGGCTAAAAAGACCCAAACCTTAAACATGCCTTCCAACGTATTAACAATATATGAACTATTCCCAAGGGTTTCCTGTAAGAAGATAATATCCATATTGTCTGATGAGATAAAATGATTCAATGTAAGTTTTTTGGGATTACTAGCTAACCCGTTACAAATAAATGAGATCCAATTCATTGGGGACCATAATATGGGGTTTGATTCTCTCTAAGAACCCCATCTAAGGATAAATGATGACTAACAATAATATCCTGACATGCCTTATGAATGAATTTTGAGATATGTGATTGTCTACTCTTGGGTACCTTGGGAATTTTAGAGGGAGAAATGGAACCTAATCTAGGGTGAGGAGCTTGATGAAAGACAACACTATAGAGATGATGCATTAAGGAATGTAAGTTATATCGTGATTGACCTATGGGCTCGGAGGATTCCTCCTCAGATGGAGGGAAGGAGGGGACAGGAGTCGGGCAACATACATGGACATTATCAAATTGACACGTAACAACCCCCAACCCACGTGATGATTTAGAAGACCCACTGATAGAATATGTAGAACAAGGCATACAAGTAGAAGATAAAATAATGTGTGGAGAGGATGAATGATAAGTAACCACAAGAGAAGATATTATTTTTGAGCCATGCCGTGCTCCCAATTTGATTTTGGTCTCTTGGAGTGCACTCCTTTCTATTGTGGGATACTTGGCTATTGCTTCGCATGCTGGTGTACCCTCTGTTAGCCACCTATAAAATTTTGTCATGTCAAGTGGTGGCTAAATGATTTTGGACAGCCTTCAAGAAACAATTTTATTGCCAAAAATTGTTGGTGCTTAAAGTCTTCTGAAGATATTCTATCTTTTGGTTAATCGTCACTATTGTTTCCCTTTTAAATCTGAAAATCTGCTATTTTCATAAGGAAAAAGACTGCTGCAAAATCCCTTTTTTCCCCCTGCTCCACTCAAAAACTAACCTTCATTTTCCCCCCTTTATTTTCCATGGAGTTCCTCTATTTTTCATGATTTCCCTTCTTCCCTTCATGAAAATACCTTTTACAAAGTCTAAAACTCATTTGTTGACTTTACCGAAACCCCCAAATCCATCAAAAACTATGAAAAATTTCATAAAAAATAAGTTTTTTAGCTGCAGGCTTTAGCCCCTTTGGGCTAAGTCTAAACCACTTTCCCCCATGTGACCATGCCCTAGAACCAGGTGCTAGACTCATAAAGCGCTTATCGCATCGGCAACAAACAAAGAACGCAAGTCTTCGGCCTTTATAAAACTTCCGATGCGATTGGCCTCTGGTTATAAACCTCGAGCCCTTTTGCCACTTCATATAACCCATAGCCCCACAATTGGGCACTTAACATTGTTAATAAACCATTTCCGATGCATATTTTCCTTTGTAAATTCATAAACCCACTTTTCCTAAGTTTTTGGTCTAAACTCGCCAGAACGATGCTTTTTAATGAAAATGGGTAGATTGAAAAGCCCCCGCATCATTTTTCCGATGCGATTGAGTTCCTTTGTATAAACCCCCGCTTTTCACTTTTCTCCATATAAACTAATGCCTAGGACCAAGAGTTAAACTCCCGAAGCGTTAATCGCATCAGAGAAAATCAAAATGGTTAGATTGAAAGACCTGCACCAAAGTTCCGATGCGATTGGCCCTTGTATGTATAAGCCCTGGGCCTATTATCTTCCATATAGACCAATGGCCCCGAAATTGGGCGCCATTCCACATATATATTACACACCCCGACCCATAAAACCTTTGCATTTTATAAAACTTTGGGTTTTCATAAGTATTAAAGGGTTTCTGCTGGTTCCATATTTGAGGTAATCTTCGCCGTTGATCTTAAGCCGATCAAACGACCCGCGCAACATCGCATCGCAATTTTTATCGGGCTCATTTTTCTTCCCCTTTGATTGATCGCTCCTCCGATTCTTCCTCCACCATCGATTTGATCTGCAGATTGACGGTTAGCGCTCAATTGCATCAGCACCATTTAAGTTCTTCCCCCGCCGATCGCATGCCCCCAATTGAATCTGGGCCGTCCATGTGTCTTGATCGGACGATCCAGGTTGCATCTCCCGACTTTGATTATAATTCATACGCCTCGCGTTATAATGTTTTTGGCCAATCTACAGCCGTTGATCTCTGTAGATCAACGGTCCTCATTAACTCGTTCTCCGCCTTTGTGTTTTTTCATATATACCCCAGATCGAATCCTGACCGTTGATCCTGTACATCCAACGACTTGTATTGATCCCGACAGGCCTGCCTCCTGTGGGTCCTGTTTTCTTCAAGATTTGATCTCGGCCGTCCATCTTAGATCCGACGGTCTAGATTGAAACCACCCCACCTATTATCATCCACGCAACTTATCTGTTATCACACTCCTCCTACAGCTGTCAGATCTGGGACCTCTGCTCTGACGGTCGACGCGTGGTTTCGCATAACTTCAAGCGCGAAGATTAATTTCCTGAGGGCTGCGCGATATAAGTTGTTTTGAAACGCCACGTGTCGGGTGGGAACGCATATCGCATTCAAAAAGGCAAAACCGCCTTCCCACCTTTTCGCTGCACGAAACCCATGGTTTTCTCCACCAAAACCACCTTTCCTCATTTCTATTATAAATTATCGCGTGCAATCCCCGTCGTTGATATTTGCAGATCAATGGCTCAGAGCTAATCTGGCCATATATTATCACCCTCCATTTTTTCCGAAGGACTTCTCAGAGCGATCTCCACCTTTGATTTCGTCGGCGGATCTAATCCGACGATCCACAATCATCCCGAAACCCCAAATTTCCTTTTCATGTATTTTTCTCCGCCAAAGGAAATTTCCTCATTTCCTTTGTATTTTTTCTGTTTTCACATAAAGTGACCCCTCTCCATTATATTAACTCGGTCACTCCTGACTGTCGATCTTCGCAAGATTGACGGATTTGACTTAATTCCCACCACCACTTCTTCCAAATCACTTTCCTTTCACCTTGGCAGAAAATCTCCACCGTTGGATGCTACCATCCAACAACCATGCTCCAAGCCAAAACCTCCAAAGCAATTTTTACCAAACAAGTAGGATTTCTTAATTATTGTTTGTATTGTGTAGGATTTAAAGGGTTTTCAAATGTTTTAAAAAGAAAATGAAAGCCGAGGATGACGATCCTCCTGACTTTCGTTCATTAAAAGGAAAGCCATATACAGGGTTCGATTTCATGTTTCATCGATGACTCATGGGCATCGATGCCATATGAACCTTGTACATACCTGCGCATCAACAAGACATAGAGAATTAAATTATAACGAAGAGTATCAGTGTCGAAGACCCAAACACAGCAGAAAAGAAGAATTAAAAATTGATTATACAGTTTAATGGATTACGGCTAAAGTTGATTATCAAAGGCCCAATCCATTGAATTAAACACAGTTAAAGAAAAATCAAAGATATTTATCAGACAGAGGATGCCTCCACCGCCTCATCAGAGGAAAATTGATTCCTCTCAGCTACCAGATTGCCACCTGTGCCTTCATAGCATTCAAACAAAGGCTGAGTAATGACCAGAACAGAGCATATCTGCCCCTTACAGCTGAATAGTTATTTCGAATCAAAGAAACTAATATAAACTATCAGCAGAGTTATTGCAAAAGATGACACAGAGCCTTAAAAGTCAACATAAGCTTCCAGTGAGCTTAATTACTTAATGCAAACCAATTAATACATGAAAATATCTGTAAACTTCTCCCTTGAGCCCCTCAAAGGCCGAGAAGCATTAACTGTATTAATTAAAATCAGAAGATCTTTTCTCTCTTTCGACCTCCTCATTATTCTATAAAAACTTGTGGAGGACTCCATTGTAAATGTTGGTTGTTTGATTACTAGTTGTAATACTAAAACTCTTTGAAATAATACATAGTCTGTTGAAGTTGAAGAGGAAATTGAAGTCTTGGAAGCCCTGATGATGTTGTTGTATGCTTGTTCTTGAGAAGGCTCTATCATTGGATCCATGAGCTTGGCTGTTGGTGAAGTATTCTGAACTGTTCAATGTTTTCCCTTGTTTTCATTTTGTTACATAAATTCTTACTACAGTAGGATGAAAGTTTTAGGTTAAGAAATGACTCTTGGAAGCACCTTAGACCTATTTATCCTTCATTGTTTTATGTTTTCTTCTGCTGAGGTATTTTAGAGTCTTTAATCTCTCTCTTTAGTCTTCATGCTTGTTTATTTCGTTAATAGTTCAAAAATTTGGTTTTAGCATGGTTCATGGTTCTCCCTGCTTGTTTGCTGCCACTTAAAGACTGTTATTGAAGTCTCCCTTTGAAGTTTCTTTATTTACAGTGAGCCAAGGAGGTCTGTTCTGATCTTGCCTCTTGTCCTTGCTTGAAAAGTTGGCTTAAAGATCTTTATAGTTGTGATCATAGATGTATTTAGGTGTTCCCTCTTCTATGATCGTAATTATCAGTGAATCTTTTATGTTTTCTAAGTCATTTGAAATAAAATCTTTGAGGAAATAGGGTGTTCCCCGAATCTTAGATTTCATTTTAAAAGTTGTTTTGAAGTCATTATTTGCTTAAAGTGTGATTTGTAGAATTCACGGTTAGCCATGTCTGTCAAATAGCTCTTTATTGTTCAAGTTGTGCTTTCAAATTCCCTTTGTTGAGAATTAAACTTCTCTTTCCAAATCATTGATGTCCATCTCATTCCAAAACCAAAGGATCCTGCGGCCAAGTTAGATTTGCCCTTTGATATCCCATATTCATTGATAAGTTTTTCATGACTTCTTTTTGACTCCATTGCCTAATGAAGCTGACATTTCCCCTTTCTATCTATCTTTCCTAGACCTTTTAGGTTCTACTGTGTCCATTCAACCAAACAAATAAACAAACACTTGCACTTAATAACTAGTCTAAAACCAATACTCAAAGCACACAAGATAAACCTTTGAAAAAAATAATAATTTGAGAGATCCCTCTCTGAGAGCAGGAGGACTAGATCCTGTAACTCTAAAGATTGGTTCTGATGTTTCCTTGTCTTTTGATTTTCCAAACTATCAAAACACAGGACACCAACAGCCTCCTAATGCAAAGGAGGAGGCATAACATGTCCCCCAGACACCATGAATTTTTGTAGGTTTTCTTCCCCTTCTCCAGCCTCATTAGTGTTTTTTTGTAGAAGAGGGCAATATTTAAATACATGGTCGACTCTGTGACATTTGTGATAGCAAAATGGGATGCCTTCTTAGTCCAATTTTTGCAAATGTACTAGCCCCCTATATTGCAATGATAAAATATAAAACAAACCATTTCTCGTCTCTAGATGAACCAAAATCATGTTGAAAGCCCTTTTACCAGTCTCTATATACATTTTTCATAGTCCAGGAAATGACCCAAATCATCCCCAATGCATCAAAATATGTCTTCAGATGAAAAATAAAGGGGTAACCTTGACAGCCTGACCCAAATTAGGCCTGCCCTTGATTCCTCTTGCTCTTGGTCAAACAAAGGATCCATGGCTTGAAATATGTGGTTGCCATATCAATATTCCATTACCTGGATAAGGCCCAAATCACTTGTTTTGACATGTAAAATTTGAAGGAAAACTATCCCCTAGACATGGTGGTCACTTCAGGCATCACATCCAATGCTTGACTCCAAACCTCTTGTGCCCATTTCCTTAGTATTGAATTTGTGTAGTTTCTGCCTCGAACATGTCCAACCAATAGCCTGTCATCTATGTCCATGACGTCGTCGAACCAAAGACCATCACCCAAAATCAATAACCTATCGTGTTCCATAAACTTTGTACACTTCCTCTTCTTACGTTTCTTTTGCGAGGCTACACCTTCATCAGTTCCTAGAGAGGTTTCTCCTACCGGAGATGTAGAGACACTCACTAAAGCCCTAATATTGACACCTCCCACATTATCGGTAGCCCATCTTGACTGTAATCCCCCATAGACACCTCCATAATATGAAAACCCTAGTCCCGAAAATGGCACATTTGAAGCTGAAGTAATACTAGAACCATGCAACACCCCAACCTTCCCCTGAATCCGCGAGGCCCCAGAAACACCACTTACAATGAAATTAGATAGCGCTAAATATCCAGGTGGACCATTATGAGTCCAATTAAGCGAATAATATACATAGGGGTAGTTAGGGCAAAAGAAATTATCAAAAATCTCAAAGCTTCAAGTGAAATATCGACAATAATGATCCATAATTCATTTGTGCTCAGCCATGTATACTCCTCTGACGCTGTAAACCCCGTTCTATACAAAAAATCAAACTCAAGACTAGATGGTGGAGGTCTGAGAGAGACTGGAATATGAAAGTCACTTCCAGGGTTAATGAAAGTAGACATAAAGCCCTGTGTCTAGGGAGCCAGATGGAAAAATCTGGTCCAAGTCCTTAGTATGTTGTGGCAGTTCTATCTAGATGGGCACCACATCAAAAGGGTCAACATAATAATCCACGATGTCCTTCTCCATCTCCATGTTGTCACTCATCCTCGGGCATCTATAGGCACCGTGAGGGTCCTCCACAACCGACGTGAAACAATCATTGTCAGTTAAGTGGTGAAGATGGGGAGTGCCTTGACTAATAGAGCTGTGAAATTCTGGTAAAAACAATTTACTTCGTGTGTATAACCTCCATCCCGATGAAATGTTTTACCAGCTACAAACTACGAGCAAGAATCAAGTTGCGGGAGAAAACTCCCTAGGGTCAGGGTTGAGAACCCCAACAAATTGAAGGGCATAAATCGACTATAAGGAAGCAATGACACATTCCTAATGCATAAAATACTGAAGTTAGATTAGGAGAGTACCCGTAGGTCCTACGTTTGGTGTCGTTCCCATAGGGTTCGAACCATCTACTTCCTCCAAGGCTTTCAGACATGCAATAAATGTCAGAGAAGCATGTATACGACAAGTAGTTCAAAGCATGTGCATGATATGAATTTTATATCATTAAACATAAATATATAAATCATGAATCATACATAATAATATCATAACATGAATTATAACACAATACCATAACATTCAGGAACAAGACATAACTTATTTATTGATATCAACAAAAGAATATGGAAGAATACAACCTGATTCGACCACGACTCCAAGAGAAACCTTCCTCCTGATTCATCCAACCCAAGCCTCAACAATCATCTCTAGAGCATATACACATGGATGCCATATAATGGATGATGAATATCTCTACGAGGAAACAAGGTTTTCCTATGACCAAAAGTGCAGGAGGCACAGGGAAACTCAGACTTGATCGGGGACCAATCAACTATAATATCAATATCCTATCTCTTCCTCCCTTTAGGCCTTCCCATGAGGTGTATTTATATCACCTAAAATTAGTTGATTCAGTTGGGATATAGTTAGGCCACAAGATCCTGTAGGTGGGATTTCAGTGAAACCCGTAACCCCACCCAAAAAATAGGATTTTTTGTTTTGTTTTTTTTTTTCATATTTTAAATTATATACGCAGGTTCTATATGTATGTACCCACATGTGTACGCATTTTTTAAAGGGCAGAGTCGCATATGGAATTCAAAACATTGTTTTTTAATAAAGTGATCAAGTCTGAAGGGAAAGGGATTCCCAAGGCCATAAAACATAGCATATGATTCTCTTTCAACACTCTTGTATATATGATGCTCTTTTCTATGGCCTTGGGCAACCCTTTCCCTTCAGACTTGATCACTTTATTAAAAAACAATGTTTTTAATTCCATATGTGACTTTGCCCTTCAAAAAATGTATACACATGCAGGTACATCCATATAGAACCCGCGTATATAATTTAAAATATGAAAAAATATAAAAATCCTATTTTTTGGGTGGGGTTTACAAGTTTCACCGAAAGCCTACCTACAGGAGCCCGTGGCCTAACTGTATCACAACTGAATAAACTGATTTTGGGTGATATAAATACACCTCATGGGAAGGCTTAAAGGGAGAAAGAGATAAGATATTGATATTATAGTCGGTTGGTCCCCGATAAAGTCCGAGTTTCCCTATGCCTCCTACACTTCAGTCATAGGAAACCCTTGTTTCCTCATAGATATGTTCATTTCCATTATATGAAATCCATGTGTATATGCTTGAGAGATGATTGTTGAGGCTTGGGTTGGAGAAATACGGAGGAAGGTTTCATTTGGAGACTTGGTTGAATCAAGTTGTATTATTCCATATTCTTTTATTGATATCAATAAAGAAGCTATGTCTTGTTCCTGAATGTTATGGTACTATGTTATAATTCATGTTATGATCTTATTATGCATGACTCATGATTTATATATTTATGTTTAATGATCTTACATTCATATCATGCACATGATTTGAACTACTTTTTGTATACATGCTTCTCTGAACTTCATTGTAGGTCTGAAAGCCTTGGAGGAAGTAGAGGATTTGGACCCTACGGGAACAACACCAAACATAGGACCTACGGGTACTCTCTCCCAATCTGAATTTAGCAGTTTATGCATTAGGACTATGTGATTGCTTGCTTCTTGTTGATTGATGCCCTTCGATCTATTGGGGTTCTCAACCTTGACCCTAGGGAGTTTTCACCCGCAATAGAATTGGTGACTCCGCTGGGGAATAAAATCTTGTATTCATTGTAAGGGTTGTTTCTCTCTTGATTTGGGCCTTTTTATTTGGTTTCTTGATTTTTCCAATGTCATTGGCTTGTTTACAGTTTGGGCAGCTAGTCGGATATTCTGGACCATACCAGTATTTTTTTTTTCTTTGTTGGTCTATATATACACATTTTTTCTTGCACACAGTCGCGTACATATGCGTTTAATTCCAAATAAACTTGCGTATACACTAGTTTCCTTAGGCATAGTCACGTATATACGCAGGTCTGTCTCTGTACAGTCGCGTATATTGGGTTTTGGTTGAATTTTTCAAATCCTGTTTCTAGTAAAGGGTCTTGTCTGGTTTTTAGTGCTTCCTTGGAGTCATCATATGTCTAGAAAAGTCTTGTTTCTTGTTGATTATCATTTTCCTATCTCTTTTTGTGAAAAGACCTTGTCAACCTAAGGTTTTCATTTTTTTGAAGTTTTGGTTTTTAAAGTTTGGGTTCAGGCTTTCTTGGTTAAGTGCTTGACTGTTCTGTGTCTTTGGGACAGTGAATTGATTTTCAGTTACCTTATAAACCAATATTTTCATCACTTTGCTTTACATTCTTTAAGTTGACCTATTTGGTTTCTTTTTGTCTTTTTGAGAAGTGTTGTTGTAGTCTTGGAAAGATTTTGGGTTTCCTGAAATCTTTCTTGCTTGTTGAAGTCTTGTTGCCTCTGTTTAGATCATTTTATTCAAGTTTTTGGTCTCTCTTCGCTTAAGGTTTTATCATTTTCATGATTTCATATGAACTGTTAAGTTTTAGGTCTTTTGTACTTGACTTTGATCTTGGAATTATTGGTTGCTTTGCCTTCTCAAAATTTTCGTTGTCCTTAAAAAAGAAAAGATAAAAATATTTTGTTTGTATCCTTTCTTTCCTTTGTTTTTTTTTTGGTCCTTTTGGTTTTTGAACAAGTGTGAAATTTCTCCTTAAGGTTGAAATTTTCCTGGTTTGGGAGAAACTTTCTTGCTTTTGTTCCTCCTTGTGTGTCAATTTTTGTCTTTTGGTTCTTCTTAAAAAACACATTTGTTTTCTTTAAGAGTAGTCCATAGAATCTTGCATTTAAGCATTTTAGTTTGCAGTAAGGTAATTGTGTTGGAAATAATGAGAAGGGGGGGGGGGGGGTGGGGGGTGAATCAATATTCCTTTAAATTAGAGAATTAGTTTATCTTCAATTATTATCAGTGTTTATACAATGATAGCAGCAAACAAAAGGAACACAAATGCACACAGTTTTTATGGTGGAAACCCTCTCCGGGACAAAAACCACCTGGATTCTTTTTTAATAATTCTTTAATATTAAAATCCAATTGAAAATAAAGCTCCAAATTCCTATAATCTAGAAAGACATCCTTCTCTAGCTCCCACTGGATGGATGCTCCAACGCCCAAGATTCTTTAGCAGACAACTGAACGGATTCCCAAACACCCAATGAGCTACAACTCACCCTAGTGCCACCCTACCACCCTTTAGTTTTCACAGGTTTGAACCTGTTGGTGACTTCATGCACCAACCTAGCACCAGCCTACCGCCCTATAGAAGAATAAAACAAGAATGGAATCTCATACCAGGGAAAATGGTCCACTTTACAATGATATATAATGATGTAGAAGAAGAAGACACACTAGACCATAACCCAAACTATGACACAACCATCTAATGATGATCCTAGACCTCCCGACACCGCCTCTTCAAATCTTGGTAGATAGACACTTGTACAGTTTTTACAATGATGCATTTACAATGACTTAGTACAATGATACCTTTATAATGACTATATGTAGTGCTACCCACTTGAAGACTTCATGTGCTGAACTTCTTGCTGCTGTTCTGCACCTTGATTGCTTCTCTTTTCTTGCTACCCTCTACTGAACCTTTCTTTGCTTTCCTGCCCTAGAAATTTTGGTCCTTTGTAGCCCTTGACAACACATGATCTAGCTTTTACTTACCTTCTAGGATCTTGATATTGAATCTGGTATATCTCCGTTATTTCAGCTCCCCAATATGTTATTTTCAGTTCTGTAGTATTACTCTGAGTCTTATTTCCAATGCCACAGGTCTGATCCAATTTGGATTCTTCAAGGAGAGTTATGCCCAATCTCTCATAATGACCTAATTGTGGACTGTTTCAGTAGAGAGAACTTGTACGACGTGCCACGTGTCATTATTTCTTCATGCGGCTCTGAAATTGATACAGAGAAAACTAAAGCCCATGAAATATCTTCCACTTATTACGGAATTCCAATTTCTGAGATTATTCCAATCAGGTTGAGATTATTCCAACGCATCCTAATTGGAAATGCTCCAAAGTGGTATATAGAGCTTAGTGGGGGTAATTTTTCTATGTTTGGTGAATTGGATACTATTTTTTTAAACCATTTTTAGTTGCCTGTCTGATATGATGCTAGAATTGAGCTATTGGCTAGTTTCCAACAAGAAAAAGCAACACACATTTCTGACCATATTTAGGAATGGCGAATAAGGAAGAGGCTCATTAAGGCATCTATCCCTAAAGAATTCGTTCTTGAATGGTTTTTAAAATCCTTACAACCATATATTTTTAAGGATATGTCGCTCTCTGGAGTGTTCACTGAAGAACATGCCATCTTTAGAGCCCAACAATTAGAACTCATATATTCTCAATATAGAGTCCTATACAAGATTATTCCTGATTCTCCTCATTCTAATATTGATTTATCCAAACCCAAGCCTGGTCCCCATGCCGACGGAGTAGTCGGATTGATTGATAATAACATGACTAATTTGCTAAGTCAATTGCAACAAATTTCCCTAAAAACTACTTCTTTGGTTCAGGCATCACCGTCAGTGCCTATGGCTTCTCAACCTCTAACTATTAATGCTGTTCAATATTCAAACCCCAAATGAAATCAACAATCCAATGGGTAGAAAAATGATGTGGTAAGTAAAAGGATAAGGATGTGATGGGAAATGCAAACAAACCTAGTGATAACACTGGGGAGGGTAAAAATGAGTCAAAAAAGAAATTCAAATTTCCATGCAAATTATGCAGTGGAGATCATTTAACTAATATTTTCCATAAGATTCAGGATTCTCAACGCTTGTTAGCACAACATGGTTCTTCTAGCTCCCAGGCTGTTCTGACTAACCCTTTTCCCCAAGGGTAGAAAATGCTTGCTGATGCGAATACTAATACTAGGACCCCCACAGGAGGCAACCAGGAGGGGGAAACTTCATCGAATGTCTATATGGTTAGGTCTCATGTTGATGTTGCTACAAGATCGCATGATTATGGTGAGTCAGAACCTTAGAAGGCTAAGGCTACTCCCAATGTTCCACAGTGGTTTCATATTGAGAGGGCCGTAGTTGAGCCTATACGTCGGATGCCAAAAGGCTCTAAAAAAAGTTCGTTTATCAATCCTAATGCCAAGGCTACCCATAACTACTATATCATTGAAGAAATGGTCTAAAGAGCTTGTGCGATGTCTACGTTAGAGGTACTCTAGTCATGTCCTGCATAAAGGAGTGCATTTCTCACTGTGATTGAAGCGATAGATCCGAAAAACTCTCTTATTGTAACATTTGATATGTCGAATATTAAGAAGAGACTCCCGCGTCACATGGCTTTCCAGATTAAATCTACATATCGGAAAATTATTATCTTTCAAAATATAGTTAATGAGGGAGCTTCCACATGTGTCATGTTGACTGCATGTTGGAAGGCTATCAGATCTCCTCAAGTTTTTCCTTCACCTACTCTCCTTACCACATTCAATGGTCATTCTCATAGGCTACATGGAATTGTTCTAGTGTTTCCCATCTGTGTTGGGGGAAAGTTGGTTAATATTGAGGTTGAAATAGTTGATGCCAACTTGGATTATAATCTTTTATTGGGTCAAAATTTTATTTATGAAATGGATACTATTGTATCATCACTATTTGACATCCTATGCTTTCCCCATGAAGGGAGAATTGTTACTGTTGATAAAATGGCTTATTCTCCTAAAGAATCCAATGCATCTTTTGATTCTATTGTTCCCTTGTTGAAGAATGCCAAGCCGCTTGTGGAGAATTTAGGAGTCAGAATGTATTCCTCATTCATGGGCACTTTTTATCTTCCTTATCCCGTTGCTCGAATTAATTCCATTTCATCTTCCAACACCCCTACTTGAAGAGGTTTCTTCAGAACTCATTAATTTTCTAATCCTTGGCCAATACCCCCCTCTATGGCCACATTAGAGTATGGGAAAGTGGGTAAAATGACATACCCCATGTCTACAACTGAAATCGATTATCAATATACAGTTAACACTGCAGATTCCGATCCTACTCTTATTTCACCTGAGGATTTGGATGGAGATGTGGCTATGGCCCGGACCCTTGACTCTACTTCCACAATGGAGTGCCTTGATAATGTTTTACCATATGAGGAGGCAATCTTAGAAGAAATGATCGATTTAGAAAGACTGTGGGATAACTTGCATCATTGGTCATATTTTCTCTCAAATTTGCATCATGTTGAATCGAGTTTATCTAGTCCTTCTTCAACTGGAAATAATCATACAATCTTAAATCCTTTGGCCCCAACACAGATTTTTGCTGAAGGTAATATGTCCATTATTTCAGAAACTATTCTGGTGAACATCTCCAGGGATCCCAATATTACCTAAAATGTCTTCAATGGAGCTGAATGTTCCCCTGAAGAAATTTAGACTTATACCGATCTTTTTAATGAGTTTTGAGATATGTTTGCTTGGTCTTATGAGGAAATTCCTGGAATTGATCCATCAATAGTCCAACATTAGATCAAGACTTATGAGAACGCTAATCCTATACAACAAAGGCTTTGGCCGGTAAACCCTAGGAAAGCACCAACTATCAAAGCCGAGGTTGAAAAGATGCTAAAGGCGAGTTTCATATACCCCGTTTCGTTAACTAAGTGGGCCTCGAATCCAATCATTGTCGATAAAAAGAAAGGAACGATCCGTGTATGCATTGACTTTAGGGATTTAAATAAGGTTTTTCTAAAAGATAATTTCCCCACACATTTTATCGATCATATTATTGATGAATGTGTAGGAAACAAGATTTTTTCCTTCATGGACAGTTTCTATGGATATAATCAGACTACTATATGTGTTGAAGATCAACATAAGACAAATTTTATCTGTCCCTGAGGTACCTTTGCATACAAAAAGATTCATTTTGGCCTTAAAAATGCTGGAGCGACTTTTCAGTGGGCATGTCATATGCTTTCCATGAAATCAAGCATATCATCGAAGATTATTTGGATGACCTAGCAGCTCGTTCGCGAAAGAGAATTGATCATCCACATCACCTTCATTTGATTTTTGAAAGATGTCATTATTACAAGGTCCGGTTGAATCCAAATAAATGTGTTTTCATTGTCACATCTGGTTGGTAATTGGGATTCATTGTATCTACTGAAGGGATTCATTTTGATCCCTTCAAGGTTGAGGTAATACTTTAATTTCCTCCCTCCTCCCCCGTCCACTATTCGTCAAATTTAGAGTCTCCAAGGAAATGCCACTTTCTTGAGGAGATTTATCATTAATTATGTTGAGATTACAAAAGGATTTATGGAATTACTGAAGAAAGGAGTTCCATTTGTATGGGATGATTTCACTCAGTGCTCATTCGATGCTTTGAAAAAATCATTGACCTCTTCTCCTTTATTGAGTACACTCGATTATAGTAGGGATTTCCTCTTGTCTCTCGCCGCAACAGGATCAACCATAGGTATGGTTATGGTTGAGGAAGACGATTCCCTCTATGAGCACATGATTTATTATATGAGCTGAGGCTTAGTTGGTACTAAAATATGATATTCTCATATAGAGAAATTAACTTTGGCAACTGTTCATGTAGTACAACGACTTCGACACTATATTCTACTTAGATTTTTTTTTTTGTCTTGGCTGATGTCAAACCATTTCAGTTTGTTCTCAGTAGGCGAGTGATTGGGGGGAAACATAACAGATGGATTGTTATCTTACAATAATTCAATCTCAAGTTCATGTAAGCCAAATCTAAAAAATATTTAGTATTTGCAGAATTAATCTCAGAGTTTCCTTGTGAAGAAGATTGATCCAGGAAAATCGTACAGGTCCAAGTACAATTGGCTTAAGTACAAAGGCTCAAAAATCAAAGTGTCATAAATGTGGAAAAATTAGTTCCAAGTTGAAGATCTTGTCTTTCTAATTCCAACGACGGAGAAAGCACTCAATTCCGAGTCCGTATGGAGGAGTTAGAAACAGTCAAAGTTTAAGAGTTGACTTGGTCATGTGGCAGCTTAAGGAGGCGACAAATTTACAGAAATTCGGCCACCGGATTCAAGCCAACTCCGGCCGGATTCCGAGAGAAATTGCGGGATAAATAAATTTCCCAACAATGCCTATTTTTGGCATTTTAAAAATGTCCAATTAATTATTATAAAAAAAAGGTGGTGGGACATGACCCCTGCCACCTCCATCGGATCACCATATAAAAATTTAAAATAATTTTGGGCTGGCGGTCATGACCCTACCAGACCCCACGGAATCACAACCGCATATAACATGTTAAATGGTGGGGTGGTCGATGGTCAACCCCGCCACCCCAACCACCTTTACCCCGCATTTATACAACGGTGCCATGGATTGTGGAAGGCAGGCCACTTGTCCGGCGGACCCGTAGCCCCTGCCATATCAAACAAAAACTATGTGTTAAAATGGGAGGGGCAGGATTTGACCCCCCGACCCGTCCTCAACCATTCACCTAAAATTTCCATTGCGCCAACGATTCCACATTGGAATCTCCGCCCAGATTTTTAATATAAATCTGTCTTTTCACCAGTGTGCCTAAGCGAAGGCAGAGCAGGAGCACACACAAATTTTGAGATAATGATTTTTATTGCAGGAAAGTGTAGAACCATGAGCCAAAAGTACAGGCAGGTGGAACCATGAACCGAGCCCATTTCCAGAGGGGCCAGATTTTCCTAGCGTCAGAATCAGGCAAATTTTAAATGGATTCTGCACCTATCGGCACCACAAATCCAATGGTGTTGTCCATTTCTTCATCAGAGGTCTCCAATTTTTGGGCACTTTCAGCTATGGAGTTATAAGGGTGTAATTTCGCATTAATGCTTGTACTTTCATTTTATTTTCCACTTAATGAAAGAGGCCCCCCCCACTAATTGAGTAGGGCCTGAAGACATAGTCCCTTCTGGATGAACTCCGATATCAATTCCTTGTCTTCTTGCATGATTTTATGTGCTTCTATCTTCTTATGTTTATGCTTTTTAAGTTTCATGGTTAAGATGCAATTTTACATGTAATTCCTTAATACATCTCAAAGAAAAATATTTTGGATTAAGTGGTATAAGAGCAGGTATTTGTAGATGTGAATTGCATGTTTGTATGCTAACTGGAAATAGGCTATGAAGAGGCGAAGGGAAACTAAATTATTTTGATCCCGAAGCGGGATGTGCACATCGAAGAAGAAACATGGGTGATGATGTTAGAAATGAAGAGGAGCTAAATTTTCACAAAACATTATACATCATGGCAGATTGAGTTGACAAGTTGTTCTTAGGGTTTGAGAAACTAGAAAGTGCAGGGGAAAAGGCTCTAGAAGGACAAGGTTCAACACGTGGAGATGATGGGGGGGATCCACCTCCTTCTCCTACCATGAATGGAAGTACCTCTTCTTCTTCTCACCATGATCATAGGAATTCAGGAAATGCATCTAAGAAACCCTTCTTTAATATAGATGTCAAATTTGATCTTCCCATGTATCATGGTGAAAGTAATGCAAAAAAGCTTAACAACTGGATTAGGCAGATTGAAGTCTACTGCAGGATTCAACAAATCGAGGAGGACGAGGCAAATATCCAGTTGGCCTCTCTTTGACTAAACGACACCACTCTTGTCTGGTGGGAGAAAAAATTGCAAGGCAGCCAAAATGTGGGTAACCTTCTCTCCTCATGGTCAATTTTTTTTTTTTTGTATTGAGAAACCAAATTTACCCTTTGGGTTATAAGAAAAAGGCATTAATGGAATCGAAACACCTAAGGAAACAAGCATTGAATTTGGGCATTCAATTAGATTCACCAGAGATGGTAGCCAAGTATATTGGTTCTCTGCATAATTACATAAGACATTCATTATTATTGTTTGAGCCTCCTACCATCGATGAGGCCAGTGTGAAGGCCATGCACATAGAAAGGAGGGGAACACATGAAGAAAGTGACCACCCAAAATGGACCACAGTATCCAAAAGAAGGGGAGCAAAGCCCTCTTGCACACATTGTGAGAAAGAGGGACATGACGAAGAAAATTGCTGGAAGTTGCACCCTGAGTTGAGACCTGAGAGGAATGAAAAAAAGGGGAAGCAGAAGACTGCCACCACCGTATAGCAAAACCAATATTCTGAATCAGAGGAAGATGAAAAGGTCACAACTGCAGGATTTGCACGAGGTAGACCAATTGACCTAGGGTTTGATTTCGACGATGAAATGAAGCTTGCAGCCTTTGGGTTCGCAGCAGGAGGACCCATCGACTTGGGTTCTAATTCGGGCGACGCAACAAAAATTTCAACAGATATTGTACCAAATATGAAAAGGACACTTACTGTGGTAAAGTTCCAAGAACTTGAATAAATTAACCAAAGCATCCAAGCAGAAAATACTGAACTAAGAAGGCTCCTACAGGAAGCAAAGGAAGAAAAACAAAGGTTACTATGCGAGTTACAAGCTAGGGATGAGGCCTTGGAAAAGTTGCAACATAGCCAACCCAAGGTAAAAAGAAAGCCTTCAATTTCATGTACTTTTCATGATGATGAATTCGATGATTTTCAAAAACATACTACAGGGGTCAGATCCAAACTGCTGAAGAAGATGGGGTATTAGGGAAAAGGCCTCGGGATCAATGGCCAAGGCATCGTAAACCCCATCGAAGTCGAGGAATTTACGCATCATGCAGGACTCAGATACACTAGAAAGGAATTGGGAGAAAGCTCCAACACATCTAGTGACCAGCCAACAACAGACGATGAAATCCCTCCCTCAAAGTCCTGCGATAGTGAGGGTTCCATGAAAAATTATCGAAGGAACACCAAGGGAAAGTGCCCCAAGGCGAACCAGAAAATTTGGAGGAAAAATAATTGTTGTAGTCGTTGCAACAAAGTGGGACACCAACAAGCCACGTGTCCGATGATCCATGCCCTAAAATCATCGACAGAGGAGCCGAAAGGTGACAACGTTCAAAAAATGAGTCCACCACATTCATGGTGGTCTGCTTTATTAAGTTGGTTTTTTCAGAGATAGTAGCTTGTTACGGCCACAAATCTAAAGCATATGTTGCAAGTAAATGTAAAGGTTATGGTGTGTTTCTGATCACTTCAAAACGCAACGATGATGTTTTGGATTTTCCTTATGAGAGTTGAGGTATTAATTGTTTTTATGTAATCCTTGGCCAATGAGTGTGTGCTATAAAATCTTGGCAAGGAGGGGTTGTTGAGTCATGTGTGGTGTGTGCATGGTTGCAAATGATGTCCCAGTTTTTCGTACAGGAGATTGAAAGTGTGCATTGAACGAACAAGTAGTGTGTTGGGTGTGGTAATTATTTTGGTGGTCTAGAAGCTCCTCAGTGGGGAGGAATGATCCAGGAGGATCGTATAGGTCCAAGTACAAGTGGCTTAAGTACAAAGGCTCAAAAATTAAAGTGCCAAAAATGTAGAAAACTTAGTGCCAAGTTGAATATATTGTCTTTTTGATTCCAACGACGTAGATGACACTCAATTCCGAGTATTCATGGAGGAGTTAGAAGCAGTCAAAGTTTAAGGGTTGACTTGGTCATGTGGCAACTTAAGGAGGTGACAAATTTATAGAAATCCGGCCACTGGATTTTGGCCAACTTCGACCGGATTCTGGGCGAAATTGTGGGACAGATAAATTGGCCACTAACGCTATTTTTAGAATTTTTAAAAGTGTCCAATTAATTATTTAAAAAAAAAAAATATTGAAAAAAAGGTGGTGGGCCATGACCCCCGCCACCCCCATCGGGTCACCATATAACAATCTAAAATAATTTTGGGCCGGCAGCCATGACCCTGCCAGACCCCGCAGAATCAAAACATATAACATGTTAAATGGTGGATTGGTCGACGGTCAACCCCGCCATCCCAACCACCTTTACCCCACATTTATACAATGGTGCTGTGTAATATGGGTGGCGGGCCACTAGTCCGGAAGACCCGCCGCCCTTGCCATGTCAAACAAAAAATATGTGTTAAAATGGGAGGGGCGAGATTTGACCCCCCAACCCCGCCTAAACCATTCATCTAAAATTGCCATTGTGCCAACAATTCCCCATTGGAATCTCCACCCAGATTTTTAATATAAACCTGTCTTTTCACCAGTGCGCCCAAGAGAAGGCAGAATGGGAGCGCACATGAATTTTGAGACAATAATTTTTATTGCAGGCAGGTGCGGAACCATGAGCCAACAGTACAGGCAGGTGGAACCATGAACTGAGCCCATTTCCAGAGGGGCCAGATTTGCCCGATGTTAGAATCAGGCAAATTTTATATGGATTCTTCACCTCTCGGCGCCACGAATTCAACGGTGCTGTCCATTTCTTCATCAGAGGTCTTCAATTTTCAGGCACTTTCAGGTATGAAGGTATAAGGGTGTAATTTTTCATTAATGCTTGTACTTTCATTTTTTGCCACTTAATGAAAGAGGGCCTCCCCACTGATTGAATAGGGCCTGAAGACGTGGTCCCTCCTGGACGAACTTCGATATCAATTCCTTGGCTTCTTGCATGATTTTATGTGCTTCTCTCTTCTTATGTTTATGCCTTATAAGTTTCATGGTTAAAATGCAATTTTACATGTAATTCTTTAATACATCTAAAAGAAAAATATTTTGGATCAAAGATGTTGTTTATGAAGAGTCATTTCCGGACGAACATCTCTTCCTTATTTCTTCACAAGATCCTTGGTATGGAGATATCATAATATATCTCTAGACTTCGAAGTTTCTTGTCACTTTTTTGAAGGAGGAATGTAAAAAATTGCATCACTCTCTAGAAGTTATATTATTATTGGTGACACTTTATATCTTTGCGGGATTGATTCAATCCTTAGACATTGTTTAACCCTAGAAGAAGCTAAGTTCATGCTAAATGACAACCATAGTGGAGCTTGTGGTGGTCATCTATATGGAATTTTCTACAACTCAATTTTTTTTGCATGCAAGCTATTTTTGGCCTTCGATTTTCAAGCATTGTGTTGAAGCAGTCAAAAAATGCCATCCTTGTTAGGTTTATACTTGGAAAATGCACGATCATCCAGCTCCACCTTTTCCTGTTATCACCATCGGTCCTTTCACAAAGTGGGGTATTGATTTTACAACTTGTAACCCACCTTTGGAAAAGGTTCATAAGTATATTATCGTAGTGGTGGGCTACTTTACTAAGTGGGCCGAAGCTATGTATAATTTCGTGAACGATGGTGAGACAAAAACTCTTTTCCTCTTCAACCAAGTCATTTCTCGTTTCTACATTCCAAATGATATTGTCACTGAACATGACAGTCATTTCCAGAATAAGATGATATCTAAATTGGCTTTGAAATTGGGTTTTCGGTAGGAGCATTCATCTTCTTACTATCATTAAGCCAATGGTCAGGTTGAAACCGTGAATAAACAATAAAAGTTATCCTCCAAAGGACAATCAATAAAGCTCGATATAATTGGCATATCATGTTATATCATGCAATTTGGGCATACAGTATGTCAGTTAAGACCACTACGGGTTGCACGCATTTTCAACTAGTTTACGGTTAGGAATCAATATTACCGGTGGAATGTGAGATTCCATATCTTAAATTAGAAATATAACTTCTTCCAAACACATCTAGTCTTGTGGAACACATTTTTCAATGGGAACATATTTATGAGTAGCGTCGAGATGCAACCACAATAAATGAGGATCATAAAAAGAGAGTGAAAATCCAATATGATAAGACTGTACATCCTAGGGTTTTCTCTGAAGGTGACCTTGTTTCGGTCTATGAACAAGAAAAAGACACCTTGGAGGTAGGAAAGTTAAAACCTATGTGGTACGGTCCATTCATCATTAAAAAAGTCTTGAAGAAAGGAGCTTTTGATTTGGTTGAATTCAATGGAAATGTGCTGTCGGAGCCCATAAATGGGATCTATCTTAAGAAGTATTATGCCTAGGATCTTGCCTAGCATTTGCTTTGTATTGTAGATATTGTATATAATTGTTCATATATGTCTATAGGTTTCATAATGATATTAATATTTTTTATCTACTTTGGTAGGTATCGATGGATGATCTGATATATCTAGGGTTCGCCAATGGCTTTAGTAGACACACCCATAATTTGGCTTCCGCTGCTTGGGTAATTTATTATCAATTCGGTCAGTTGTTAGTTTCAAGAGGCATATATATTGGCCCTACTTCAAATAATATAGCTGAATATACTTCCATCATTAACTTACTATCTGAAGCAATATCTCTTGGTGTTGAATTGTTAGTATTATATTTGGATTCGCAACTGGTGGTATCTTAATTAAAAAAAATTTATCATGTGAGAGGTCCATTTTTGTATCACCAATTTCTAAGAGTGCGACTATTACAAAGATCATTTAATTTTATCCATATTCTGCGATCATAAAATTCATTTGCTTATTCCATATCTAATCAAGCATTAGATTGGCACGTTAAGCATTTATTACATTAAAATAAAAATTAATAAAAATTCATTTGTATATATGATCATCACATCATGAAAACACCTATATATGAATAGAAATAATATGTGCAAAATTTATACAAAATTAGGACAAAATGTCCTACAAAATTAGGGCGTAAGCCTAATCATGTCCATAAAATATCAGTCATCTATAATCTATGTTTGTGGGCACTGCCCTAGATGAGAATCACGAAAGAAGACGATGGCATTAGCCACCCCTCGGAAGAGCCGGACCCAATCCCATGGTACTCCTACCATGCGTCTCTGAATCGCCTCTCGAAGGTCTTCTACCGCTGCCATAGGACATGGCAAGTAACACTCTCCAAGTTTCTGTGAACAACATGGAGATCTCTCTCGGTCTCTGCCACTGTGCTCTCCGTGTCTCTATCATGACTCTTATGCCTAGGTAGAACCTTGGGTCTCACTAGTCCAACATATGTATCATGATCAAACAATCTTGTGAGATTTTTGTCTCATAAAAAATAATTTGTAGTTTTTTAAGATCATATTCTTAAAATACAAATAATCAAATAACATAAATCTTAAAATTTTATTGATGGCACCCCATGCAGTGCCTTCGGGAAGCACTAGATTGGGGTCTGCTCGAAATTCCAAGCCTGCATAAGGGTATTCCACGATAGCTATGACTTTTTGTTCCCACCAAAGGAAGAACTTGTCATCAAATGTATTTCTAGGGACCTCACCACCCCCTAGTCTTTTCATCAGATCAACCCATCTAGCTATCTATTGGTGTCCAAGTATGAATGACATTATTCAAACCTTTCCCACATTAATTATCAATCCGGGATGCGTTTGGTTATTGCCTGGATAACATGCAAAGTGTATGTAGGTAAAAATTACACAATTCCGTATCAATCGCGAATTCAATACACTATGAAAAGTAAAAACCAACTATAACAAAAATTAAAATGATAGCAACAATATTGACCCTCCCTAGCTATCATGCCCTCATAACTACCCTTACTTAATTTTCAACTTGGGAACCCGACCAAGCCCTCGCTTGACTACAAGAGCTTGACCAAGTTATAGTTACTACAACTAGACTATGTTGTTGAATTGTGTAGCTTGGGAGGTACTCCACAAGCCTAGTGAGATGGCTTTGTGTGAGTTTGGTCACAAAGGATTTGTGGGAATAGAAGCCAAACAAAGGGATTTTGGACCCCAGGCGACGTTTAAAATGTAAAATAAAATTAAAAAGGAAAACTAATATTTCCTAAGGTCTAAGTGGATAAAACATGTAATTTGTAGAGGGTTCCTAAGAGGTCTAGGAAAAAATGTGTAAGTAGTCCTTAGGATGAAAAAAATCACATCAAGTGAGAAGGAACTAATTTGATCAAGGGGGCGAAGAGATATGTAGTCCTAAAGAGGCCATGATCATTATCATGTCTAGCATCCATTAAGATGCCCCAGTATGCTTTGGCATGGTTTAATATTAAACTTATTTGAGATAAGTTACTGGAAAGTAGAAGAGAAGTAACATAGGATGATTTGGCACTTACAATGCACTAACACTTGGAACTTGACACTCATTTCCACCTATTGTTGGTGTGCATAGCATGCCCTTCTTGGAAAATGTAAATTGATGACTTACTAACCCTATGATGTGTTCATTTCCTTGTATTTTAACTTGTTTCTCCTTTTTGTTGCCTTGATAGTCCCAGCATGTATTGTCACACCATTGCAGATCTTGGCATGCCCTAGAACTTGACACATCTTAGTATATTTGGAATGATTTCGAACTATATGGCACATGTTATCATTCCCTAGCATGCCTTGACACTCATGCCCTAAAAAATAGCCTTACATTTTTTCACGACTTGGGAACCCAATCAAGTCCTTAGCTACTCTAGTTCCTGTGACATTGTTTTGCTTCAGCCGTAACAAATTGATCGGTTGCACGTACTACATGTAGATTGTGCCTTGTTCACCTAAGAACTTCCTATACCTCATATTAGGCCAGTCATGTCCAAGGTGAACTTTTCCCACTTAAGAACTTACCAAGACAAGGATCACATCTAGCCATGGCGATAAAAAAACTAAGCACCATAGCCTACATAGGAAATATTTCACATGTATGTCCAGTTCATATAAACAATAGAGCATTAATTGAGAGTTTGCAAGAACCAAAAGATACACAATACACACACGATATAGGTCGGCACAAGTTGAGTTCCCCAAAACTTATACACAACAATGTGGAATATGGAATTGTCTAAAATAGTTTAAAACATGAACATTCGGCCAAAGTGTGCCACATGTCATATAAAAATAATAAATAAACGAAAAATAGTGTTGTGCCCAACACAAAGTCTCCCTTTGTGTAAAATTTCTTTTTCGATCCTCTTATTGCAATCATAGGCTAGCCTCTTACAAATCATATTATGAAAATTTTAAAACACACTTCATCCTTGGCACACTTGAATTCGCTGACACTCCCTGGAACACACTCTTATTTGTTCATTTCCATGCATTTTGACCTAGTTATCCCTTGTGATGCCTCGACACTCCTTAACACTCTTCAACATGCATTGACATTGTTCAACATCTATTAGCACGCCTTTTCATTCCTTGGCATGCCCTAACCCTTCCTAGTTATTATGCCCTCACAACTGCCCTTACTTAATTTTCAACTTGGGAACCCATCCAAGTCCTCGGTTGAATATAGGAGCTTGACCAAGTTACGGTTACTACAACTAGACTATGTTGTTGAATTGTGTAGCTTGGGAGGTACTCCACAAGCCTAGTGAGATGGGTTTGGGTGAGTTTTACCACAAAAGGTTTTGTGGGAAAATAACCCAAGCGAAGGGGCTTTGGACTAGAGATGAGGTTTAAATCTAATAGAATATTAAACATAAAAATAACATTTACTAAGGTAGAAGTAGATAAATTCCATAAGTTCTAGAGCATTCTTAAGAGGCCTAGCTAGGAAAAGCTATTTAAGGAGGCCTTAGTATGAAGGCAAGAACATCAAGTGAGAAGGAACTCATTTTATCAAGGAGGCTACGAGAGATGTAGTCCTAAAGTAGGTCGAGTTAGAGGGATGAGTAAGCATTTCTAAAGGGAGGCCATGATCATCCACCAAGAATAAGATCATCATGTGAGGGTTCACAAGAATGTCACATACCTTAATGGATTCGAGATAGGAAGTAGGATGGAATATTGTTGGTTCTCTTAGGGCAGATAAAGCTCAAGAGAGGCGACTCATGAGAATTTGGGCATGTGATTTCAGTGGTGTTTCTGTGTGAAGTCCGCATCAAATTTTGAAATAGTAGAGAGTGCTGAGACCCAACCTTGTAGTGGTTACTAGGTTGCAAGGTCTGTGATAAATACCAACACAAATGGAGGAGGGTATGCACTATAATTTAGGGCTAGAACAGAAGTAGTCACAGGTGTAATATTGACTGAGGTAACCGTAGTTTGAGGGTCATAGAGATCTAAAGTTTAGTTCAAGATTCAGTCAAAGAAATGACCAGAATCTATGGATCCATATGAGCTAGGCCAAGTCTCTTATGGAGGAAAGAGTTGTTTTTTTTGCTATGGGTGGATATGGTTTGTTCTAAAGCAATTAGAATAGAAGTATAATTCCCTATTTAGGGAGGTTTCCTAGCATGTTAAATCCATAATGTATGCCATTAAGACTGTGACAAATCTGCATAGAAGAAGAGGGGTTGTGACACTTAAAGAGAGGTTTATCTCTGCAATTTACACCACAAATTTGGAATATGGTTTGCAGAAGTATGTGCGGAGATAGAAAATCCAAAGGAAGGTGGAACCTGAGTAGAAGATGGAACAGAAGAAATTTTCCATATGAGGAATGTATTGACATGAAGAGGAGTTGATTTTGTTGGATTGTCCATAGAGTTTGGAGAGAGATCTGAAGCAGACTATAAAAAATTAGTCAATGGAATGTTAATGGATGATTTGTGACCCGTCCTCTACAAAATTTTAGAAGGATGATATGATGATTAGTTTAGATTTGTTCATAGATTGGACAACAAAGAAATTGGTACACAAGAATAATGATTTTGAGAGGATGCAAATCACTATTAGGTGGCATATTTGAAGAGCCCTAGATGAGGGCAGTGTTGTGGGAACTAGATCAGTAAAAAAATTTATTGTGGTTGGGAAAATTGATGGCAGTCCAAGTATAATTGGAGGGTTGCTAGGTGACTATCAAAGAAGAGCTCTACGTCCTGTACTTGTGAAGGAAAACAAGATCGGTAGAAGGGTAGGTGTATTGGGCCTAAGGATGTGCAAAATTTGAAGGACTAAAGTAGCAGTTAAGTGGGCTAGCCAACTAGCCCCAGTTCAATGTATTGTAGAGGATTGCATAATTGAGAAGAAGGGAAACCTCCATATCCCTAGACTTGTCATCTTGGAGTAGCACTATGGAAAAAGTGGACAAACCAAAGAGTTGTTCACTGATCAAAAACCTTAAGTGTTGTAGACCTTAAAGGAAAAAAGAGGCAAATAGAGGGAAACATTTTTTGAGCCGAGTTTAGTAACATAAAGGAGTTGAGTTCATTGATAGAGGTAGATTGAAGAGTTGCATAATGGGAGGAAAGAGGACCTACTAGACGTGTTCGAGACAAGTGGATTGAAAGGGATATGTGTGTCCACCATAAAAAATTGGGTCAAGTGTTGTCTTGTTCAAGGTATATTGGTTGTCAAAGGACTAACACTAAGCCATAGTTGTATTCCTTGTATCAGTTTGATTGTAAAGGGCCATCATCCCTGGTACGAGAGCTCTAGCCTATTCTATTACAGTTTGTAATTTAACGAAGAAAGGTTTGAAAAAGTTAAAAAATTTCATGTGCACTGATTGATTTCCTGATGTGTGTAGTTTTCATTGTGCAAAGTTGATGTGTTGTGGCACTTGAGTGTGTTTGCATCAAATATTCTAAGACCAAACCCAAATTCTCATGTGTCATGGAAATTAAACATATGCCTTGTTCACCTAAGAACTACTTGTAACTCATCTTAGACTATTCATGTCCAATCTTAATTGATCCTAGTTAACAAGTTACCAAGACGATGCTCATCACATCCAACTGTGGTCGTAAAACAAATTATAAGAAACATAGTTTAAATCTTGACATGACATAACACCCGACATGTCTTAAATGCCTTGGAATTATGTGGCATGTGTTAGCATCCCATACATTCCTTGACATGATTTTACACTGCCTAACACACCATATCACTTCCTAACACACCTTAGTAGTTTAACATACCTTGGCATTGCCTAGCATATAACCTTGTCCCTCCCTCCTTAACACACCTAGAACTCATTGACACTCCCTATCACACACTCTTATTTGTTCATTTCCATGCTTTTTGATCTAGTGCTTCCTTGTGTTTACCTGACACTCCCTAGTATGCATTGGCACACCATAACACTTGGCACATCTTGGCATGCCACCCTAGCAATCTATCATTCATTGGCACTACCAAGCATACCTTTTCCCTCTCTCCTTAGCACACCTAGAGCTCATTGAAAATCCCATTCACAAACTCTTATTCATTCATTTCCATGCATTTTTACCTAGTGTTCCCTTGTGTTTCCATAGAATTCCTTAACACTTATTGGCACGTGTTGGTACACCCTAACACCTAGGACATCTTGGCATGTCACCCTGGCCTCTAGCATGCCTTAACACTGCCTAGCATATGTTGTCACTCCCTCCTTAGTACACCTAGAAGTCACTGACACTTCCAATCACAAACTCTTATTTGTTCATTTCCATGCATTTTGACGTAGTGCTCCCTTGTGTTTCCTTGACACTCCTAGTTAACACTTCCTTACATGCATTGGAACATCTTGGCTGCATCTCGCCCTAGAATTCTATCATTTCTTATCACTGCCAAACATGCCTTGTCACTCCTCCTTATCACACATGGAACTTGTTGAAACTCCTTGTCACACACTCTTATTCATTCATTTCCATGCATTATGACATATTGCTCCCTTGTGTTTCTCTAGCACTCCCTAGCACTCCTTGGCACACATTGGCACACCCTGAAACTTGGCACATCTTGGCATGCTTTGGGCCTAGCACTCTATCATGACTACCTTTTCAGTCCCTCCTTAGCACACCTAGAACTTGCTAACACTCCCTCCTTAACACATGACATTTTTTGGCATGCCTGGCATGCATTGGAACTATTTGGCACATATTAGCACACCATGACACTTCTTGAAATTCCATAACGTTCACTAGTATGCATTTTAACTCCCCCCTTGCCATGCCTAACACTCGCTGACACCCCCAACACACCCTCTTATTCATTCATTTCCATTCTTTTTCACTCGATGATTTATTTTTGATGAAGTGCATGTCTAGAAAGAGTTCCTTTAAGAGAATAAAAAAATGATCGCACCATTACTGACATAAGTAATTGGATTCTACTTGAATGAGATTAGGAAACTACACAATAGATTTTAAGAATGACATTTTTATGGTTTTCTGTTATGGTGTGAGAATGGTAAGAAGTGAGTGGTCAAGAAGGTGTGCGATTTCTTAGAATACCTTCTCACTCCCTCCTTGGCATGATAACTATCACTCATTGCCACTCCCTAACACACCCTCATATTCATTCACTTAAATGTATTTTGACCTAGTGCTCCCTTGTGTTGTCCTAGTACTCCTTAACACTCCTCAACATGCATTTTCACTCTCTACTTAGCACTTTTCGACATGCCCTGCCACTACATAACATGCATAACACTCCCTGATACACATTGGCACTTGGAAAGTCTTATCATGTATGACATGAATTCATGAGATGACTTGGTATGCTTTGGCATGGTTTAATATTAAATATATTTGAGATCAGTTATTAGAAAGTATATGAGAAGAAATAGAGGAATATTTGGCACGTAGAATGCACTAACACTTGGCCCTTGGAACCTATTCACACCTAGTGTTGCTGTGCCTAGCATGTCCCCCACGAAAAAGTTGAATTGATGACTTATTAACCCTCTTATGTGTTCATATCTTTGTAGTTCAACTTGTTTCTCTGTTTGTTTCCTTGACTATCCATGACACTCATTGTCACACCCTTTCACATATTGAATGCCTTAACACTTGGAACATCTTAGCATGTTTGACATGCCTTCGCAATATCTGTCACATATTAGCATTCCCAATCACAGCTTGGCAGTCATGCCCTCACAACTAGCCTTACTTGGGAACCTTACATTCCTTGGAACACCTTGGCACTCCTAGTTTTTACACCCTTATAGATAGCCTTATTTTTTTTGCAACTTGGGAACCCAACCAAGTCATTAGAAAAACAATGTTGTGCCCAAACCAAAGTCTCCATTTATTCGAAATTAATCTTTCCAAACTCTTGCAATTCTTATTCTGAACTTCTCCTAAAACACTTCATCCTTGGGACACCTGGAATTCACTGACACTCCAAGGCACGCACTCTTATTCGTTTATTACCAAGAATTTTGACCTAATTCTCCATTTCCCCTAGAACTCCCTAACACTCCTCAACATGCATTGACATTGTCTGCCATGTGTTAGCACACCTTTTCATTCCTTGGCATGCCTTGGCACTCCTTAGCTATCATGCCCTCACAACTACCCTTACCTTTTTTTAGACTTGGGAATCCAACCAAGTCCTTCCTTGACTATAATAGCTTGACCAAGTTATAATTACTACAACTATACTATGTCTTTTTCACCTAAGAACTTCATGTGGAACTCCGTAACACTCCTTGGTACACATTGGCACACACTGACACCTGGCACATCTTGGCATGTCACACTGACACTCTAGCATTCCTTGGAACTACCTAGCATACCTTGTCACTCCCTCCTTAGCACACCTATAACTCATTGACATTCCTTGTCACACACTCTTATTCATTTCCATGCATTTGAAACTAGTGCTCCCTTGGCTTTCCTTGGTACTCCAAAACACTCCCTGACATGCATTGGAACACCTTATAACCTGGCACATATTGGCATGCTTCCCTGACCTCTAGCATACCTTGTCATTCCATCCTTAGCACACCTGAAACTCACTAACACTTCCTGTCACAAATTATTATTTGTTGATTTTCATGCACTAATTTTACCTAGTGCTCCCTTGTGTTTCCCTGACACTCCCTAACACTTCCTAGAACATGTTGGCACACCCTCGCACCTGACACATCTTGGTCACATGCCACCCTGGCACTCTAGAATGACTTAGCACTGCATGTAACACCTTTCCACTCTCTCGTTAGCACACTTGGAATTCGCTGACAGTCCCTGTCACACACTTTTATTCATTCATTTCCATGCATTTTAACCCAGTTCTCCCTTGTGTTTCCCTGTCACTCCCTAACACTCCTTAGCACGCATTGGCACAACCTAACACTTGACACATTTTGGTATGTTTCCCTAAGACTCTAGCATGCCTTGGAACTAAATAACATACCTTGTCACTCCCTCCTTAGCACACCTAGAACTCGTTAACACTTCATTTCCATGCATTTGAAACTATTTCTCCCTTGTATTTCCCTAGCACTTGGACCTAACACTCCCTAGCATGCGTTCACACCACACCTTAGCACCTAGCACATCTTGGCATGCCTTAAAAATTGCCTTGTCTTGGCATTCCTAACATGCCTTGGAATTGTCTAGCATGTGTTAGTATTTCCTGGCATTCTGTGGCATACCTTAGCACTCCCTAGTTGTCATGCCCTTATAGATAGCCTTAATTTTTTTGCGACTTAGGAACCCAACCAAGTCATTGGAAAAACAATGTTGTGCCCAACCCAAAGTCTCCCTTTATCTGAAATTTCTTTGACCAACCCCTTATTGTAACCATAGGCTTCCCTCCTACAAGTCCTATTATGACCTAGTTCTCCCTTGTGATTCCTTGGCACTTCGTAACACTCTTCATCATGCACCACCAAGGCAACATTAGCATGTGTAGGGATGCCTCTTGTTGCAAAACTTACAACATGCAACCTTTACAAATGTTTGGGTTTGCCTCCCAAGCTCAGAGGGAGCAACAATTTGTTTAATGAAGGTAGAGATGTATCATCATCCAAGCTTTGCAGATCATGTATATAACCATATTTAAACCTCGTCCAGAACATGTTTTGGCAATAAAGAATTGAATTTGGTGATAGTGTGGGTTTCTTTTAAAATAGATAAATTGAATTGACATTAAGCATAACCATATTGAAACATCGTGGAGAACTTGTTTTTGCAATAAAGAATTTAAGTTGGTCATAGAATAAGATTTAAAATTGTTTTTGATTGACTAAAAATGTGTTTCCATTATACACAAGGTAATAACTTAACTCAGCAATAAACAAAAGTATCTTGCAATAGTGAAAGTCCACACCTTAATTCCCTGCCAATAAATCATTTCAAATAATATATTTTTCCTTAAATAACATCAATGAATTAGCTCTCACTCTATTTTGGTTATACAATACAATAAAAATAAATTACTTAAACATTATCCAAGTTGAAATCTAAATATCCATTAAAGAGTATCTATGTGGTTGTTTGAGGGTTACTTCGTGTTTGAGGTGCCTAGCCTAGTTTTGGTTAGGACATTAAGTGCAACACATGTGATACACGTGGTTTGTAGTCACGCCTAACTCGTAAGGTCACATTAAATATTCTTGGTGAGTATGTTTCTTGATCGGTATTCGACAATCAAATGCAATAAAAAATATAGCCCTATAACAAATGGTATTAAATCCATGTTTGAATGCAAAATTGTGGCATTGTTCTTCACTATCCACACCCATTTCATTGGAGAAGTTGATGGGGCTATATTGATGAGGATGTTAACAATTCAAGTTGGGAATCATGTAAGGACCTTCCTCTAGGTGCCACTGAAAATGTTATCCTATATAACATGCTAAGAAAACATGATAAAGGGTACCACTGGAAATGTTATCTTATATAACATATTAAGAAAACATGATAAAGGACCTTCCTCGAGGTGCCACTAGAAATTTATCCTATATAACATGCTAAGCAAACATGATAAAGGGTTTCTATGTTTCACAGCCCTCATGATCGACTCACAATGATCCTTGAGACATTTAGGATGATGTACTAGTTTGGTGTGGACTAGGAGGATGAAGGATGTCTAGCCTAAAAAGGATGGATGATCAATGAAGTGTTGCAACACAAATTCACCGAAGGATAACACAATCTAGCAATGTGTTTGATAGTGTGTTAGTCATGGCAAGGCAACATAGTTGATGAATGTATTGAAGGTAAGTCGAAGTTTGTTTCCACTATGTACATGACCTTTACAGAATTACAAGAAGTTGGTCTAGATGGAGACAGCATAGTCTTACACTAGGTGGTTAGTTATTCAAGTGTGTTGGCTTGAGGGAGGCAGTGAAAGGTTGTTTATGTGTGGGTGGTGATGACACAATATCACTTATAATGAAACAAGCACTGCAACATTTCCTATATTTTAAGGAGCCTAACTTGGGTTTGGTTAAGGCATGTTGGCTAGGCATATTTGGAGTGATACAAGAGGTTGATGGTTATGCACAACTAGTAATGCCATGTCAATGCCATAAAAATACTAGGCTTCTTGAGACGTATTAAATGCTTAAGTGGATTGAAAAGTTTACCCTCATGACAAATGGTATCAACACCACATTTAAATGTGGTAATTAAAAAGTATATGTTCACCATCAGTGCCTTTTCCATTAGAGAAGCCAATGGAGCCATGTTGATGAAGATGCTAACAATTAAAGTGAGGGGAGAATGCAAGGATCTTACCTAAGGTGCCATTAACAATGGCACAATGGATGACATGTCGGGTAAAAATGACTAAGAGTGGACAATGATTTTATATGTTTGGTATACTTTGTAAGTGACTTAGGTTGTTTCATGAGACAATTAGGATGGTGTACTATTTTGGTATGGACTAGGAGATCCCCTTAACAAGGTTTGATCATTGACAAAACATTGTAACACAAGCTTAGGGGAGGAAGATGTAAATTGGCAATGTGATGAATAACGTGTTAGCCATGAAAATACAACATCATTGATGAGTGAAATGTAAGTGGAATCTTGTTTCCATTAGGTTCATGATCATTGAGCCTTGATGGAGACAACACAATTCTATATTGGGTGGTTAGTTGTTCAAGAGTGCTTGGCTTAGAGGAGGTGGTAGAATGTTTCCTATGGTTCGGTGGTGATGATATATCATTACTTACCACTAATGGACATTTCAACATTTTTTATAATTTAAGGTGTTTCTCTTGGGTTCAATTAAAACATGTTGGTTAAGAATAGATCGTTATGCATAACTAGCAAAGTTTATCACTGTTATGCAATGACTACATTTTTATAATTATATAGCATGATTAAATAATCACTAATTTTTTATACTTATATAAGAATGTTTAAAAAATAAATAAAAAGTTTAACATTCTGACACCCCTCTCTTACTCTCTTCTTCTTCTTCTTCTTTTTAAATAATCATAATTTACTTTTATACCAACCTAGATCCACCTCAAATGTAGATCTACCAAGCACCTCAATTACAGATTTACCAAGCATTTAGGGGGGATCAAATTTCTTTTCACTCTAAAAAATATTTGCATTTAAATATATTTGATCCCTCTCACTGCTTGGTAGATATGGAGTTAAGAAGGATCTAAGATAGTTTAATTATTAATTATAATTAATTATAAATTTTATTTTATTTTTATTGGGTCAAAACATTATAATATCTATATTATGCTGGGCTTTTATTTATACTTATATTTCATTTTGTTTATTTTTACAGAGTCAAAATGTTTAAAGAAACATTACACTTTCACCTATACATGACAACATCTAGCCATAATTAAAAGTAGAAAAAAGCTAAATTTCTCTCAATAAATTAAAAATCTAAAAAATCAAAAATGAAATTTCTCTCAATAAATTAAAAATCTAAAAAATCAAAAATGAAATTTCTCTCAATAAATTAAAATCCTAATAAATTTGAAACTAATAAAATAATATTAAGAATAGTTATTTCAATTGAAATTTCCTTTCTCGCTTCCATTAACGACCTAGTCTCAACGTTAAGGTAAAATGTGGAGAGACCAAATTACTTTTTAAAGTAAAAATAAAAGAGTAGCGTGTTATTTCTGGCTCTCAATGCTGCGGAACAAGACGCTGTGACCAAAGCCCTATTTACGAACCATTTCCCACTACTTTATAAAATTTATCTAGATTTTGCCAAAAATATATACTTATTGGTTTCACATTTTCTCTATTGAGGCCGTCTTCCCTCAAGAACCACAACACACATAAGAGATTTGGGGCTTGACAAATACCGTCAGATGAATAATGTGATGAATAACGTATTGTATAGAAAATACAACATGTTGATGAGTGAAATGTAGAGTGAAAGATGTTTCCCATTAGGTTCATGATCATTGAGCCTTGATGGAGACAACACAATTCTATATTGGGTGGTTAGTTGTTCAAGAGTGCTTGGCTTAGAGGAGGTGGTAGAATGTTTCCTATGGTTCGGTGGTGATGATATATCATTACTTACCACTAATGGACATTTCAACACTTTTTATAATTTAAGGTGTTTCTCTTGGGTTCAATTAAAACATGTTGGTTAAGAATAGATCGTTATGGGTAACTAGCAAAGTTTATCACTGTTATGCAATGACTACATTTTTATAATTATATAGCATGATTAAATAATCACTAATTTTTTATACTTATATAAGAATGTTTAAAAAATAAATAAAAAGTTTAACATTCTGACACCCCTCTCTTACTCTCTTCTTCTTCTTCTTCTTTTTAAATAATCATAATTTACTTTTATACCAACCTAGATCCACCTCAAATGTAGATCTACCAAGCACCTCAATTACAGATTTACCAAGCATTTAGGGGGATCAAATTTCTTTTCACTCTAAAAAATATTTGCATTTAAAGATATTTGATCCCTCTCACTGCTTGGTAGATATGGAGTTAAGAAGGATCTAAGATAGTTTAATTATTAATTATAATTAATTATAAATTTTATTTTATTTTTATTGGGTCAAAACATTATAATATCTATATTATGCTGGGCTTTTATTTATACTTATATTTCATTTTGTTTATTTTTACAGAGTCAAAATGTTTAAAGAAACATTACACTTTCAGCTATATATGACAACATCTAGCCATAATTAAAAGTAGAAAAAAGCTAAATTTCTCTCAATAAATTAAAAATCTAAAAAATCAAAAAGGAAATTTCTCTCAATAAATTAAAATCCTAATAAATTTGAAACTAATAAAATAATATTAAGAATAGTTATTTTCATTGAAATTTCCTTTCTCGCTTCCATTAACGACCTAGTCTCAACGTTAAGGTAAAATGTGGAGAGACCAAATTTCTTTTTAAAGTAAAAATAAAAGAGTAGCGTGTTATTTCTGGCTCTCAATGCTGCCCTCGTCCAGACGCTGTGACCAAAGCCCTATTTACGAACCATTTCCCACTACTTTATAAAATTTATCTAGATTTTGCCAAAAATATATACTTATTGGTTACAGATTTTCTCTATTGAGGCCGTCTTCCTCGAGAACCTAGCACACATAAGAGATTTGGGGAGCAACAAATACCAATCCGATGAATAATGTGATGAATAACGTGTTAGCCATGAAAATACAACATCATTGATGAGTGAAATGTAAGTGGAATCTTGTTTCCATTAGGTTCATGATCATTGAGCCTTGATGGAGACAACACAATTCTATATTGGGTGGTTAGTTGTTCAAGAGTGCTTGGCTTAGAGGAGGTGGTAGAATGTTTCCTATGGTTCGGTGGTGATGATATATCATTACTTACCACTAATGGACATTTCAACATTTTTTATAATTTAAGGTGTTTCTCTTGGGTTCAATTAAAACATGTTGGTTAAGAATAGATCGTTATGCGTAACTAGCAAAGTTTATCACTGTTATGCAATGACTACATTTTTATAATTATATAGCATGATTAAATAATCACTATTTTTTTATACTTATATAAGAATGTTTAAAAAATAAATAAAAAGTTTAACATTCTGACACCCCTCTCTTACTCTCTTCTTCTTCTTCTTCTTTTTAAATAAATCATAATTTACTTTTATACCAAAGCCTAGATCCACCTCAAATGTAGATCTACCAAGCACCTCAATTACGGATTTACCGAAGCATTTTAGGGATCAAATTTCTTTCACTCTAAAAAATATTTGCATTTAAAGATATTTGATTTCTCTCACTTGCTTGGTAGATATGGAGTTAAGAAGGATCTAGATAGTTTAATTATTAATTATAATTAATTATAAATTTTATTTTATTTTTATTGGAATTGAGAAACATTATAATATCTATATTATGCTTTTTTGCTTTCGGCTTTTATTTATTCTTATATTTCATTTTGTTTATTTTTACGAGTCAAAATGTTTAAAGAAACATTACACTTTCGGCTATACATGACAACATCTAGCCATAATTAAAAGTAGAAAAAAGCTAAATTTCTCTACGATAAATTAAAAATCTAAAAAATCAAAAATGAAATTTCTCTCAATAAATTAAAATCCTAATAAATTTGAAACTAATAAAATAATATTAAGAATAGTTATTTCGAATTGAAATTTCCTTTCTCGCTTCCATTAACGACCTAGTCTCGGCGTTAGATGAAATGTGGAGAGACCAAATTACTTTTTAAAGTGAAAATAAAGTAGCGTGTTATTTAGGGCTCTCAATGTTGCGGAACAACTAGTTGTGACAGAAGCCTATTTACGAACCATTTCCCACTACTTTATAAAATTTATCTAGATTTTGCCAAAAATATATACTTATTGGTTACACATTTTCTCTAATGAGGCAGTCTTCCTCGAGAACCTAGCACACATAAGAGATTTGGGGAGCAACAAATACCATGAATACCAATCAGATGAATAATGTGATGAATAACGTGTTAGCCATGAGAAAATACAACATCATTGATGAGTGAAATGTAAGTGGAATCTTGTTTCCATTAGGTTCATGATCATTGAGCCTTGATGGAGGCAACACAATTATATTGGGTGGTTAGTTGTTCAAGAGTGCTTGGCTTAGAGGAGGTGGTAGAATGTTTCCTATCGTTCGGTGGTGATGATATATCATTACTTACCACTAATGGACATTTCAACACTTTTTATAATTTAAGGTGTTTCTCTTGGGTTCAATTAAAACATGTTGGTTAAGAATAGATCGTTATGCGTAACTAGCAAAGTTTATCACTGTTATGCAATGACTACATTTTTATAATTATATAGCATGATTAAATAATCACTATTTTTTTATACTTATATAAGAATGTTTAAAAAATAAATAAAAAGTTTAACATTCTGACACCCCTCTCTTACTCTCTTCTTCTTCTTCTTCTTTTTAAATAATCATAATTTACTTTTATACCAACCTAGATCCACCTCAAATGTAGATCTACCAAGCACCTCAATTACAGATTTACCAAGCATTTAGGGGGGATCAAATTTCTTTTCACTCTAAAAAATATTTGCATTTAAAGATATTTGATCCCTCTCACTGCTTGGTAGATATGGAGTTAAGAAGGATCTAATATAGTTTAATTATTAATTATAATTAATTATAAATTTTATTTTATTTTTATTGGGTCAAAACATTATAATATCTATATATGCTCGGCTTTTATTTATACTTATATTTCATTTTGTTTATTTTTACAGAGTCAAAATGTTTAAAGAAACATTACACTTTCAGCTATACATGACAACATCTAGCCATAATTAAAAGTAGAAAAAAGCTAAATTTCTCTCAATAAATTAAAAATCTAAAAAATCAAAAATGAAATTTCTCTCAATAAATTAAAATCCTAATAAATTTGAAACTAATAAAATAAATAATATTAAGAATAGTTATTTTCATTGAAATTTCCTTTCTCGCTTCCATTAACGACCTAGTCTCAACATTAAGGTAAAATGTGGAGAGACCAAATTTCTTTTTAAAGTAAAAATAAAAGAGTAGCGTGTTATTTCTGGCTCTAAATGCTGAGGAACAAGACGCTGTGACCAAAGCCCTATTTACGAACCATTTCCCACTACTTTATAAAATTTATCTAGATTTTGCCAAAAATATATACTTATTGGTTACACATTTTCTCTATTGAGGCCGTCTTCCTCGAGAACCTAGCACACATAAGAGATTTGGGGAGCAACAAATACCAATCCGATGAATAATGTGATGAATAACGTGTTAGCCATGAAAATACAACATCATTGATGAGTGAAATGTAAGTGGAATCTTGTTTCCATTAGGTTCATGATCATTGAGCCTTGATGGAGACAACACAATTCTATATTGGGTGGTTAGTTGTTCAAGAGTGCTTGGCTTAGAGGAGGTGGTAGAATGTTTCCTATGGTTCGGTGGTGATGATATATCATTACTTACCACTAATGGACATTTCAACACTTTTTATAATTTAAGGTGTTTCTCTTGGGTTCAATTAAAACATGTTGGTTAAGAATAGATCATTATGCGTAACTAGCAAAGTTTATCACTGTTATGCAATGACTACATTTTTATAATTATATAGCATGATTAAATAACCACTAATTTTTTATACTTATATAAGAATGTTTAAAAAATAAATAAAAAGTTTAACATTCTGACACCCCTCTCTTACTCTCTTCTTCTTCTTCTTCTTTTTAAATAATTATAATTTACTTTTATACCAACCTAGATCCATCTCAAATGTAGATCTACCAAGCACCTCAATTACAGATTTCCCAAGCATTTAGGGGGGATCAAATTTCTTTTCACTCTAAAAAATATTTGCATTTGAAGATATTTGATCCCTCTCACTGCTTGATAGATATGGAGTTAAGAAGGATCTAAGATAGTTTAATTATTAATTATAATTAATTATAAATTTTATTTTATTTTTATTGGGTCAAAACATTATAATATCTATATTATGCTGGGCTTTTATTTATACTTATATTTCATTTTGTTTATTTTTACAGAGTCAAAATGTTTAAAGAAACATTACACTTTCCGGCTATACATGACAACATCTAGCCATAATTAAAAGTAGAAAAAAGCTAAATTTCTCTACGATAAATTAAAAATCTAAAAAATCAAAAATGAAATTTCTCTCAATAAATTAAAATCCTAATAAATTTGAAACTAATAAAATAATATTAAGAATAGTTATTTCGAATTGAAATTTCCTTTCTCGCTTCCATTAACGACCTAGTCTCGGCGTTAGATGAAATGTGGAGAGACCAAATTACTTTTTAAAGTGAAAATAAAGTAGCGTGTTATTTAGGGCTCTCAATGTTGCGGAACAACTAGTTGTGACAGAAGCCTATTTACGAACCATTTCCCACTACTTTATAAAATTTATCTAGATTTTGCCAAAAATATATACTTATTGGTTACACATTTTCTCTAATGAGGCAGTCTTCCTCGAGAACCTAGCACACATAAGAGATTTGGGGAGCAACAAATACCATGAATACCAATCAGATGAATAATGTGATGAATAACGTGTTAGCCATGAGAAAATACAACATCATTGATGAGTGAAATGTAAGTGGAATCTTGTTTCCATTAGGTTCATGATCATTGAGCCTTGATGGAGGCAACACAATTATATTGGGTGGTTAGTTGTTCAAGAGTGCTTGGCTTAGAGGAGGTGGTAGAATGTTTCCTATCGTTCGGTGGTGATGATATATCATTACTTACCACTAATGGACATTTCAACACTTTTTATAATTTAAGGTGTTTCTCTTGGGTTCAATTAAAACATGTTGGTTAAGAATAGATCGTTATGGGTAACTATGAGTTTATCAGCATTATGCAATGACTACATTTTTATAATTATATAGCATGATTAAATAATCACTAATTTTTTATACTTATATAAATGTTTAAAAAATAAATAAAAGTTTAACATTCGACACCCCTCTCTTACTCTCTTCTTCTTCTTCTTTTTAAGTAATCTTAATTTACTTTTATACCAACCTAGATCCCTCAAATGTAGATCTACCAAGCACCTCAATTACAGATTTACCAAGGCATTTAGGGATCAAATTTCTTTTCTACAAGAGATTTGCATCTCAAGTTATTTGATCCCTCTATGCTTGGTAGATCTAAAGTTAAGATTTATCTAGGATAGTTTAATTATTAATTATAATTAATTATAATTTTATTTTATTTTATTGGAGTCGAAAACATTATAATATACATGTTATGTGGGCTTTATTTATGCATTTTTTTTATACTGCGAGTCAAAATGTTTAAAGAAACATTACACTTTCAGCTATACATGACAACATCTAGCCATAATTAAAAGTAGAAAAAAGCTAAATTTCTCTCAATAAATTAAAAATCTAAAAAATCAAAAATGAAATTTCTCTCAATAAATTAAAATCCTAATAAATTTGAAACTAATAAAATAATATTGAGAATAGTTATTTCAATTGAAATTTCCTTTCTCGCTTCCATTAACGACCTAGTCTCAACGTTAAGGTAAAATGTGGAGAGACCAAATTTCTTTTTAAAGTAAAAATAAGAGTAGCGTGTTATTTCTGGCTCTCAATGCTGCGGAACAAGACGCTGTGACCAAAGCCCTATTTACGAACCATTTCCCACTACTTTATAAAATTTATCTAGATTTTGCCAAAAATATATACTTATTGGTTACACATTTTCTCGAGTGAAAACCTAGCATACATAAGAGATTTGGAGAGCAACAAACACCAATCCGAAATGTTATAGAAGATGACCAACAATGAATGTCAATTAGCTTATTAACCCAAGGGTTTATTTCTATTAGCTTTTCTAGATTTTAGGGTTTAGTAGAGGAGCAGCGAGAAGACTAGAAGCTGAGCTGAGGAAGCAGAGGCTTGCAGGTCCTAATTCATAGAAAATTGTTGACTGATTAGTTTAGTTCGAGCAGCATCATAGGCGAAAAGAAAATAGCATTCAATTTTCTTAAAAACAGCGGAGGCGGGTGGATCGATCCCAACATCCCTTTTTGTTCCATAACCAGGTCGAGATTGAGCCCAACATAAGCTAAATACATCTTTGATCTGAATTCAGGATTTATTGGAAATATGGGTGATTTCAGTGCTTAATATATATACATAATAGAATTGAGCGTGTGTGGAACTGGGCGGGTATATTGGAAAGGAGCACAGTCCCTTCATTCCCTTGGTGGGTTTCAGGTCTGGTGGTAAGTTTCCTTAGCCATTTCCTTTAGCATTGAAATCGTTTTCTTTTTTCTATTCCAAAGGGAGGGTGAGGCCGCCCTCTTAGCAGATACAACATTGATAGTGAAAAGTGACTATCAATTTATGGTTTGGGCCCACCGCTGGAGAGCCCGCCACACCATCCTCTCTATCAGCACAAATGACAGAGTCTCCAAATCCTCTACCACATTCACGTTTTCATCTGGAAGCTACGATTGCATGGCACAGTAATGTTGGCCCATTTTCAATATCTCTACACGAAAATTCACTGGCATGGCATTAAAAACTGCTCGATTTCCGTCGATTTTATTTCACATAGTAAATCATATGTGTTTTTTGAATTTTCCTCATCATTAACTTTCCTAATATTTTAAGAAAAATTTTGCCATAATTTTAAGGTAGGAATCTCTAAGTGTCACAGAAATAAACCAGTTGCAAACACTCCATGAAAAAACGTTAGCCTCGTGCAAAATTTGGGGTCGTGCTGTGTATAAATATCATGAAATAGTATCTTGCATTAAGACCTAATTTGCGGAGCAATTTATTGACAGGAGGTACATCATAGAGTGCAGGAGGCCCGAGAAGATCCGAGTTTTTCGAGTTTTCCTTTTCAAAAACTCGGATCTGTTTTCCTGGTCAAAAACGCCGTCAGAGTTGTTGTTCGACAAGCGAGAGGATTGAAATATGATGCGCTTCATGAGCCCTGCGCCGCCGTTTGTGTTGCGGTTCGAGAATTTGAACTATAATATTTTTCGGAAGAGGAAGCTGAGATTTTGCTTCTCTTTTGGCTGCGGTAGTCGGAACCAGCTGCAGGCCGCGGATGACATCGAGAATCTACCCAGGGAATATGAGAATAAATCTGTTTTGAGTGATGTGTCCGGGGAGGCCAGAGACGGGAGCTTTTCGCTGTGCTGGGGCATAGTGGCTCTAGAAAATCGACGCTCATCGACGCCCTTGCACACAGATTTCGAAAGAGTGTTTGAAGGGGAGCGTGACGTTGAATGGAGAGCCGCTGGGAGGGTGGATTCTAAGGAGCATTTCGTCTTATGTTATGCAGGATGATTTGCTTTTTCCTATGTTTACGGTGGAAGAGACGCTCATGTTTTCGGTGGAGTTTCGGCTGCCGAGATCTCAAAAGAAAGCGTAGAAGTGTGCTCGAGTGCAGGTTCTTCTTGACCAACTCGGGCTGCATGCTACGGCGAAGACGATCATCGACGACGAAGGGCACCATGGGTATCCGGCGGCAGGTGTCCATCGATATTGATATAAGACACGATCTGATTTTGCTATTCTTGGATGAGCCAACGTCTGGGCTGAACTCTTATACCATCGCTTTCATGGTTGTCAAAGTGTCGCAACGCGTTGCGCAGACGGGGAGCATCGTGGTACTTCAAAACAAATCCGAGTTTTTGACCAGGAAAAGGTGGCATATAGAATGGATTCAGATCCAGATCCAGTCAATGAACCAATCCCAGCAAGAGCGATAAAGGCAGGTGCATTGGTTATGAAAAAATATCCTCTTATATATTTCATTTCGAGATTGAACAGCAGCAGTTGATTCGATTGAATCAGTCAAAGATTTAGTCGAGTCAGTTGGAACTAGCTAATTTTGTGAGTCAAGTCTTCTTAAGTCTTAATGTTCAGTATTCCTTTACTTAAGTTCTCTTTTGCAAGCATTCGTAAGTGTAACAAGTCAGGTAAGAGACCTGGTTTTACAGTAACTAGTGAATATAACTTCAAATTCCGACGTCTTTTCAAATGGGAGACCTAGATCACTCTCAAAGTATAGAGGAAATGGGGAGTCAAAAAGGTGTTATGTTTGCTTTGTTGATGTAAATAGTTCAGTTTGCTTTGCTTTGAGTCGATCTTGGTGCATTAGTCTTGTCAGAAGTATAGTTTATTCTATTGGATGTGGGCTTCGATGAAGATGTTGAGTCGAGTATGGAAATATTGCCAAAAAAGCGCCAAAGTATGATTTTTTCTGCAACAATGGCTGTCTGGGTGTAGAGGCTTTCTAGGAATTTCGAGGAAATATGTAAATGATCCAGTTGTTATCGATCTTGTTGGTGAACCGTCTCAGAATTTGGCAGAAGGAATCTCATTTTATTATATTGCTGCATCCACCTATGGGAAATGCTCGATTCGCAACCCACTAATAACTGAATATGCCTAAGGGGGAAAATGTATTGTTTTCACTCGAACAAAGAAAGATGCGGATAGTCTGTCAGTGGCACTGAATCCTGTACTTGCATGTGAACCTTTTCATGGTAATATCTTTCGGGATGTATTCTGCATTCGAGGACGTATTTGACAGTTGCTAAAAAAATTTCCACGTCAAATTTGACGTGTTCTATACAGCGGCAACCTGTAGTTTTGACGGACAAGGACTGTGTGCCAGAAAGCCATTAACAACTGGATTATTGGCAACCAACTATGAAGAATCTGCGTTAATTTGAAGCTATCTGCATGATTTCCCAAGAAAATGGAATGGTGGCTTGGCTTTGTTCAATGATCTATCCATTAGAATGGAGGAATTACACACTTGGAAGAAATTGACAGTGGGCTTGTTCATTTCTCATCACTCAGGTAATACACTTTCATCCTTTCTTTCCCTAGCCATTACTCAACCTTATTTTTGCAAATTGTTGCTTAATCTCACATAAGCGAAATCCTTGTCGTTTGATTGGGTTGGGTGTTGACATGCAACTCTGTTGCTCCCTGGTATATTGAAGATCTCATATTGGAATTTGAGAGCAGGTCTGGATGCTCAACAGGGACAATTCGATAAGTTTCCTAGGTCAAGTCATAGCACTAAACTATTTTCTGAGTAAAGTTTAATTCGAGTATTTGGTTATTGCATGAAGCAACTTTATAATGATATATAAATTTTATTACCACACCAGATATAGAAATGCAATCACATAACACATCTACAACAATCTTGAACCTCAGAACATGCTTAGTATTTTGAGACAATGTAAAACTTTGAGGTAGTGCTGAGTGAAACATTTCTTTCTCGATCATTAACTCTAGGGAAATCTTCAACGAAATCACACCCATTTTCTATAAATAACAGGGTGTACAGGAACACTACTTAAAACATTTGGGTGGTTTTGAGAGAATAGGTTTCTCTCATCCAATGCTTCTCAGGTCTCCTCTATAAAACCATGGGTGATTTTTTAAAGTGTGGAGTCTGTTAAAATTTCCACTTGGTTTATTACTTTGTTGTCCCTACAATATAACTGCATGTCACATAGTGATCCACAACTCATTAGGGTGCAGTGATTGTATTTCACATGGTTTTAGATTTGAATGTAATGTAATGGTCTGAGCATGAAATCAATACAGAAAAGGAATGTAAACTGTGTAAATTGATAATATTCTCTTATTACAATCACAGAAGTGGATTCTACGTGGTTTTAATATTGTATCGAGTAAAATGAATAATAGTTTTTGTTTGTTTTTGGATTTTTTTTAGCCTTTATATCTTAAGGATGAGAACAACCTTCACTGTGAGCTCTTTTGACTGATTTCCATGTTCATAATAGTGATTGAATTTATTATTCGGCCTTGCTAATTGACTACTGAAGAGTTTCACCAAAAAAAATTGTTTTTCTTAATATACATATTTCAAAAATAGAAAATGTATATATTGTGTTATAAAAGGCTCATATGGAATATTGTATTTTATCCATCATGCTGTTTTAGACCTCATGATCAGGTTACTCTCAAGGAAATGAAATCTGATTGGCATGCTTGCCTAGACAACAAGGCTGGGTTTAAGGTGAGGTTAATATGATGCCTTTCATTTTTTACAAGAATTAAAATGATTTATGTGTACAGATGGGCATAGTTATTTCATCATTCAGTAAACTTAATTTCCTTAGACATAATATTCTTGTTGTTTCATAGCATTGAATGCATTTAATTATTGATTTGAATAAATTAACAACCAAATTTGCAATTGTTTCTAAGTTTTACATACTCCTAGCCATCCACTTATCAACGTGGATTTCAAACAAGTCACATCTATCATAGTTTATAGAATTCCCTCTAAAGTTAGTAGTCTTCCATACCTTAAGAGACCATATAAAATGTTGTTCTTCATGCTCAACTATCATGTCTTCAACCAACAAATTCTAAACTTCAAAACAAATCATGCTTATGCAACAAGGCATATTCCCGCAACTTTCTCTTCCTATAATAATCTAAAAGCATGAATAAAATTTACTAAAAAAGAATTCAAATTCATGCATACCTCTTTCTTCAGCTAGCCATCTAGTCCAAAATTGCTTCTTATCTCGAAGATGAGATTTCCTCCACGCTGAATTGTACTTGCAAACTGTTAGGAAACTTGCTCTCAAAATCTGAAAGTATAGAATATTCCTGCAATGTCATCATCATTCTTCTTCTACAAATTGAATAACATCTCATGATTTCTTTCTTGTAGAGTATCTTTGAGATCCTCTCTTGCTATGACATGATGCAAAGAGTTGATGCATGCATTGGTCCTACTGTTAGATGACTTCTTTTATGACTACCGAAATTCTTCATATTCATATGATGCTATCTATGATGCCAAAATTAATACTTCTACATGATCTACTCTCCAAACGGAAAACCTCATTATGATGGAGCTAATAGAAGAGATCCTTGGGATCTTCAACCTTAGGCTTAATTTTAGGTTCTTTTCCTTCTTCAACTATGTGAGCTCCATCCCTTTCCTTTAAGGATTCTTAGGACAATCTCTCTTGAAGTGTCCATAATCATTACATTCAAATAATTGTATTTTGGATAAATTAATATTCTTTTTACGAGGTTTGAACTTCCCAAACTTCATTTTTCTTAAACTTCTTTACTTTAGCAACAAAGGCTTGAGACTTACCATTGAGGTCGATGTTGTCCTTTTCCTTCAATTTAGTCTCTTCCAAGATGCATTGAGACCAAAAATAAGCGTGGAGTGTTTTTCCATGAGTAGATACTAGTCACAAAAGTCTTCCATTCTAGAGGTAGAGCGTTGAGAACATAGGTTGTCAATTTTGCATCTGAAACAATTCCTACAAGAGCTTGGAGTTGATCCCCCAACTGAGATGTCTTCACCAGGTATGAGGAGATGTCTTCAATAAGGATTCTTTGATCCCTTGTTTCATCCTTGAAGTATTTATTCCAGTGTTTGGTATTTCTCTTATCTAGTTCTGCAACTTTGTCTAGGACATGGTCCATGACATCATTTTATATGAGGATAAGATCTATCATGTTCTTCCATGCTTGGAAGTTGGATGTGTTGGAAATACTGAGAGGGGGGGTGAATCAATATTTATTTCAATTAGAGCATTAGTTAATCTTCAATTATTATCAGTGTTTGTACAATGATAGTAGCAAACAAGAGGAACACCGATGCACACATTTTTTAAGGTGGAAACCCACTCCGGGACAAAAACCACCTAATGCTTTTCTAATAATTCTTTTCAACTCCAATTGAAAATAAAGCTCCAACTTCCTAGAATCTAGAAAAGCATTCTTCTCCATCTCCCACTGGATGGACGCTCCAATGCCTGAGATTCTTCAGTAGTCACTGAACGGATGCCCCAACACCCAATGAGCTACAACTGACCCTAGCACCACCCTAGCACCCTATAGAAGAATAAAAAAGAATGGACTCCCGTACCAGGGAAAATGGTCCACTTTGGAATGATATAGAATGATGTAGAAGAAGAAGATATACTAGACCATAACCCCAACTTTGACACAACCACCTAATGATGATCCTAGACCTCCCAACACTGCCTCTTCAACCCTTGGCAGATATACACTAGTACAATTTGTACAATAATGTATTTACAATGACTAAGTACAATGATACCTTTAGAATGATTGTATGCAGTGCTGCCCACTTGAAGACTTCATATGATGACCTTCTTGCTGCTATTATGCACCTTGGTTGCTGCTCTTGTCATGCTACCATCTGCTGCACCTTTTTTTGCTTTTATGCCATAGAAAGTCTGGTCCTTTGCAATCCTTGACAACACATGATCTAGCTTTTTATTGCCTTCTAGGAGCTCGATATTGAATCTGGTGTATCTCTGTTAATTCAGATCCTCAATATCTGATTTTCGGTCCTATAGTAGTCCTCTGAGTCTTCTTTCCAATTCCACAGGTCTGACCCAATTTGGATTCTTCAAGAGAGAGTTATACCCAATTTCTCACACTGCCCTAATTATGGACTTTTTCAGCAAAGCGCACTTGTACGGCATGCCACGTGTCACTGTTTCTTCATTTGCCTCTGAAATTGATAGAGCGAAAACTACTGAATGTGCACTATCTGCCACTTTTTACGGAATTCCAATCCGATACTCAGAGAGAGAGAGTTATGAGGATTTTACCAAGGTCACTTCTTTGAGATGAATTTCAGAAGCCTGCAAAAACCCTTACTTCCATAGATCATATCTCCAAAAAATATTGTGCAACTTGATCTGAAATTTTTACTACAGCTTCCTCAGGATTTCGGCTTTGCCTCATAAAAATTTCAGCTTCTGAACCTTCGTAGGAAAAAAGTTAGAGCGAAAATTCCACGATGACCTGTTTCATATGGCCGAATCCCTTGCATAAGGAGGAAATGAAGATCACAATTTATATGAATGCTTAAGTTGAGAGGGGATTCAACAAGTGAACATGGTAGGGATTTTAGGAGCTTAGAAAATATTAATTATGACTTTTCAATGACCCATGCCCTAACCCCATGGGGTTTTAGCCCACAAACTGGGGGTACAAACTTCAAACATGAATATCTCTCAAACCGTGAAGAATTACATGGCGTGCCATATATCAACGGAAACATATCGACAAGTAGAAACCATCAAAAGCATTATTGACTTAGAATATATTAATGTGGTAGGTCAAAATTCCCATGCAATATTGGGTTAGCCCCTGGTGCTGCTTGGGTTGACATCAATGACAACCGCTGATCAAAAATCTCCCCCTTTGGCATTGATGGAAACACAAGTACTCCCCCTGCGATCATGAAACCTCTTCCTAAAAAATTCTCTCCCCCTTTGACATCAATGGCAAAGGGTAACTCCCCCTGAAACACAACCATCGTGCAGACCTGTACACACTTCCACTCACGCTGACACACAACCGTCCTGCAGACCTGTACACACTTCCACTCCCCCTTTATATTCTGAAAAAAGGAAAATCTAATGAGAAATTGGGAGAATCCCAAGATTCTGGCAAAGATATTCCAATGCTGGCGAATATTTAATATGTGATTCTTTTGGTGCTGCTTGGAATCTTGCTACTTGTCCAACTGCTTGCATAACATTTGGTCGGGAGGCTGTTACATATAGAAGACTACTAATCATAGATCTGTACAACCTTTGATCCACATCCTTAGATGAGTCGTCAGTGCTCAATTTGCAACCAAGTAAAGACATCTCTAAATCAATTTGCACCTTTGTAGCAAAATTCTTACTTAGTCGATCATCATTGCTACCAATTATTGCATCATCCTCTTTAGCTATTAGACATGCTTTAGCTGCTTCATCCAGAACATATATGTCGTTTGGAGCTCGACTTGTTGTAGCCACAATTTCACCATACCCGCCTTTCCTGATTTCACATTTCGTGGAGTTGAATAGTATTGTGTGTCCTTGATCACTCATTTGTCCAACACTAAGCAGATTGTGATTCATGTTTTCAACCAATAGAACATTCTTGGCTAGAACATCTTTGCTTCCGAGAGTGACAGTACCTGATCCTATAACATTTGAAGATCCATCATTTCCAAAGGACACGGTTCCATCCTTCTTCTCTTTCAGAGATACAAATTTATTTCTATCTCCAATCATATGCGTTGAGCAACCACTATCAACATACCACACATCTTTGTTCTTTTGAGCCTTGAGAGTGAGAGCACAATTATCATTCTTCTTCTTCTTCCATGTTCGTTCATTCTGTGGCTTCGAAGATTCTTCTGGAGGATTTTCAAGTCTGCAGTCTTTGGTTATGTGTCCAAAGTTTCGACATTTGTAACATTCAATATTATTTCTTAAATGTTCAAATCTATTGATGTTTCGCTGAGCCCTGGGAGGTTCATATTTGACAGATCTCCTAGAATTGTATTCGTTCCTAGGGTACGTGCAACATTCTACACCTTTATGACCAAATTTTCCACATGAATAACAGTAGCCATAAAAAATATGTTGGTACCTAGATGGAAATTTTCGTCGAGGAATTGTCTTCCAAGGCTGTTCTTGCGAATCTTGTCCAATGAAGTCTACATGCATGTCAGATCTCATAGGTTCATTGTATTTTGTTGTAGAAGGTCCTGCTTCTTCTTCTTTGTAACCGATGCCAGTTTTTTCATTATAAGATCGTTGATTGTTGATGAGTTCTTCCAATGCCCTTGAGCTGTTGGCATAGTTTTTGATAGTTTTTCCTTTCTTCACTTCCTCACACAGCGAGACTACTTCGGCTTCTAATTCTTCCCTTTCTTGGTTGCTTTCTTCCAACTTCTTTTGAAGTGACTCTTCAATGCATTTGTGTTCTTCAACTTCAATTTTGAGACCTTGAACTTGTTCTTCAAGAGTTTCGGAACGGATCTTCTCCGCCTTGAGATCTTTTATAAGCTTGATTGCTTCCTCATAAAATTGCCTATGGTCCATCCTTCTTCTTTCGTTGTTTGATATCTCTTGGTTTATTGTAATGGCCATAAACAATACTCTCTCAATGGCTTCTTTCACTATCATTGTCTTCATTGGATGATGAGCTATCTTCAGGAGAGAAAGTCTTTTGGATCCTTGCTTGTTGAATTTTTAAAGCCTTTCTTTTCTTTTTTTGAGTTGCTTATTACTTTTTTAAATGGTCAAGAAAATTCAACCTCATTACACCAAACATATCAATGGAAGTTTACCTTTGAATTTTCCCTTACCAATTTTTAGTTTTCTCGTGAAGTAAGCATATTCTTCATCCGAAAGACCTTCTTCATCATCTCCCTTTTCTTCACACTTGCAGGTGCATGTCTTTTCAATTGAAGGTTGTTTATCCTTACTGGTTTTCTTAGATGCAATGAACGTAGTTTCTAGATGCGAAGTACCCTATTCTTCATCACGTCTCATTTCATATGCTATGATAACTCCATGTAATTCCTCTTTTCTAAGTTTTTCCAGATTTGCACTGTATTATAAGACCGATACCTTTGGGTTGAATCTCCCTGGTAACATTCTAAGAATTTTCCGTATAATAGTCTTCTCGTCAACTGGCTCTCCCAATCCTTCCAGAGTATTGGTTATTTCATCAACGTATTGAAATTATGCATCAATGTTGCAATCTTCTTTCATTCTAAGTTGCTCAATTTTTTCTCTATAGATTTGAAGCTTTGCTTCTTTGACATTTGAGTCACCTGCATATATATCCTCAAGCTTGTCCCATACATTTTTGGTGGTTTTACAACCCAACACCTTAGCAGCGATTCAATAAGTCCACCACACATGTTTTGCTTTTGCATTATTTACCAAATTATTCTTACCTTGTCCATTTGTGGTTGATGTAAATCCATTTTGAACAATGTCCTATACTTCGTAACCTTGCGCCAAGAGATAGACCTCCATTCTTCCTTTCGAGAGTGCATAATTATTTTCAATGAATAGAGGTACACCATTCTTGGTATGCTACATGACCTCCTTCCAGCTGTTGAACTGCTATTGAAGGAACCAAGCTCTGATACCAATTGTCGGAAATACTTAGAGGGGGGGGGGGGGGGAATCAATATTTATTTCAATTAGAGCATTAGTTAATCTTCACTATTATCAATGTTTGTACAATGATAGCAACAAACAAGAGTAACCAAAACTGCACACATTTTTTAAGGTGGAAACCCACTCCGGGACAAAAACCACCTAATGCTTTTCTAATAATTCTTTTCAACTCCAATTGAAAATAAAGCTCCAACTTCCTAGAATCTAGAAAAGCATTCTTCTCTAGCTCTCACTAGATGGACGCTCCAACGCCCGAGATTATTCAGTAGTCACTGAACGGATGCCCCAACACCCAATGAGCTACAACTCACCCTAGCACCACCCTACCACCCTATAGAAGAATAAAAAAGAATGGACTCCCGTACCAAGGAAAATGGTCCACTTTACACTGATATAGAATGATGTAGAAGAAGAAGATATACTAGACCATAACCCCAACTTTGACACAACCACCTAATGATGATCCTAGACCTCCCAACACTGCCTCTTCAACCCTTGGAAGATAGACACTAGTACAATTTGTACAATAATGTATTTACAATGACTAGGTACAATGATACCTTTAGAATTATTGTATGTAGTGCTGCCCACTTGAAGACTTCATATGATGAACTTCTTGCTGCTGTTATGCACCTTGGTTGCTGCTCTTGTCATGCTACCCTCTGCTGCACTTTGTTTTTCTTTTCTTCTGTAGAAAGTATGGTCCTTTGCAATCCTTGACAACACATGATCTAGATTTTTCTTGCCTTCTAGGAGCTCGATATTGAATCTGGTGTATCTATGTTATTTTACATCCTCAATATCTGATTTTTGGTCTGGTAGTATTCCTTTGAGTCTTCTTTCCAATGCCACAGGTCTGACCCAATTTGGATTCTTCAAGAGAGTTATACCCAATTTCTCACACTGCCCTAATTATGGACTTTTTCAGCAGAGTTCACTTGTACGGCATGCCATGTGTCACTGTTTCTTCATTTGCCTCTGAAATTGATAGAGAAAAAACTACTAACTGTGCAATATCTGCCACTTTTTACAGAATCCAATCCGATACTCAGAGAGAGAGTTATGACGATTTTACCAAGGTAACTTCTTTGAGATGAATTTCAGGAGCCTGCAAAAACCTTACTTCCACAGATCATATCTCCAAAAATATTGCGCAAATTGATCTGAAATTTTTATCGTAGCTTCCTCAGGATTTTAGCTTCGCCTCATAAAAATTTTAGCTTTTGAGCATTTGTAGAAAAAAAGTTAGAGCGAAAATTCCACGATGACCTGTTTCAGATGGTCGAATCCCTTGCATAAGGAGGAAATGAAGATCACAATTTATATGAATGCTTAAGTTGAGAGGGGCTTCAAAAAGTGAACGTGAGAGGGATTTTAGGAGCTTAAAAAATATTAGTTATGACTTTTCAATGACCCATGCCCCAACCCCATGGTGTTTTAGCCCACAAACTGGGGGTACAAACTTCAAACATGAATATCTCTCAAACCGTTAAGAATTACATGGCGTGCCATATATCAACGCAAACATCTCGACAATTAGAAACCATAAAAAGAATTATTTACCTAGAATATATTAATTTGGTAGGTCAAAATTCCCATGCAATATTGGGTTAGCCCCTGGTGCTGCTTGGGTTGACATCAATGACAACCTCTGATCAACAGGATGTCCCATAAAGCTTATTACTTTCTTTGTAGAATGAAGACATAGTATTAGATGCTTGAGACATAGAGATCAATGCAAAACTTACTTGAATTTGATGATTCCTTTAAGGTTCACTTCAATTGTAGGCTTGTTTTAAATGGTCCCAAGACTAAGATGCCAAGGTGTTGCTCCTTTTGTCTTGTAGTTAGGGTACACTGTAGTTACCACTACAGTCTTTCTAACTCAACCTTATGCTATTCCAAATAATTGTGGGTTCCTTCTCATCAAAAGATATGTAATTCACTGCTCTAACAATATATTTGGTACTTATCTTAAGGCTATTAATCTGTGCAAATACTCTGTAACTTTAGCCCTCTGGTTAGGGCTTACAACAGTCACTGCAAAAATCTTAAGACTAGGCTTAAAATTCCACTCCAACCTGCGATCTCCTTTTAATTTCCAGGTGAATTCTTCCTTGACTTAAATTTCTGCTTCTAAGCATCGTAGGCCTTCCAAACTTAAGACTACATAACTCACCTTTCTTGACAAGGGAGGAAAAACCTGTGACCTAGGTTAGGCCTGTTCTCAGGCTGCCTCCAGAGGTTTCTAGGCCTCTTCAAATACTCTAGAACCCTTGACTTTGTAGCACAAAGTTTCAGATTTGTTAGCTTCTTTTCCAGCCTTATATTAGCCCTCATACCCTTTCGAGGTAGATCTGACAAAAAAATCGATCTTGTTCACAAAGGTATTCGAGTGCCAAAACTTTCCTTTAATCCCAAGTTCAGCCTTCTGCTCTTACATTGATTCGCTCTTGATTAATTCATCCTTCAAAGAATTCACAAACAACCTCTTTTTCTTGACTTGGAAATCCTTTTGAATTAAAACAACAGTGATATTCCAGCTGCCTATGACCTTGACCTTAGCTCTAATACCATGTTGATAAATTTATTATGGAAACAAGAATACAAACTTCTCTTATCCCGAAAAATTACTTGTGATATTCATTTATCTTTTCTTCTTTATTATTATTATTATGTTTTTATCATGAAATAATTTTTCAAACACTAAAAATCACAAACAAGAAAGAAGGACACAAGATATAGGCTCCAAGCCAGGGTAAAACCCAGAAAAAATTTCTATTCTTAGAGAATCAATTCAAATAAGACTTCCACAACTCAAGACCAAAACAGGACATCCACCAAGAACCAAGCCAACAATCAAACAAGTCTTCTCCAAGACAAAATAGACTCTCTAAGGAAAACGAAGCAAAATATCTTCAAATCAAGGCTAGACTAGCCTTTTGACCTATGAAAATATATTTGCTACTTTTCCTGCAATTCTCAGAATTGTAGAGTATCCAGAAACTCTAATTACTTCACACATGTGAGCTGTAATAGAAATAATTTCAGAGATCGAACATCACTAGGGTTTCTTGCTCCTTTTTTAGGGTTTTCCTTGCCTTCCAAGGCCTTCTCACATCATTTCCAATTGCAGATCGAATGTGAGATGTGTGTATCAAATGTGGTTGAAGTTCCTCATTTAAATAGCCTTTCTAAGAGGTTCAAATAGACCTCTCTAGGCCGACTTCATCATAGCTGGCCGAATTGGTCTTGGGAGTTCTCTAGACTATTCTAGAGACAAAATAATAATTATTTTCTTGATACAAGTGCCTAATAGGATCTTTTGAAAAATTTGACTCTTTGAATTATGTATGTCCTAGCAGCATTAATAGAATGCTTGACCTAATTAACAAAAGACTTGAACAGGAAACCCATGCTTTACAAAATAATCTTCTTTTTCATCTTTTGATACACATATGAGTCAAATGACAATGATGAAGATCAAAACTAGTTACATTTTCCAACATCCTTAACATGATCTTGTGATCCTTGTTTGATTGTGTATAGTTGTATCATTACTTGTGATTCAAATGTTTAAAATATTTGATCACATATTGTTCTCCAGTCAGTTCGATATGAAAAATCATTTTCTTTTTTCAGGCAACAAAAGGGAAGAAAGGAAGATGATAGACATCTATCAAAGAAGATAATCTCATGAATTATATCATAAGAAGAATGAAAGGAAACTATGGACAAAATTAATCATAATGAAAATGTTGTTGATACTTTTGAATTAAAAACAATATGAACTTGTATCACTCCGTTTTTGTACCTTGTTCTGTGCTTGAAGCATGCTTTGTGCTAAAAGAAAAAGTGCTTGTTATTGCATATTAGAAGTCCTAGGCTAAGAGAGTGCTTTGGTTGATGAATATAGAAAGTATGGAAAAAGCAAGACGAACATTAAGCATATGGAAGAACCATCATTTAAATATTGGATGCACCCCCTAAATGTTAATTGGATCGATGGTTACTTTTCCACCATGTAACATCAGTTGAAAGCAGATAAATCCCTTCCATGATTCAAATCAATCCCCGAGATTTAATTAGAATACCCTTTATTACATATCCACATCCTACATGTTCAACGAGACAAATAAGTTTGTATTTGTCTATTATTTCTTTACTATGCATATATTTTAGTCAAAATGACCAACATGCACACTATTGACTTGATTATATCGTGCAATCCAATGGAATTAAATCTGCACAAATAAAACAGATTTGGAAGACCTTGAACTTCCAATGGCCACAATTTTGTCATATGTTGTACCTTCAGGGTCCACAACCACTCATTTCATTAGGACTGGAAAGTCCCATACAATGGGAAAGCAAGATGTGGGGTGCATAGTGTATGGTTGGCCCATGCTCTTCCATGATGGACTTGGACATTGGAGGTGGTTTACTATTTGCTGGTAGACCTTGTTTGGATGTTTGAAATACATTCTTCCTTGAAGTGTTGGATAAGTATGGAGGTTGGAGACTTCATGTTGTTGATGCATGAAGGGAGTTTATATGCTTGGAGTAGAGTTGGGTATTTCACAATGAGGAAAAAATCCCAAAATCACCATGAGTACATAAACTCACTTGACATGTGAACTCTTGGGTTGAGGGAGTGTATATGTAGGTGTGGGAGTCGTTAAGGTGACACATTACCTTGGATATGCATGATCCTTAAGGAGACACATGACCTTGGAGATGCATTGGAGCTTAGGACCTTTGGAGGATTGTTGGACCTTGGGGAGTAGTGCTCATGCCATGGAGACCTTACTTGTTAATCACTCTCACCTTTGATCCTGACACATGTCACTTAGAGTAGAGTGCTTCACATGGGTGGGCCTACTTGTGTCTTGCAAGTTTGCTTGTAGTGGACTAGGTACACTTGTTGTAAAGCTCCATTACCTCTCAAATAAATAGAGGAGGGAGTGAGTTGTTATTATATTCGATCATGCACTTGTGAAAATTCCTTTTAATACTTGGGTTAGGGATGTAAGAGCAATTATAATCTCTCTCTCTCTCTCTCGTTCAATATTCTTTGTACTTAATGTGTTTTTTCCTTAAGGTTCTAGGATTACTTGGAGCATTCACCCGAAAACCTCATATGTATATAACACATGAACATAATCACAACTTATCATTTAATTCTCCATGCTTTCGAAAACCCTAGATAGGGAAAACCGAGAGAAACCCTAGCTACAAATATACTACAACAATCTAAAATCACCATGAGAAAAACCTCCATGTCAAAGTATCTTTGGTGGAGCCACTGTAAACCCTAAGTTATTTTGGAATTGTGTTATTTCAGATTTGACTTCCAGCTTACCACTGCTTTGCATACCTTGTCACTACCATAAATTATGTTATTTCAAAGATTTGAATTCCAGATTTTCATAAATACAATGTCCTCAATAATATAGTTGAATGCTTCCATATTCATAGTTAGATCATATTCCAAGAATATACACATTTTTTGTACCGATCAACAATTATCTCACGAAGAACAATCACATTACAAGCGACAATTGAACTTGGTTGGAGAGGATATTAATTTATCCTCTCAAGTTCCTGAGATAGACCAAGCAACATGTGTATAATCATACTCAATCACTCATGATTTTTGATAATTTATCTCTTTATTGGACTCAAAGTTTCTCAATTAGCAACAAATAATGATTGTTAAAATCCTTTGATACAAACTTCTATTTATATTTTTATGACTATTTATAATTATCACAAGTCACTATTAGTGGCTTGCTTGTCATTCCAAGCACTATCATGATTTCACAAGCACATAATTACTATCCTCATGAATTGTGATTCCTCTCTTACTATATATAGGCAAGGAAAACTGTTGGGTTCCAACATGTCCCTAGTTTAGATTTTCATTATTTTTATAAAATTCTTATGCCTTCCACATGAAGAAGAGGAGCAACAATATGACATACATACTAAATTTGTTGGCACAATGCTTTGTGATGTTACATTCAACTTGGAGTTTTATTTATCCATGATCTAATTGACTTTTTCCCTAATCACACTTCACAATATTCTTATTTCTAAATTTAGGATATTCTGTTACACATTTTCTTACATCTACGACACTCCAATTTTCCAATTGGGCATAGCTGAAGATTTTTGTAACTCCCATATTACTTATGCATGCAACACTCTCATCATCACACAAATACCACTCTATATTTTATGCCTTATTTAGTTACATGAATTGGACCAGTGATCAAATGGTTATCCTCAAAAATGTGAATTGAATCAGAGCTAGATAAAAACCGGGTCAAAAAAATGGTTGTCCAAAAATAGATAAATGATTCAAATTTAGGAAAAAAGATATATATTAATGTGCATCCATATGAATCAAAACCATTACAAAAAAATATTTCCATTTAACTTGAGTTTTCCTGGGCACAGATTTAGAGGTTTCCCAACATGAAATTCCTAAAGAATATGTTATCCTGAAGCCTAGCGTGCACCATATCATAGTTAAAATCTAAAGTCTTTGGCACCCTTAAACTTGGCACTAGTCTAAGAATCCAATACCATACTAAGAGAAAATTTGCGCTAAGAGAGTTCACCATGTATTTACAACCACATTTTTTGTTAAGGGTGAAAGTGGTTCTGTGTCTCATAACTCTGTTTGAAGGACAAATGTCCATATCATACAACAGAGGCAAGCTTGAAATGCTTGTTATATGGATTGAAGAATTGTTATGACATTTTTCACTCACCAACACTAAAGATGCAACATATTGTGTGCATCCTTAGATATGTTTGAGACTGCAAGCTAACTGTTTAAATAAATGCATGTATAAAACTTATATATCAACAAAATAACCATCAATATTTTCTTCTAGCATTTTGGGCTGAATTCACAATAGTATGCTAAAAAATGTCATTTCAATGTCTGGAAATTAGGATATATAGATGTGAGATATATACTCTACATATTTGGTTATCTACTTTTCAAATATGAGCTTTTTTAGGCTACATCTTTGGGTTATCTAATTGTTTGAACTTTGAACTTTGAAGAAATTCTTGAATGGACTTCATAAATACTCGACATATGGTGGTGAGGCAATGGTACCATAAATGTGTTATTTCAAAGATCGCCAAGGACTTGGTGCAGTGGCTTAACCTACCCACGACCCCTCACCCATCCCCGTACAAATTGGGATGGGTGCAAAAAGAGGGCCCTCACCTTATAGTCTCACAACACTATGTTGTGAACTTTGCCATTGGTCCTTTCTATGACACAATGGTATGTGATGTTTCTTCATTGGACTGTGCTGATATCCTACTTGTTCTCCCTTACGAACAACAATGCCATGCTATCTATAATGCTAAAATTCCAGAGTTTCACAAAATACAATGTCTTGAATAAATACTTATTTGTATAGAATCTATTCTTATGTTTAGGATTATAAAATCTATGTTGGAGTTGTACCTTTATGTTTTACTACAACCCTGATGTTGACAAGATTTAGCTAAGTTTTTTCTTCAATTTCTCATAGAATATGCAAAAGGAAATGATTGTTAAAATGTGGCAAAAATTATGTTTCTTCTTATTTGTTTTTTTATTGTTCATGACAATATAATCATGTTGCAGGAATGAGTTATCCTAAAATTTGTTTCAATTTGTGGATTTTATATTCCTCCCCTTATTTTACAAGGATGTAGAGTTAATTTTCCTGTTGATGGTTTTTCCATGTATCTTATCGAGCCCCAAATGTTGGTAATGGAGCGGAACTTGAGAAGTAGTCGTGGACACAAACTATATCAGAGGATAATGTTACAATACCACTTCCACCTGGTACCAGGAAAAGTTTAATGGTCTGTGAATAAAGAAGAGTTATCTAACGGTAGGGTTGAAAGCTAAACCTCATGTCTTAGCTGTAAGTCATTTATTTGCGTTTCTTAGCTGTAAGTCTTATGTTTTATTTTGAGCTTTATTAGATCAATTATTTCACTAAACAAATATGCATGGCCATTATTTCTCACCCGATGTAAGTTACTTGACATGGTTGATATAACATTCAATTCTAGGCCACTTTTATTTTAAGTCAAAGATTATATTGACTAAAAGGATGTTCATAATTTGATTGCTTTACTGGGAGCTTGATTTAAAAAAGTTTTGTAAATCCCACGTGGATGTTATTTTTTTAGGGTAAGCTCTTTGCACCAGTAAGGTCAGACGAGTCCTGGAACATAGGTATACATCAAGTGCATCTTTGGCCTTTGTTGTGTATTTTTTATTCTTTATATCATTGATGGATGGTTATTGATTGATTTAAAACAGAGGATGGGAAGGTCCTGTCAATTCTCTTGACAAAACAAAATCAAATGGAGAGGTAGAATTGTGTTTTAAAGGGTGAGCCAAAAATCTAATCTGGATCCAGAGACATGACATACAGTGGAAAAAATATGATGGTATCGATGAGTCTTCCCCGCTAATCAGCTCTAAATGTTAGACCACTACCCAAATTTCAGTTATTTGCAATGGAAATAATGACTAACTTTAAGATTTGTATGAATAGCAAATCCAGCCATTGTCCTATTGTTTCCTATGAATGATTTTAATTTTTAAAACTCCAACTAGTTTGTTGTTGAACTAATTAAAGCTGTGATAACAAACATATAGTTTTCAAAGCTCTTTTCTAAATCTATTTTCTTGAGCAAATTTGTCTTTTTACTTTATGTACCACAATTGCTACTGTGTGACATGTGCTATGACATAATTTCCTGGATAAATAGACATAATTCTATACAACGTAATATTTTTTAAATTTGAAGAAACATGATTTCCAAATACAAAGTTTAATAAATAAGAACATATTTTATACTTCTTAGCTAAGTTATAATTATATATCGGTAGGGAATTTTGTGTATGCTAATGTTGTGTTGTCTCTTTGGTTTCTGTCAGGTAATAATGGTTAATAAGGAATGTGTTCTTAAGCAACATGCACATATCTTATTCTACTATCAACAGGGATCTCCATGGTTTTCAGGCATGGAAACGGAAATGCAGATGTTTTGATTTTTTAGTAAAATATTGTTCAGAGTTTAATTTATGTAGAATTTACAATCTATAAATGTTTCAAGATATAATTTTTAAAATTCGAAGTCTTTAAAGGGTGCTAGCTCAATGGAAGAGAACATGCTTTACAAGCAGGAGGTTGGTGGTTCGATTCCATCGTGCCCTGATATTCATAGGGAATGGCGGCGATCAGTTTTTGGTGATGGATGCTCTTTTGACCATCACCAATGAGCTTATGGTGACATTTTTTGACCCTCACCAAAATATGAAATGGTGATGGTCAACGAGCACCACCATATATACGCATCAATAGTGACAACCATGAAAGATTCATCACCATAAATCTTTGTTGTTGATATGAAATGGTGAGGGTCATTGTTTTTCATTATAGTCATTATTCGTGACAGACCTTGATGTCACCAATGAGCTTATCATGATAATTTTTTACCCTCACAAAATATGAAATGGTGACGGTCAACGAATGCCACCATATATATGCACCAATAGTGATGACCATGAAAGGTCCATCACCAAAAATCATTGTTGTTCATATGAAATGGTGATGATCACTATCCATCATTATAATCAATATTCGTGACGGACTTTGAATGTCACCACAACACATACTTTCCGTGACGCCACCTTTGGTGATGTTTAGATTTTTAGTGACGAAGGCTATTGTCCGTCAGCATTGCTCATATGAAATGGTGACAGTCACTATCCGTCATTATAAACCATTATTGGTGACGAACCTTGAATTTCACCACAACACCTTTACTTTCGGTGACACCACCTTTGGTGACGTTCATTTTTTGGTGACGAAGGCTCTTTTGACCCTCACCAATGAGCTTATGGTGACATTTTTCGCCCCTCACCAATGTATTTTTTTATTGTAGTGAATCGATTGGAATAGTGACTAGATTCACAACATTTAAGATTCACATCAATCACATTAAACCATTACAGCAATAAAGGAAAGATGTGATACAATAAAAGAAACTAACACACATTAATTCAACAACACCTGGTCAGGAGAGCGGGCCCAACTCCCTAATCAGGGATGTGATAGAATCACAAACTCAAGAAGATATCAGAAAGCTATGAATTGCATTAAAGTAAAATGGCTTAGAAAAGTACTGTTACAGACTCTCAATTCTCTCGTAAGCTCACCTCCTCTCCACAGCTCTGTAACCTTTCTTATAAAAATTATCACATTGATATTTCCTAAAATTATGGCAACTGTTTTCCTACATTTACATAGTGGTTGTAATAAACAAAAGTGAATGCAAAAGATAACAGATAGATAAATCTGAAGTGTTCCACCATTTCAGCTTCTATCTAAAGATAGTGCTGGCAACTCGACCGATTTCCCTGTAATTACAAACTTGGTCATCCGATCTCTAAATCTGCAAGAATGATGGAGTTGGAAAGCCGCTTTGGTAATAATCCCTTACGACTATGCTTCATTGATTAAGTAATCCATAAAGACAGGACAAGAGGTATACCTGTGCGGTTTAGGACATAAATTTTCTGTTAATGATACAAATGAGGAAGGAAAATATGATAAAAATGAAATTAAAGATATGCAAGTTTAGCTCCCAACATCTCCCCCCAACTAATCTTTCTGCATGTCCCCATGCAGCTTGTCACCTACGCAAGTCTGGGTTAGAGCAGTTGTGATCAGTGTGAAGCTGAGCAAGATCATATTTCCCATCCATTTATGTTCCTGGAGGTTTATACCCATCTGTCATGAATAATTCCTCCCACCAATCATCAGTTGCAATGTAGGTCAAACCGTAACAAAAAAGGTTACTAATGGCCGGAGTGTATTGATCCATATCAACCATTGTATCCAAGACTGTTCCACTAAATTCTAAAATTGGGGGAATGGATTTTTCTCCCACTAAGCATAGAGGGGAACAAAATTTACTTTCCCCTTTTGGTAAATTTGCAGGAAATTGGGAATGATGAACATCTTCTTCAATCTCTGCCCTGAATATGCCTGTTGAATCTAGTTCTTCCTTTCCGCCCCCCTTGTTCACTGGTTGAACCATGCTTCCTTCCAAATTTTCTCCTTGTCTGGCAGTCAAAACTGGTTCTTGTGGAGCATTGCCGACTGCAGGGCCTATTTCATCTATAGATTTGTGATTCTTTTGAGATAGTGGTGCTGGTTTTGGTGTGACAACATCACTTGCAATTCCTACCTTAGGTCCAAAATTTGCATGGATAGGTGGTGCTGGTTCTTGTGTAACAACGCCACTTGCACATTCCCCTGTGGACTCCTGATATATTTGAATGGGTGGTGCTGGTTCTTGTGTAACATCACCACCTATTGATCCTCTGGCGGTTGATGATTCTTCCTGTGAATTGTCAGTCGTCGATGGTTCTTGTGGAACAACGTCGACATTTTCTATCTCCATTGCTTCCATTCCCACTGAACCAACAGGCGATGTTAGTTCTTGAGGGGTAGCGTTGACTATGGTTTCTTCTATTTCCATTACTTCTCCTTCATCCTCCTCCCTTGCAAACATTATAAACTGAAGTTCTTCTTTCGACAATTCAACGAATGCATCTAAAAATATTTTCCATACATCTACATTATTGCGAACCAGAATTGTGTTTTTTGGTTCATGTCTCACGACTAGTCCAACCATTCCACGGTAGCTTAGTAACAACACTTTGGAGTAGCAGAGGACTGTTAGGGGAGAGTATTGGTAGGTAAATTCTTGCGGTGACGGAGTGGTGGAAATTAGAGCGATGTATTAGTGAAATACGGAAGGTAATTTTTGAGAAATAGTAAAAAAATCCATTTTAAATTATGGTAAAGGTGAATGATGATTATGGTAATTATTCCACAGAGTTAGCAAGGACTATAACTAATGTAAACTTACTTATCTCAAGTCCCGATGCATATTAATGATTTTGCAGAATAGGGTAAGGGTTGTGGAGTGTATGTATTGGCACAAGTTTTGATGATGACGTCGAAAAATCATCATTAAGATTTGATTATTTCATCATTTCAATTATGAAAATATCTCCCCCCAACTAAGGGATGACCTTCCACGGTCATGTCAAAATAACTATTAATAAAATCTGTAAAATTCGATTTAAGACGTACCTGGCGACTTACCTTTGCGGAGTAACAATATGAGAGGAGTATTCACATTGCTAGAGTAACAACATCGGAGGAGTGACAACACTGAAGGAGTAACAACACCAGGTACTTGGAAAAACTTTTGCCACAGAGTAACAACACCGGGTACTTAGAAAAAATTTCACCACAGAATCACAACACTAGAGGATTAACAACACTGAGTATTTAGAAAAATACTATGGAGTAACAACGCTGGATGAGTAACAACATCAGAGGAGTAACAAAACTGAAGGAGTAACAACATCGAAGGAGTAACAACACCGGGTACTTAGAATTTTTCTAAAAAGTAACAACACCAGAGGAGTAACAACATCGAAGGAGTAACAACATCGGAGGAGTAACAACACCGAAGGAGTAACAACACCGGGTACTTAGAAAATTTTTATAGAGTAATAACACCGGAGGAGTAACAACATCAGAGGAGTAACATCACCGAAGGAGTAATAACACCAGGTACTTAGAAGGATTTTGACCTCCACATAATTGCACACCAGTGATAGTACCTGCAATAAAAATTTTTTTAGTAGTAATAGAATTTTATTTATATAGATTATTATATATAGTTTTTTTTTAGTTATAGGATGCAGAGGAGAAATTCTCTTCACTAGAAACCTTCAAACTAGATTTATCAGAGAGATGTTTTATGAAGGCATCCTTAGAAGCTGGGCAGTGATACAATCTAAGATGATGTCCATTTACTATGAAAGAAGCATGTGCATCATCAATTGTGACAAGTCTGACAGTTCCATTATCAAACACCACATCAACTTCATAAGGTCCCATCCATCTAGAGAAGAGATTTCCTTTAAAGTCCTTAAAACATGAGTCATAGAGTAGTGCCCAATCCCCTCTATGAAACACCTTATTCTTGATAAAATTGTCATGCCATTTTGTTCTCAACTGCTGAATTGCAGCAGTTTTCTGGACAACCATTAAACAAATTTCATCCAGCTCATTTCGCTGTTCTAGTCTGTGTTTTTTGGATTTTGAAATATCTAATCCTACTTCAAGAGATGTTCTGAGTGTGATAATCTCGAATTCCATTGGAAACAATGGGGATTTTCCATAAACAAGCTCAAATGGTGAAAACCTTGTTGTATTCTGCCATGTTGTTCTATACACCCAAAGAGATTCAAGAAGTTTTTCAGCCCAATCTCGGTGATGTCTTGCCATAGTATTTGTGAAAATATTTTCTAATACCTTGTTCGTGCTTTCCACATGACTGTTCGCCTGAGGATGGTATGGAGATGTCACCCTATGCTTAATTCCATAATTTTTCATAAGCCTTTCCATCCTCATCTGAAACTATATCTCTAGGAGCACCATATCGAGCATAAATCTCTTCAAATAAAAAGTCCGAGACAACCTGTTTTGTTGCTGTCACAATGACCTTTGCATCTATCCACTTTGTTACATAACCTGTGCAAACCAAAATATGGACTTTCTGATGTGAAGATGGATTAAAAGGGTCGAAAAAATCAATAGCCCATTTTTAAAAGGGCTCAAGGACTACTTGAGGCTGTAACGACATTTCATTTGATTGACCAGGCTGACCCATCCGCTGGCAGCTATCACATCTTCAGACATAATTTCTCGCATCTTGAAATATGGAGGGCTAATAGTATCCCATCTATAACACCTTATGACCTGTTCGTTTATCTACAAAATTTCCTCCACAGGGACCATCATGAGCAACCTTAAGGACATCATAGATTTCATCTTCTCCTACACAATGTCAGATTTTCTGGTTGAGCCCTGTATGAAAAAGATATCTTGATATCCATGAATTACGGGCACTATGATGAATAATCTTCCGCTGTTCCCTGTATGAAAAATGATGAGGCACCTTCCCTGTAGCAAGATAATTAGAAATATCTACATACCATGAAGTATGAGTAGAAATTGCAAAGAGATGTTCATTTGGAAAACTATCTTCTATAGGTGTACCTTCGTCGCAAGTATCCAGTCTAGACATGAAATCATCAACTACATTATCTTTCCCTGGTTTATCTACGATGGTAATGTCAAATTATTGAATTAACAATAACCACCTTGTAATACTACCGAGGGTGATAGGTTTATTCATCAAGTACCTGATTGCTGTGTGATAAATGTGCACCAAAGTAGGATATCCACTAATGTAATGCCATAATTTATTAACAACATAAATAAAAACCATATTTTTTTTTATAGTTACCGTATAGTTTAATTTAGCATGAGTCAAATTATTGCTGAAATAATATACTACATACGACTTCTTGTCCTCCTGTTGTCCCAAAAATTCCCCTACTGTTGTTTGAGAAGCATCAGTGTGGATATGAAATGGGAGTTTCTAGTCAGGACCTCGTAAGATCGGAGCTTCACAGACTAGTTCCTTGATATTGGCAAAAGCTACTTCACACTCATCTTTCCATATAAATTCTGCATCTTTAGTCAACAGCTGAAAAAGTGGAGATGCTATTTGGGAAATTTTTTTCTATAAAACATCTATAATAGACTGCACAACTAATAAAAAAAAGTACTTGTGTTGGTGTCTTCAGTACATGAAAATGTAATATTACCTCTACATGGCAGGATCAACTCAAATTCCAGCGGCTGAAATAAAATGTCCCAGAACTATTCCCTCTTCGATCATCATGTGAAATTTTATTGTACTCAGAGAAACATGTGTTTGTTTGCATAATTTGAGTACCTTTTCTATGTTTTCCAACCATTCTTCAAATGAATCGCCGTATGGGGTAAAGTCATACATATAAATCTCGACACTATCATCGACTAGATCAGACCAAATTCCTAATATTTCACTCTGAAAGGTTGCATCCGCATTACAAAGACCAAATGGAAGGAATCGGTATGCGAAGGTTCCCAAAGCGCATGTGAAGGTAGTTTTATCATGATCCTTAGGAGCTATTTGGATTTGGTTATACCCAATAAATCTATCCAGAAAGGAGAAAAACTTCTGTCTGACCAAAGTATCAAGGAGTTGGTCAATGAAGGGAAAGGGAAACTGATCCTTTTGGGTTGCTTTATTTAGTTCCATATAGTACACAAAATCCGCCACTTACCATTGTTTTTAGGAACAATAACTAGCGGGGATACCCATTGAATGTCCGAGATAGGGTAAATAAATCCTACGTCCAGTAACTTTTGAAGCTTGTATTTGACAATGTTCTTCAGGGCATGGTTCATTCTTCTCTGGGGTTGTCTCACAGGTCAACAATCTTCTTTAATGTATATATGATGGGTGCATAAGTCAACATGGATTCCCTTCATATATGTATAGTCCCAAGAAAATAATTCCTTATGGTTTCGAAGGAATTTTAAGAGCTATGAAGTATGAGATGATGAAAGGTTCGTGTTAATGTTCAATGTCTTGCCTGGCTCAATTTCAATTAGGATACTGTCACGAGGTGAAGCTACAAGAATAGCTTCAACTTCAGTTTCTGGTTCAATGGTTTCCTACATATTACAGCTTATGACAGATTCTAAGAATTGATGATTTGAATAATAAAAAGAATAGGGGTTGTTGATAGAAGGATTGATGTCATCATCCTCCATTTCATTTTTAAAATAAAGGGCTTGTCCAATGGTAAGGACTGGTCTGAGTTCTTCATTTTAAGATTCTGGCCCTTCTAAAGGAAGGGGATTTTGTTTGAATGTTTATTTTTCTGATGGGCTTGGTTCTGCAGGGGGATAAAGAATGAGATTATTTGTGGCCTTCCCATTATATATCACCATGTTTCCTGAAAGGCACCTGATATAGGCGTCTGCAGTTGTAAGCCAACGTCTTCTTAAAATCAAGGGTGGCCACTAGCTGGGGTCTGTGTATGTAATATCGAGAGATCACTAGGATAATGCCACGAGTCTATTGAAATGGTTATGTCTTCCAAATTCCATATTGGTCTTACTGTAGATATGTCTACCAATTATGAGATGGTAGGGGTTGGTTAAAGATTTCGTAGACCTAATGTAAGCATAGTATCAGAGGTGATAACATTTATTGCGGCTTCCAAATCTACCAGCACATTCGGGATGTCAACCCCATTAATATGCACTATAAGAATTGGGTTCCCTGGATCCCCATATTTAACAAGTATAGAATTTCCCAGCATGATGTCAGATAGCTTTCCCATAACATGAATATTGAGCCGGTCCTTTGATTTTTTTTCCAGGATTTTTGGAACAATATTCTTTAATTTTCTTAGCGTAAATTGGTACATCCCTCATAGCTTGAAGTAAGGGGATCTTGAAAAACAAGTTTTGCAGTTCCCCTAAAAATTCAAACTTTGATTGGGGATTTTGTTTACTCAAGGCTAGTCTTTTAGGATAAGGCATATCAACTTGGCATCCCTGAGTAACATTTGGTTGAGGAGGGGGTTGTTTTATAGAGTTTTGGTTTGATTCATCCCAAACTATCTGAGGTTCTGGTTATGAAAATTCGTCATCAACTTGTTCAATGATAATTGGCGAATTCTCAGCATTCACAACCTGACCAGATCGCAGATTTCTCTCATTAGATTCTGCGGTAGATATGCTATACGAAGGAATGTTGAGAGTGTCAGCCTGCTGAACTCCATTATTGTTAGGATTTAGATTAGGTTGAATTGTAATATGAGGACGAAGGGCAGGATTACTGGAGGGAATATTAGAAGGCAGCTGTAGCTGCTGTTGTGGCATAGGTTGGGGGAAATACCCAGGAGGAGAAGGTCCACGCCAATTCTGAGACCATGAAGGGTTTGAGCTAGACTGAGGGAACCAAGGCTACCAAGGTTGGTATTGACAATACCGAGGCCATGCAAGTGAAAAATGTACCGACTAAGGGCCAATATTTAAATTACTGAAATATTGAGAAAGGTACCGAGGCATACCTTGATTCATATTTGGTGGCCGTGACTGCCATGGTTTCTCGGAACCCATGAAGTATAGTTGATCTACCTCTTCATTTGATCCCTGAAAGACTGCATTTAGTACAGGAAGAGAAGGACATGAGTTGGTAGAATGAATATGTTCACATATTGCACAAGTCTCCACAATATTCAATGGACATTCCTTCAATGGATGTTTCATCCTGCATTGAGGGCATAATATGGCCATGGTATTCTAAAATTCCATTTGCTTTTGTTTTTCTTGTAAAATATCCATTTGAGAGGATAATGTACTTAAGGTATCGGTCCTTAAATTATCCAGCAAATTTCAAATTTCTTTTTTTCATAACTCTTCCCTGGATCATGGATGTCTTAAGGGTCTAAATTCCCTGCTTATTCCTTGCAGCTCCTCGTGAACAATGAATGCATAATTCACAGATGGTGTCAAAATATTCTTTTGATATATCCTCTTTTCCTAGTATATTAAAAAGTTCCAAAGACTCTTCCCTTAATTCCTTGAGAAAGATGATTTTCAAGATGTCCTTTTCCAAGTCACTATTTCCTGATCTCTGCAAATTATATTTGAAACATTCCACACAATCCTCCATATTTTCATCCTCCTTCTTCTTAAATTTAAAGATTTCTTCCTTGATATCTCGAGATTTGTAGTAATCCTAATACTTCTTCAGGAAAATATTCTTCATATCATCGCATGAGGTGATAGTTTTTCCTCCTAAACCCATAAACCATCGTAGAGTCATCCCTTTCAAAGTAGCAGGGAATATTTTCAACTTCTGAGAATCATCTATATAGTCATACACCCGACAGACGATGTCGAATTCGAAAAGGAACGTGTCCGGATATTCAGAGGAAAGCCCATGGAAATTAGGCAATGTTGTCAAAGGAATGGGCTTCAACGACACATCACCTCTAATATCGCCAATTGGTATTTCGATCGAGGAAGTTGCAGGTGCCATGAATATTTTACAATATTCACTAGGGATCTCAATAGGCTCTTGTGGTTCTAAAACACATGGTTGAAGTTGTTCTTCAACAAATTTTTGAGGTTGTTTAAAAACACTTCCCCAATCGTGTGGCGAAGCGAATTCTTCCAAGTCTTCTTCACCTGCACTTGGAATACTTAATTCCTCTGATCCTATACTTGCTACTTCCTCTCCTTTTGCCATCAAAAGGAGTACTTTTGCTTCTCCTGGTACTCTGATTGCTACTTCTTCTCTTTTTTCCATTGAAATGGGTTCTCCTGCTACTGAGGGTGGTACTGGTTGCACAACAGACTGCCCCTTGGATTTCGTCTGAGTTCTCACGGTGACAACGACCCATGAAGATGCTTATGATTCAAATTTTTTGATGATTTCTTGGATGTAGGTAACCCTTCCTAAATCCTTCCTTCCTCTCTTTGGGGGTCCTCCTCTACCCCTTTTATTCGAATCTCTGCTCATGCAATTGGTGAAGGAGAAACATTCAAACAATTTTTGTAGCTCAAGACCTAGAGCAGGGTAAGAAAACTTCCCTCCCTAGGATGAGAGAGTGGTTTTAAAATAGAAAAAAAATAAAAGAAGAAAAACAATAAAGAAATATTTAGCTCAAGACCTGGAGCAGGGCTAGAAAAATTCCCTCCCCAGGACGAGAGGGTGGCCCCTAAGAAATCAAAACAAAAACAAGGCAATTAAAAATCAGGACCTCGAGAAGGTTAAGAAAACTTCCCTCCCTAGGATGAGAGATTGATTCTGAGATCAATACAAGTTGTGCTCTTGCACCTTTGATAGCCTCCCTGAAAAAATGCCAAAATGTTGGTATCCAAGTATAAATGATATTATTCAACCCTTTCCCACATTAATTATCAATCATGGATGTGTTTGGTTATTGCAAGGCTAACATGCAAAGTATATGCAGGTAAAAATTAAACAATTTCGTATCAATCACGAATTCAATAGACTATGCAAAGCAACAACCAACTGTAACAACAATGAAAATGATAGCGTCAATCAATTGTAATATTGACTAGATTCACATCATTTAAGATTCACAACAATCACATTAAACCATTACAACAATAAAGGAAATATGCTATACAATAAAAGACACTAACACACATTAATTCAGCAACACCTGGTCAGGAGAGTGGGCCCAACTCCCTGATTAGGGCTGTGATAGAATCACAAACTCAAGAAGAGATTAAAAATTGCAAATTGCATTAAACTGAAATGGCTTAGAAAATTACTGTTATAGACTATCAATTCTCTTGTAATATCACCTCCTCTCCACAACTCTGTAACCTTTCTTATACAAATTATCACATCGACAGTTCCTGAAATTACGACAGTTATTTGCCTACATTTACATAGTGGTTGTAATAAAAAAAACCGAATGCAAATGATAGCAAAGAGATAAATCTGAAGTTGTTCCATCGTTGCAGCTTTTATCCAAATATAGTGCTGCCATCTTGACGACTTTCCCTGGAATTATGAACTTGGTAATCCGATCTCCAAATATGCAAGAATGATGGAGTTAGCAATCCACTTTGGTAAAAATCCCCTACGACTATGCTTCATTGATTAAGTAATCCATAAATACATGACAAGAGGTATACCTGTGCGGTTTAGGACATAAATTGTCTATTAATGATACATATGAGGAAGGGAAATAGGATAAAAAGGCAAGTAAAGATATGCAAGTTTAGCTCCCAACACTATCCTCAGATCTCTAGGGATACTAATGGTGGAAAACACTTTGGGTCGAAGTCCTGGTATTCTCTCAATGAATGGTACAATACCTAAAATGTCTTGTTTTATGTTTTCCAAATGAGGTGAGTTTCTTTTTCATGCTAGTCAAGAGTGTTGTACACTAGTCAAAAACTGTTAAGAGGAAATCTATTGCCAAATACATGGTAGGACGAGAAGCCTGGTGTAATAATGCTGACCCTACTACAATCACTATGGTAAAAAGGAGAATTTTTATGGGCAACCTCACTGCATTTTTTATCAGAATCTGTGATCTAACCTTCTCTGTCTCTGGTGTCCAGTAGATGCCAATGTAATCATCCACATTAAGACCTCCTCGGGCAGTCCTTTGCAGATTGATTGGCTCTCCTCTCTTGGAAAGTCTAGTGATAAAATACATATTCTATTTCAATTTTCAAAGGCATTTTATCAATCATAAAATCATCTTCCTCCAGATCCCAGTAATTGATGAGCATCTCCAACAATATTGTGTTGGTTTTCATGTTTTTAATTTTTAATTTTTTTAACAATCCACATCCTCTCAGTGCATCCAATGATAATGGATCATTTATGACTTCATTATCCACTTCACTGTGTTATATTTCTCTCTATCTAATCAACATCCTGCAATTTCAAGTGTTTTCATCCATTATAAATCATGATTTTTCATTTCATTTTGTGTGTACGCGGGTTCCTTTCATACACAATCCCGTATATGGATTTTTATACATGAATTCACCGTATCCAACTCGCGTACACACAGAGATAAATTCTAAAAATAAATATATATGGTGAAAATTCATTGAAAAACACTTCAAATGTGTTTAATTCACTAAGAAATGGGATTGAGGATTACCTGAAGGTTTGATTGATGTTTTGGTTGAGAGATCTGATGGAATTTGGTTGCCTAGCGTTTACTCCAAAATTTCAAGCACTCAACTATTTCAAACACAAATGAAATTTGGTAAGTCAAAAGGCCCTATTTATGTTTTAAATATCAAATTTTAAAAACCCACTTTTATAAAGTTTATCTTTATATTTTATATTTTTATAAAAATTTGACCTTTTGGCCATGAATGTTGGGATAGGTTGTCTTTCAGGGTAAAATGAATACTTCGAGATATTTTTCGCCACTTCGATTCCATGATTGCTGACCCATCATGGTAGGTATCATTTTCGTCACTGGCATATAGGTTAGGGAATATCACTTTTTTCGCTGCATTATGCATTCTAGCCTCATACTACGATATGTTGCCATAGAGTCGACCCCATTATGTTATGGTTCACAAATCACTTTCACTCACCATTTTATAAAATCATGACATATTCGTAGAGCCATCCTTTACATGGGCTTCCTAGTTAGATCCTCGTTAGAATATGTTGCCTATGCTGCAAAAATTGAGTAGGCTCGAGAGCCTACCTGGTCTCTCGAGCCTAGGCCTTCTTCTTCGCTATCTTTCTAGTTATATACCCTAGAGGCTCCCACATGTTAAGTTGTATTGCTTCATTGCATGTTGATTATTCGTACCTTTTTGTTCTTAAGCCGACTTCATTTGGACTCATGTATAAGCCACTTTTTGACCATGTATTTTTGTAAAATCAACCATGCAATCACTTAGCCTCTACGGCTTAACACCTTTTACCCATGGAATGATCATTCCTTTGAGTGCCAATCAGCAGTTTCATCACCTTGCATTGAGCACAGGAACGTTCCAATCCTAGGAACTATAGCATCTGTATTTGGACACTCGTTCTTTCCATTGTACTATAGGCATTCTTTCATTCATTTTCAGGCTTTAAAACATGAAAAATACAAAAATAGTATATATTCCAAAAAGATCAGGAACGAGACATTACTTCCATATTTGATGGTATCAAGATTCAGTTGCGTCGCCCTTGAATAAAGCACTCAAAACAAGTCTTTACTCCATTGGGATGGGTTGTAGTTTGACTTAGGAGAGCCATAACCTTGTCATTGAGTCAGTACTCCTCCAGTTGGTTATCTCTTCCAATCACATGGGAGTTTGTTTATTCCTCTTGCATGACAAAATTATACAAAGTTATCATATGCTGCCATAGTCACATTTGAGTCGTGCTTTTTTTCAAGGGAAGTAAACATGAGTCGACCTTTCTGCGGTTTCTCTTAACTCATTTTCAGTCGGCCATACCTGGTCTATCAGATTTATGTTCAATATCACACCAACTATTTGGTCCTTCTCTAATGCTAGTTAAGAAGGTCTCCATTGACTTCTTACTGGCAGGTCTTCTCTTATTGACTTCGAAAAATTTCTCTGAGAGTAGGCTTAGAGCCGCACCCTGGACCTATTTCCATCATTGATAGGTGACCTTGTGCTCAAAATCGATCAATATCATGGGTCTTTGACTGAGTGGATTCTCTTGTGTTTGACGTCATCTTACATTATCACTTATTTGGATTCATGGAATACCTTAGTTTCCATTTGACCCTATTGGTGGATTCCTTGCCTCTGTGTGAACTTTCATTATTGGTTGGTTTAGAGGGTTTCTGTCGTGCTCTAATGACATCTTGTGTACACCAGAAACGTGCTTCAGAATAGTTACTTCATCTATTTTCGTCTGAGTCCTTCCAAATTATTGGCCCGTGGGTTACACTCACTCTGGATTGACGTGGGATGCCTTAATGCCTTCCTTCCAAATATTTTCCCAATGGCTACAACTCATTTCTCTGGGAACAAGATGTAGAGTCTTTTTTCAGTACCTTAGGGTTTGCAGTAATTAGTGGGAGACTCCTTCACTATCAACAATGGGAATACTTTAATGTCTCATGATTGGTATATTATCTCAAGTATTTGAATTCAACTCATTTATTCACACTTGTTAGATTTTACTGGGGTACCTTGACTCTCATCATCATTATCGGTGAGTTGTCTCATGTTTGTTAATGCTATACATCAATGAATGGTAATCAAACGATTTCTCACATGGTCGAATTCAACTCATTCATTCCCATAGTGTAGAAATGTACCATCTACGGTCGGTGAAGACCTCAGGTTGTGTCAAAATTTTGGTTCATTTGTTAGCTCCTTCAGTTTCCTTCCAGTGACACCATCCACCTTATATGTTGCAGTTCATCACAACAACATCCTATATGTTGGCACCCGAGTTGCATACAATACCAATATTCCACCTTTATGACTTGGTACTTTTAGGATCATTTATGTGACATCAGTGATCAAACATCTCCTTGAGCATCATTGATCATATTTTCTACTATATGTGATATTGGGACACAGCCTTGATATGTTCTTATGCAGCTAAGATCAGATGATCCACTATGTACTTCTCAATTCTCTTTGTACTTGTATACATATTGGATCTGCTCTACACTTGATCATTAGACATGCTTTATTATCTCTGAGCATGGGTATGCCTACCTCAGACATGATATTTCTATCTGATCTCTTCCACTGGTTTTTGGCAGGCTGGAATCTGTTGATATCCTTCCAAGTCCTCACATGATTCTTTGATACACTTAATACATTTTGGACATCATGTACCCCTTCTGACCTCATATATTAGGGCGCATCTGTTATAATATCATTCAACACTCTTGTAGATCCGATGCTCTGTTATATGGCCTTGAGCATCCCTTTCCCTTCAGACTTGATCACGTTATTAAAAAACAATGTTTTGAATTACATATGTGACTTTTCCCTTCAAAAATGTGTACACACGTGAGTACATCCATATAGAACCTGCATATATAAATTAAAATATTAAAAATATTAAAAAATCCTATTTTTTGGGTAGGGCTTATGGTTTTCACCAAAATCCCATCTACAGGAGCTCGTGGCCTAACTGTATCCCAACTAAATACACTGATTTTGGGTGATATAAATACACCTCATGGGAAGGCCTAAAGGGAGGAAGAGATAGGATATTGATATAATAGTTGATTGGTCCCCAATCAAGTATGAGTTTCCCTGTGCCTCCTACACTTTCAGTCATAGGAAATCCTTGTTTCCTCATAGATATGTTCATCTTCCATTATATGACATCCATGTGTATATGCTTGAGAGATGATTGTTGAGGCTTGGGTTGTACATATCTAGAGGAAGGTTTCACTTGGAGCCGTGGTCAAACCAAGTTGTATTCTTCCATATTCTTTTGCTGATATTAATAAAGAAGCTATGCATTTTTCCTGAATGTTATGGCATATGTTATAATTCATGATGACTTACCAGGACTATGTGTGAGAATATTGCAGGTGAGAACAAGAATCTCACTCTGGAATAGGAGCTTAACTTCCAGGACAGGAACTGAATCGCTAGTTCAAGAACATAAATTAAACTTCTCCAACAGGAACTGAACACCCTTCATATGCTGCTCCATCCTCCTCACCACGTCAAAAAACCTTGAATCAGGCTTCATCCACATCTTTGAACATATCGAACAAGACTTCAATACACACAAATTTTAATCTCATTCTTGGAATGATCGAGATGCGTCCTTGTCTTTGAACAATGCCCTAAAAATTGAACCTCAACAAACTAGAATTTAAATAGGAATGCAATAGGATTCCTTCAAGTGTTAAACATAGAACTCCTTTTGTAATTCAACTGTGACTTGTCTCATCCAAACATGAATCTAATTTTTGATTGAATATCTTTCAATAAATGTCGAATTCCTCCAGTTACAACATTGTCATCGACTCCTTCTCTGTGTGAAACAAAGTTCCCTTGCTCACTCAAATTCAAATATTTGCCTGTTTCATGGCAATTCATACGTTATCGACCTTCGATTTACTTGGAGGATATAAAAAGGCTTCATAAATTAAAACACAGAGGCTTATTATTCCATTAATTTCCCACGCAGAGTATAACACAATTTTTGCACATAGATTTCGTTTACTTTCTAAACAAACCTCCAAACAATGATTACATCAAGATTTCTCAACGTAGATTAATCCTCTCACAAAGAAATTCACAATTGATGCATTCTTATACTCTGTCTCCTCTACGTATTGATTTCAAATTCTCATAAATAAAATAAGTCTTTGCTTCCTCGTCAGTTTAACACTAAAAGCATTCAAGCCAATACCAACAATCCAACAGAATAAAACTACAATGTATCACAAAATTTCGGAATCAAATGTTCCTGTAGTCATTCACCACCAACAATATCAAGCTATAACAATTTAGGAATTTAGCACCACTCGTAACCTATATAGGAACATAGTTAATTAGTATTTACATCATATTGACAGAGATATTCAAAGTTACCAAAAGTACATAAAAATGTAACTCATTAAGAAGTTTCAAAAACATAAAATATTTGGCCTGATATACAAAATATATGGGTACATAAAGCCCTTGGACTTCTACACATCTCATCACTCTTACACACACTAACACTCCCCCCTTCTTCCCATATAAAAGATTACATTTATAGGAATAATTACATAGTTATGGATCATTCTAAATTCATGATCTTCTTCATAGATCTCTCAACTAATTCCTAAAATCTCTTAATCCACTTTTGACTCAACTAAATCCCTATTCTAGGACTTCCTAATACCTAATATCTTTATGAGATCTTCATAAGGCTAATATCTCTTGTATTCTCAATTATGCGAGAATATTGACATTTAAAAACCTCACACACATATTTCTCATTCAAATTATTAAAATATGCAAAATTTCCTATTAATAAATTAAATTCCTATCAAACATTAAACCCTCTAAGTCAACCAAATATACAATGATTTTTCGAGCAAGATGCTCCTGCATCAATTCATGTTATGATATTATTATGTATGATTCATGATTTATATCTTTATGTTTAATGATCTAACATTCATATCATGCACATGCTTTGAACTACTTGTTGTATACATGCTTCTCTGAACTTTATTGCAGGTCTGAAAGCCTTGGAGAAAGAAGGGGGTTTGGACCCTACATGAACAACACCAAACATAGGACCTATAGGTACTCTCTCCTAACCGAAATTTATTAGTTTAAGCATTAGGACTATGTGATTGCTTTCTTCTTGTTGATTTATGCCCTTCGATCTGTTGGGGTTCTCAACCTTGAACCTAGGGAGTTTTCTCACGCAAAAATTCACCATAGGTCTATAGGAACCTCCCACAGACAAACCGTAATCGTGACCCTGTAGTGGTTTCAAAAATTAGAACTACAAATCCATCTCGTTTTTTATTATTTCATTATTATCATTATTTTATATTCAAAATCGAATGAGTTATACATTTTCATCATATTAAAAACTAACTAAATTGTTTCCACTTTAATTATTTTTTCCTTATGAGTATTGAAATATTTTACTAATTAATTTATATTCAATATGAGAGAACTATCTAAGCAATAGAAAAATACTCATCGTAATTTTACAGTCATAGTTTCAAAAACGTTAAACTTTGTAATTTATAAAAAATATATTTGCATTTTTTATTTAAAGTAAGTAATTTTGCATGCAATTTCATATATAAAAGTTTGATATAAGTTCACCAATACATAATATATAATAAATATTATTTCATAAAAATAAACATCATGATGATAACCATCTAACAAACATAAACATCATCTAGGATACACATTCAAATTCACTACCATCATCTGATTATATCCACCTCTAGCACATACAAACATCATTAGAAAGCATACAAATCTAATAATCTGACATGGCATCATCATCGTGATCAAATCTAACAAAACAAAAAAATTCTAATCTAACATAATCACCATGCACAACCTCAAATTAATATACTTCTCATGTCAAATAACTGATATCACATACAATCTATCTCCAAGGACATTAAATGAACATATCTAACATGAACTAACAATATACACATCAACACCAACATATAAATTAAGTATATAAATATGAACAAAAAAATGAAACACACACACACACACATGTATATGTGTGTGTGTGTGTGTGTACAAACAAGTCAAATAACTACATGATCAAGTCAAACAACTACAATCAAATATCGGATGCAACAAACATAGTAGTTCTAGCGTGGTTTGCAGTAAAAGGGGATGGATGGTCAACTACTGACTCAACGTTTGTCAAACTCTGAGGTGGAGGAGGAGGTACTAGCTAGTCTGTAGCAGAATATGATTCCCTAAATGACGTTTTTTTGGCATGAAAGGTTCGACGATTATAAGTCTTCAAGAATCAATATTCACTATTAGATGTTGTAGTCCTCAAATAGATCTTTCTAACGATGTATCATGTTCATCAAACGAAGATAGTATGCCAAAGTTACAACCTTGGGAAATTGATGTACCAATTTACTTGGAAGGGGCCCATAATTCAGCGTTTCATCTCCTAGGGTTAGGTTTTTGGATGTTTAGGGTTTTCCATTGTTTCTCAATAATAAATAGGCCTTCGAGCCTCATTGTAACACAGTTCAGAGGTAAGTAGCCACCATATCTCTTCTCAGAGATAAGCTACTGACACCCTAGCTAGTTTATTTTCATTCTATCTGTAAGCATATTTCAGTTATGAGATATTAATGAAATGAAGTCTTGTTTATGTTGCATCTCTGCATTTATGTGTATTTATGTATTTTATTGCATTCCTTCATAATTCCATTTTAGTGGTATCAAAGCAATCTTATCTTTCTCAATCCTTCTTTACATGTCCCCAACAAGGCCGGGGTATAAGGAGTTAGGGCTCGATCTGGTTGAACCTTTGCAAGATCAGCCTCGCAAACCCTGATGGTCACCCATGGGGGGAGAAAAGAAAGATGAGGGAGCAGGAAATCCTATCAAAATATTGCTCGAGGAAGCCCTCGAGAAACAATGGAACGCGATGATGGATAAATTTTCGAAAATTCTTCAATGACTGCCCACCGGCAGTGCATCTGTATACAATAGCCACTCTGGAGGTGCAACTCCTTTTAAGGTAAAAGTAAACTTTGACATTACCAAATTTGAGGGCCAAATAAATGTATACATTGTAGATAGATGATTGAATCTATTAAAAGGGTATTTCTTAGTTCATGACTTTTCCAACTGGGAAAATATTACTTTTGCACTCCTCAAAGCCGCCCCCCATGTCAAGGACTGGTGGGAAACCTACTGTGACAAAAAGGAAGAGAGGGAACCCTCTCTGTTTTTGGATGCACCCACTTGGAATTATTTTCGAGATGCCATCAAGGAAAAATATTATCTCATGGGGAGCTATGAGTACAAGTACATACAATGGACTACACTGCGACAACAAAGGAATCAAGATGTGCATGAGCTGAAGAATTTGTTTCATACCTTGCACACAAAATTGGGTATCAAAGATTTAGAGAAACATTTGGTGCTGAAGTACCACAGTTGTCTACACATATACATTCAAGAGGAGATGGAGTTCCTCAACATATCCTCTCTTGGTGCAACATACTGATATGCTTCCAAGATTGAGTAGAAGTTCAAAAATAAGAAGCGAGACTTTGGATCTGCGAATCCGAAGCAAGGGAAAGGTTCCCCCAAACCACAGAACAAAGGACAAAGCCAAGGCAAGGTGGCCCAGGATAACCCGCCAAAGCTGCAAGCAAAGAACAACACCGTGAAGCCAAATAAGGACATGGGAAAGTGGTGTGAGTTCCATAAGAGCTCCACTCACAACACAAGTAAGTGTAGAGCCAAGAAGTCACTGGTGGCCGAGATGAAGGCTTCTGAATCCGATGCATGCTCCAACTCTGAATCAGAACTCGACAAGGGGAGTGAAAAAGGGAAGAAAATTATCGTTGCAGAACCCAACGTGACTGTTTCCACCACAAAGATCTAGGAGGAGGAACCAGAAGATTCAGTGGAGGAGCGCCTCTTACATTCCCATATGTGGGTAAAGGGTTCCCTATTGCAGTTCATTGTCGACAACAGGAGCCAAAAGAACCTCATTTCAGCAGAGGTCGTGAAGCGACTGGGCTTGCCGACCACAACACAACTACAACCGTACACCATTGGGTGGCTTCATCAAGGATGGGATCTCCACGTCAGCCAACAATGTCACCTCCCTACAACATCAAGCCCTTCACGGATGAGGTATTATGTGATATTTCCCCTCTTGATGTTTTTGATGTATTATTAGGCCAACCATACTTGTAGAAGTGACATGATGTATACAATTCCCGACCTCACGATGTTATTGTTACTTTTGGAAATTAGTTGTACAAGATACTGGAGGTTGCATCACCTGCCACCATCTCTTTGGTTATTGCAAAAAAATGCAGTAAGCTCATTTCCAAAATTGGGAAATTTGTTTTCCTGATGATCTGCCCTCAGGGAAAGAAGAAGACTGTGACCACGACCTCCAGACATGGCTCCTCTGCATGAAAACAAAAAATGGACAAGGTTATGGAGGAGTACAAGGAAATCTTTACTTCACACGCAGGGGTTCCTCTGCACTACCAGGTCAAGCACCCCATATATTTGACCCCAGGTGCACCGCTGCCCAATGAACCAATCTATCAGTGCTTTTTTCTAGAGAACGATGAAATCAAGAGGCAGATTCAAGACCTGTTGTAGAAAGGTCACATCCAACCAAGTTGATCACCCTGTGGGAGCCCGATAATATTGGTGCAGAAGAAGGATGGGACTTGGAGACTCTGTATTGACTATCGGGCGCTGAACAAGATCACTGTTTGGAATAGGTACCCGATACCACAGATTGATGACCTTCTGGGCCAACTCAAGGGGAAAAAATATTTCAGCAAGATCGGCTTGAAGTCCGGGTATCACCAGGTACCAATCAAACCCTCTGATGTGTGGAAGATTGCCTTCAAAGAAAAGGAGGGCTTGTTCGAATGACTGGTTATGCCTTTCGGGTTGACGAATGCCCCTGTAACCTTCATGAGGCTTATGGATGACATATTGCAGCAATTCACCAAATCATTTGTGTAGCATACCTGGATGACATCCTGATATTTATCCAAACTTGAGAGGAGCACCTCCACCACATTCAGCAAGTCCTCCAAACAACACGAAAACACAAGTCATGTGCCAATTTGGAGAAGTGCACTTTTGGCATGACCTAGGTTCAGTATCTAGGATACTTTATTGATGAGAGGGGGGTGCATGTGGATCCAACCAAGATCCAAGTAATTCAGGATTGGCCAACTCCAACCACTCTAACAGAGCTCCGCAACTTTCTGGGTCTTTCTAATTTCTATCGCAGGTTCGTGTTGGGATTCTCTCATATCACTTGGCCCTTGAGTCAAGTCACCAAGGGAGGAGCGAAAGAAAAAATATTTTGGTTTGAATCTCAACATAAGGAGTTCGAAGAGTTGAAACATCGCCTCTGCTCTGCCCACGTGCTCACATTACCACACTTGCAACAATAATTTGAGATCGAGATAGATGCCTCTGACTATGATATTTGGGAAGTTCTTACTCAACAGGGGCATCCAATGGCATATCATAGTGAGACGTTGTTTGACACAGTTCGTAAGTATCCCACTTATGAAAAAGAGATGTATTCCATTGTGTAGTCTTGCCGACAATGGAAGCATTAAATTTTGGGGAAGGAAACGATAATCCATTCAGACCACCGACCCCTGCAGTTCATTCATACATAAGGGAAGTTGTAGAATGATCTCCATTAGAAGTGGTCCACATATCTACAATATTTTCGTTTGAACATCAAGTACAAGAAGGGAATCACCAATAATGTTGCAGACTACCTCAACCGACCACTGATCATGGTGCTAAACACGTGCTGAACTCTTGTGGGCACGAGGCTTCTGATTGCCGCTTTTTTACAAGAGCGATCCATAATTCGGCCACTCATACAAGACGCTCTTGGAGGGTAACCTAGTTCCAAATTTTCATCTCTTGGATGCACTGCTTTGTCACCTGGGAAACCTTTGTTTTCCTTCAAGTGAGTGTGCCAAGATGGTTTTGGAAGCACACTATAGTTGGGCCACTGGGCATTTCGGGGTCAAGGAAACAGTGGCAATACTGCAGAAGTATTTCTATTCGCCAAACCTACAACATGATGTCAGGAAGTACATCAGATCCTGCACCATTGCCAAAATGACTATCAAGAAGCAAGGCCTCTATACTCTGCGACCTACCCCTAGTAAACCTTGGGAATACATCTCCATGGATTACATGTCGAGGAATTCCTTATACTAAGCATGGAAATGACTGTGTTTTCGTGGTTGTCGGTAGATTCTCAAAGATGGCCATTATGGTAGCCTGCAAGAAGAATATCACAACAAAAGCCATTGCTAAAATCTTCTTTGAACGAGTGTGGGTATACTTTGGGATCCCACAGTCTATCATCTCATATTGGGAAACAAGTTCCTCAGTACATTTTGGTCCAGCCTCTGGTCAATGCTTGACACCAAGCTCACCAAGTCTATAGCTTTCCATCCCCAAACTGATGGCCAAACATAGGTTGTCAACATGTACAACTCGAAGCATCCACGCAAATGGGATGAGAGCCTCCCCTATGTACAACATAGCTATAATTGGGCCCTCCACAACTCAACCAAACACAACCCCTTTCAAGTGGGCTTAGGAATCCAACCAACATGTCCCATTAACATAACCATGCCATTTGCAGCTACTCAGGCCGATTCAGCTCATGTCCAGTCTGAAGATTCCAAGGCGAAAAACTTCATTGAGCGCATTAAATACATCCGTTAACAGGTTCATGACATATTGGACATAGCCAATGCTAAGTGCAAGCGGTGGCATGATCAGCATCAGGTGCCACACAACTTCCAGGTGGGCGACAAAGTGTGGCTACATTTGCAGAAGGAGAACCTCGTTGGACCCCACAACAAGATTTTCCCGCTCAGATATGGGTCATACACCATCACCAAGGCTATAGGGGACAATGTATTTGAGCTTAGTATCCACCATTCCTTGGTCTTCACCTAGTGTTCAATGTGGAATGCCTTCGGCCCTACTTTCCACCTCTACTAGACACATCCGACGTGGCAGAACAACTCACACCAACATAGTTAAACCCAGATTGCATGGAACAAGCCACAATTGATCAGATTATGGAAACACATATCAAGAACACCTGCAAACAGAGGATCAAGCTATATCGAGTTGTCAAATCAGGCCAACTCCTTCACCAGGGCAAGTGGCTCACCAGGGACCAAGTTCAACAGAAGTTTCCTCATCTCATGGAGGAACTCAACGCAATGGGGACCATTTCTTCCTAAGGGGGGAGGAATCATCCAGGTGGATATTGGTGGCCACCCACCTATTGTGCTTGGACCCCCACCATTGTTTCTTTCATTTTTTCAGTTTCCTTAATTGTAGCACAATTTACTATTATTTGCAGTTTTTTGGGTCCTGAACTTCTGGAGCTGTTTTGAGGCCCTAAACGATGTTTTTTGGATATGAAAGGTCTGGCTAATATGAGTCTTCCATACTTGATATTTTCTATTAGCATTTGTAGTTCCCAAATAGATATTTCTAACAATGTATCATGTGCATCAAAGAGAGATAGTATGCCAAAGTTACGACCCTGGGAAATTGATGTACCAATTTACCTCGATGGGGCCCATAATCTGGAGTTTCATCTCCCAATGTTAGGTTTTTGGATTTTTATGGTTATCCAATGTTTCTCAATAATAAATAGGCCTTCGAGGCTCATTGTAACACAGTCAGAGGTAGGTGGCTGCCACATCTCTTCTCAGAGATAAGCTACTAGTGCCCTAGCTAGTTTATTTCCATTATGTCTATATGCATATTTCAATTATGAGGTATTAATGAAATGAAGTCTTGTTTCTTCTGCATCTATGCATTTATGTGTATTTCAGTATTTTATTGCGTTCCTGCATAAGTCTGGATCACAATGTGCAGAAGGGCCATCTTATTTTGGGCCAAATCCTAAAGCATATATTGTACTGCATCACAAGGCGTTTCTTACTAGATCTGCATCTTTTGTGGCGACTGTAGCCACGATGGATATTTTCTGGCTAGAGCAGATCTTTTACTTGGCCTATTTTTTGGATCAAGGACTGGATCAACTGAAGAAAATAACTTCATAAACTCTATTTCTTACAGATCCACTTAGTACAAGCCCAGATCTATTTGTGACTAACACCGCAAATCGTCATATTGTATATCTAGAAATAGAGGATGTCTATCAAGCCTAAATGAGGCCAAAAAACGAAGGATTTCAGAATCAAGCTTTTATCAAAAACCTAAGCGGGAAATATATATGTATGAGGATCTTGACAAATATGTAGATACAAACCCTCAAACATGAGATTAAAAAAAAAAATGCATTCGAGAACGACTACAAAATCTGATTTATGAGGGGAAATTGATGTAGGATGACCACTCGCTACAGGAATATGGCATCCAACCAGATGCATTCATCACCCTCACCTCGAGACTGCTTGGAGGATGTCCTGGTTCTTGCTCAAAAGGCCCTGCATCTTTCAATGAAACTGTCAAAGGGAATGGGGGAGACTCAAACCATTCTAGAACATAACTCGAATCTCCCTGTGCAGTATATCATGGAGCATAAGCCAAAGATTCCAGCTTTGACATTTAATTTGGATGAGGTAAATGTACTTTATGGAGATCTCTACACCAGGGCAGTTATTTGCATATTTAATGGATTCTAGCCCAAATCAGAGGCACTTCATCAATGGGTATTCTCTAATTGGACACCCAACTGTGATATTCATATTTTCTCAAAAGGGTTCTTTATTGTCAGGTTTGATACTGTAAAAGATAAGGAATATGTATTAAACGAAGGACCATGGTTTTGGGGCAATGCTAGGCTCTTCATGATACCATGGTTCCCCAGATTTGATGCTACCACCATGGTTGTATCCAAAATTCCCATATGGGTTAGGTTATATAATCTACCTCTCCACTTCTAGCACCACAAAGCATTAGAAGGAATTGGGAATTCCGTGGGGAAATTTCTGAAGAATGATACAAAACAAACCAACAAAGGCATTTTTACATTTTCCAGAATATGTGTTGAAATTGATCTCAGTCAAGGTTTACAGGACCAAATCTTATTGGTCTACAATAACATTCAATGGTCACAACCTCTTGATTATGAAAGTATAGAATTTTGATTTTGTACATGTATTCAAATGGGGCATCTCCAAAGCACATGTACAAAAGATAAAACATACCTCAATAGGAAAAAGAGACAACGAAAAAAACCCAAAGGTTGGCAATTTTCAGCAACATAGGAAGAAAAAGCAGAAGGAGAAGATGACCAAGAAAATACCACAAATATCAATAATCAGAATGACAAGGATTCCCCACAGAAGGATGATATTGAGCCCAAATTTGTACTAGTACCAAAATATTCAGAACCACAGCTGCAGAGTGCAAAGGTTACACTTGAAAAAGAGGCAAGTGGTACCAAACGATCCCATGTATCAGAAGGGTCAAATTCTGACAAAGAAATCACAATAAATATACAAGAGAATCAAATGGCTATTATATCATCCACTCCCAACACTGGTGGTTGGAAAAAAGTGGAATAAAAGAAAGGTAGAAAAGAGTAGTAATTAGCTCTTTGATGAATTTGTATGGATCCTGAATGCCAAGATCTGGTTATTTTGCATATGCTATTTAGCATCTAAAACATGTAATTTTGTTCAATATGAATAAAGTTGCAATTTTTCTTTGGGAAAAAAAAAACTAAAAGATGAAAACTTGACCTACATTCTTGGAGGTGGCATAAGTCTGAAGTTTATGCATTTGATAAAATTAAGAAGTGATATGGACCAAAGGTTCAGGGAATCAGGACCCAATATAACATTATGATAAGAGATTTCATTTGCAATGGGTCGAGTTGTATTGGGAAAATGCTCATCGATCTGCTCTTTCTTCTGCACCCGTGAACAATATTATTGATGATACTAGAAGCCCCAAATGTACATTCACATGCTGACCCAAATGCAAATGTTATGGCACTGCATGCAAGTTTTTTTGGAGTGGATTTTGTAGAGAGAAGGGCCCGAGGATTCATTGCAACTACTGGTACTGTGATTGGCACAATCATTGTAGTTTCCATTATTGAAGATGGAGGAAAAATGCATGAACCCAATATAAGTACAAGGTGTTAAATGTTTGGAATGAGGATGACAGGACCTAGTAATGAATTGGAAGAGAAACAAGCCACATATTGTTCATGTGAGCTTGTTTGAATGCATGGAAATGGGTAGCACACAAAAGATAAAAAGCCATTATAGAAGCAAAATGTTGTAGGTTTTGAAGCCCATGATAGAGTGATCTGTATGTGAAATTTCTTGAACATTATGTAAATTTTTCAAGTGATTAAATTAGGGTTTTAAGCCTCTTTTGTCAAATTATTAAACACAAACATGAAAATTAACCTTAATTTTTTACAGTAAACAAGAGACAATACCACCATAACAAAAAACAAACAAAAAAAATTGATGAAGGAGTTCATCCCTCCTGAGCTACATCTCCTGATCCAGCTTCCAATGGTTGGGCCTCGTTCATTATGCTAAAAAAATGGTGTTTATAGTAAATTACAGTGCTCAAATGGTTGTACTGAAAGCTCCAATGGATTCATAGCACTCAAAAACCCTTGTCTAGCCTCTTTCTTATCCCAATAAGGATAAAAACTGAAGAAGTTATGATCTCCATAAGTTTTCCAGCTATTCATCCTACAATTTCGACATGCTTGCAAGCTGTCCTACAAATCCGCCCCAAAAAGCGCTAACAGAGAAAATTTTTCTCTACACGTTGTCTTAAATTGTGGGACACTTAATTTTCCCTCTAACGGCTAAGAACCAAATATTTTATTAATATATTGGGGGAGACGGGGTAGGCTAAACCCTGGCCCCTTGTCTCGTCCCTTATTTCCTGTGGGTGCAGTGATTAGGGCTAAGGATAGCCCCAACCGACCCCCGAACGCACCATCCATAATATTTACATAAAATTTTTGAACTATATGTGTTAAGTGATATGTTGTGGCACATTGGTTGGGCGCCAGTCTTGCTGCTTAGAGGTTCTGTGTTCGACTCTGTTGGGGGTGCTTTCAGCGTTATAACATAAATTTTGGTTGGCCACTAGGGCACCACGTGGTGACCTCTGGTTGGCCTACATGGAATTCCCTGGTTGGTCCCACCAACATCCAATAAAATCACTCCATATCGAACCAATCGAAATATGACAAGTGGAGATCTGCTATAAGCTGAAGAAGTCCAGTCAGCCATGCATAATGAGGGTCTAGTCAGCAGTACGGACTGCTGACTGGGCAGTCCTGTACATCCCAAATTTTTTTTTTTTAGTTGTTTCCATAAATGAACAAATCACGATTGCAGGAGCATATAGAGTCATTTTTTTGCAAAATATGTTGCGCCAGATTCAAAATGACAAGATCTACACGGTCCTTCAGGTTCCACACCATTACGACAAATTTGAATTTTGAGCATAAATTTGATCTGCCAGATCATTCCTCCCCATTGGAAGATTTTGGACCTCCAAAATATCTTTATATGTCAATAAATAGATGAGGGCTCGGCTCCCTCACCCTTCCAGTCTTGATTCACTAAAAATGGCTTGAATGCGACAAATTTTCATGAAAACTGATGATTTTCCCTGATTTTGGAGACCTTGACTTGTTATTTTGATACCATCTTGCTGCAATTTCCTATAATATTTAGAACAACAACTTGACCTTGAAGGAACAAACACATTCACTCCTCGGTCATCAATAAAAGAAAGATTAAACATCTTCAAATTATTCTCACCTTGAACATTGTCGACATGACGATGTTTAGCTTGTCTAGCCTTGCACTTGGCTCGAATCTTGACCAAATGTGATCGCCATTGCCACGCAACATCCAATTTCAAAGATAACACTTTTTGAAACCCACAAGAAGGATTTTGAACCCAATGCCCTCTTTGTCAATTTTTTTTGGCACTTTATCTTTTCCCTTTGCACTCTTTTTCACTGACATCTTGTTCACATCACTGTTCAACAATGATGCATGCTGCTGCAATTTTACTGCATCTTGTTTACCTCTTTTAGGAGGAAACATGTTAGACTCATGAAACATCTTATCACAACCATTAACAACCTCAATTAAATCATATTTCAAATTTGATGCATCTCCTTGAAAGGACTCATTCACAACATCTCCATGCTTGAACATTAACAAAGAAAAATTCTGAATAGCATTAACAATTCTCTTCATTTGTCCAACATGCATAAGAAACAAATTAATATTTTTACCATGCGCTCTAACAATGTAACTCAATCCCATTCTTTAACACGTGATACTTATTATCATGGTGATGAAAGATTTCTCTCCTATCATAAATATATGAGCTACCCAAAACAATACTAGAAATAAGCAAAACAACATCAGGTTCAACTTCATCAAGAAACTTTCCAGTGATTGCAAATCTAAGTATGCACTTCCTCGTCACCTGCAAATTTTCATTCTTACATATCCAACGTAAAGGATAAGGTCTTGTATGAGGAATGGTCTATAAATTCAACTTCTTGACTAAGTCTTCAGAAATAATATTTTCTTATGAACCACTATCAAATAGGGTGTTAATCATGGTATGCTTTGAAATAACTCTAACATGGAAAAGCTCAATTATTGTTTCATCATATTGAGTACTATTGAGACAACTTGAAGAAATAGTACTTGATGTCCTTACCTTTCAAAACCATTGTTTTGATATTTGTTTCATCTATGGAATCATAATCTAAATAATGTGTTATTATTGCAGCTGTCTTCTCCTTCTCCTTGTTTTTAAGCTTGTCGGGTATCATCTTTGGATGAAGTTTCCAGTAGTAATATTCATGATGTCCATCTTTGGAAAAATGTTTTCATGTGAGCTTTTCTTTCTCCATCTTGATGGATGCATTCTTCTTATCTTTAACCTTGAACTTACAATTTTATTTCTTTCCAAACTCAAAGGTATTCTCACTTGTCTCATCTGAAACATGTTTCCCTCTTGCCTCTAAATGTGTGGCCTATACACAAACTTCATGTAAATTTGAATGATTAAACATGAGAATAATATGTCTTTTTCTTTTTTCTTTTTTCTTTTTTTTCTAAGTGAAAGTAATCTATTAACAGAGAAACATATTTACAGCTGGCCAAAGCCAGGTCATTGCCCAGTGCAGTGGCATTTGATCAAAAAAACATTGAGGAACACTGCCTTGCAGGAGGGAAACCAGTGTTGAGTGGATATCAAGAAAAATCCCACGCAGGGGAGATATGGTAATCTGTTTATGGATCACAAAACTGGCAAAAAACTGAAACATAAACATCATGGCAAACAAGAACAAGCCCTGAAGTAAGGTCTGAGACAGCGCAAAAAAAACAGGTAGAGAGGGAAAACTACTCATCAGGAGCTTCTTCGACGACCCTGCACCAGAATTCATCCGGTTTCCCATTGTCCTTGTACAGGTCCGTGATGGAATGGATCACCTTCCCAGTAGTAGAAGGTATCTTCCCCCCGCTTTCATGACCCTCAGCATTCTGCGCCTCGCTCATTTGACCACCAATAGTCCGCACCTCGCTCTCTTATGAGAATAATATGTCTTAGGTAAATATGCAAACCTCTAATGTATTTTAACAAATTGAGATGTCAAATCTACACCCAATATTAGTGTTCTTCTCCTAAATTCCTAAGTATAGATTTGTACACTTTGTCCTTTAGCTTGCCTAAAGTTTTTCCAGCCCATTATATCATTTTTCATGTATGCTAATGGATAAAATTATCTTCTCAAGTTAGCGAAAAAATAATTCCAAGAGGTTAAGACCTTATCGTGTTTCTTCATGTCTTCTTGAGTTTTGGTTTCCCACCAAATAAGTGTTGCACTTTCCAATCTTAGTGAAGCAAGTTGAATCTTAGTGTTATCATCCTTGATCCTTTGTATCTGACAATAAACTTCAATTTTACGCACAAAATTATCTAATCTTTCAGCATCTACCTCTACATCATACATAGGAAATTAAACTTTATGTTAAGCTTAGAAAATGGAGTTTTACCATGACCTTTTAGAGAATGTGGAGGTGTTTGTGAAGGGCTTGTTGTGGAAGAAGATGATGGTGAGGATGGAGGTGAAGATAATGGTGGTGTAAAAGGTGGTTTGTCACCATTCCCATTACATTTTGGAGTCTTGTCTCCATCTCCTCCTTCTCCCTTTGAAGACTTATCTCCTTTTGGAGGATTGGATATCTCACCTTGCAACCTTGTGCTTCTCTCCTCATAGAGAACTTTCACCATTTGTGTCATGTCAAAGAATGATTTCCTGAAGGATTTTTCATCCTCTGAAATATTGTCAGGCTCTCCTTCATGTGACATACTTGCTGAAGCTTCAAACACAACTTGAAGTAGAATTTGTGGTGGAGATTGTGGCAAACTTGCTCTCCTTTTACTTGACCTAACTTAAGGACTTGCAACCACAATATTTCCTTCTCCTCTTTTGTGCTTCAACCTTGTAAGCATCACATACACTTGAAAAAAATTAAACCCTCACAGCAACAAAGAAAACCTAAGCTATGATAGCAAACTGATCTGTATGTGAAGTTGCTTGAAGATTATGTAAATTTTGCAAGTGATGAACTTATAGTTTTAAGCCTCTTTTTCCAAATTATTAAACACATAAACATGAAAATTAAACTTAGTTTTTTACAGTAAACAAGATATAATATCACCATAACAGAAAACACACAACAACAATTGATGAAGGAGTTCTCCCCTCCTCAGATACATCTCCTGGTCTAGCTTCCAATGGTTGGGCCTCTTTCATTATGCTCTTTACAACAAATTATAGTACTCAAATGGTTTTACTGGTAGCTCCAATGGATTCAAAACACTCAAAAACTCCTACCTAGCCTCTTTCTACTCCCAAAAGGGATAAAAACTGAAGAAGCTATGATCTCCACAAGTTTTCTAGCTATTCGTCCTACAATTTTGACCTACCTGCAAACCGTCGTACAAATCCGTCCCAAAAAGCGTTAACAGAGTGACTTTTTCTCTTCCTGTCGACTCAAATTATGGGACACTTAATTTTCCCTCTAACGTCTAAGAACTGAATATTTTATTAATATATCGGGGGGGGGGGGGTAAGCCTTAACCCCTGGTCCTGCCCCTTATTTCTTGTGGGCGCGGTGACTAGGGCTGGGGCTAGCCCTGAACCACCCCCCAAACACGCCATCCATAATATTTATATAAATGTTTTGAACTATATATTTTAAGTGATATGTTGTGGCACGTTGGTTGGGTGTCGGTCTTGCTGCTTGGAGGTTCTGTGTTCAACTTCGTTCGGGGTGCTTTAAGCCTTATAACATAAAATTTGTTTGGCCACCAGCGCACCACATGGCGAGATCTAGTTGGCCCACATGGTGTTCCCTGGTTGGTCCAACTAACAACCAATAAAAACACTCCATATCAAACCAATCAAAATGTGACAAGTCACGATCTACTATAAGCCGAAAAATTCCATTCAACCATGCACAATCAGGGTCCAGTCAGTAGTACAGATTGTTGACTGGGCAGCCATGTACATCTCAAAAATAATTTTTTTAGTTCTTTCCACAAACAAACATAACGTGATAACAGGAGCATACGAAGGCGGTTTTTCGTGAAATGAGTTGCGTCGGATTCAAAACGACGAGATCTACATGGTATTTCAGGTTTCACACCATTCCAAAACCTTTGAATTTTGAGCATAAATTTGATCCACCGGATCATAGAGTTTCAAAAGTGTGTTATGAAAGGTTTAGCAATAAAGGGTTACTGGAGAATTCCATACTTCTTTTGACATTGAAAATTAAAAATTATTGCTTGAAGCTTTTAAAATATGGTGAAAATGGTCTATTGAATTAAAACAAAGAGTTTTTTTTTTTTTTTGTTAATGTTGATTTCTCTACCATATCTCTTTTGTTAAAATATTTAGGAAACACTTCAAATATTCAAACCCCAATGATACATATCTTTAGTTGTATATGTGCCAATTCCAGGGTTTCCAATGTAAAAGGACCAGTGTGGGAAACAATGTCATGGTAAAATTTTGTTTTCTTATGTAGTAATTATGCTTTTTGATATACATCCATGTCCTCATTTACTCTAAAATATCTCATCATAAATGTCATTTAAGGATGTTATTTTTTGAACTTTTTTTTCATTAGGGTTTCCATTTCAATCTTGAATCCAATTACAACCCCTTATTTAAGGAGAAGGTCTAGGTTTAGTCCAGGAAATCCTATTTCAAGTTAGTTTCTAACACACATATTTTAGCTGCAAGAACAATAGTCAGAATCCAAGAATTGAACAACAAGTATACATAATTGAAATTGTACTTGGCTCATGGAAAGCATGCATTTTTGCAATAGGAAATGCACACTACAAATATTAAAACAACCACACAACCAACCTATGTGGGTAGTATTTATATTGGGGTACTTGACTGAATTAAACAGTAATTTTTTTGTAGCCTAATCTAGCCATATATTTTGTTTCTGTGTGTTTCCAAACATTTGTCTGATCACCCAATTAGGATGATTTTACTACATTACTATTTTTAATTGGAGACCTAGAGAATCCAAGTGTTTTTTAGCCTGGAGAAATCAATTTTAAAATCTTTATTATTTTTTGTAGCACTAATGAAGACTAGTCATACCAGATATAACACATAGACAAAATGGCCATCGATGTTATTTTTAATCTTGAAGTTTACAACTTTAAGTTTGGATCCATCTGAGAATTCAAGATTAATATGAATAATGTAGGTAATCTTATTCATGACAATTGACATCTATATTACATTGTTGTGTTATCAATAATAATATGTCCAAACTTGTCATTTTATTGTCATATATTCATCAAATATGGAGTTTTATATTCATGGAATGCCACTAGTAGTGTACCATGCATTAACCTCATATCCTGACTCTATTATTTTAATTTATGTGCAGTAATCTTGCAAGTATGGGGTTCCACATAAGTGAAAAAAAGTGCAAGGAAGAAATTGAGAATGTGTATAAATACTACAAGAAAACCAAGGATGGTAGAATGAACAAACAAGGTGGCAAGAGATACAAATTATGCATCGATATCGAAGCTCTTTATGCTACAGTTTATATGAATAATGGTGGTATTGACAATGGTGACAACAATGAAGCTTGTAGTGATACAAATATTGGTAATGAAGGTGATGTGAGAAGCTTGGAAGTGGTAGAAATGGCTAGATTAAAACATGAAACTAAGTTACATGCATAGGAGCATTCTCTTCAATCAAGTTGGGAGAAGGCCATTATTGAACTTTTGGAGAAACTTAGAAGCCAAAATTTTAATTCGGATCCTGGGATCATAGAAACACCATCACCTCCTAAAGCTCACAAGGATGAGAATGAGGTTGAAAGAGGAAAAATTTACCTACATTCTAGGAGGTGGTATAAGTCTGAATTTTATGCATTGATCAAATTGAGAAGTGATATGGACCAAAGGTCCAGGGAATCAGGAGCCAAGATAAAATTATGGGATGATATCTCATCTGCGATGGTATGCATAGGTAGATCTATATTGGGAAAATGCTCATCAGTCTGTTCTTTCTTCTTCACTCGTGAAAAATTTGTTATTAATGATACTATAATCCCCAAAGGTACATGCACATGTTTACTAAAATGAAAATGCTATGGCAATGAATGCAAGTTTTTTTGGAGTGGATTTTGTAGAGAGAGGGGCTTGAGGATTCATTGTAAATACCGCTCATGTGCTTGGCATAATCATTTTACTTTCCATTTTTGAAGATGGAGGAAAAACACATGAACCAAAGAGAAATAAAAGGTGTTAAATGTTTGTAATGAGAATGGTGGTTCATTGAGATTCTCACAATAATTTTATTTCATCTGAGAACATGCATCCAGATTAAGACAAATCAATCAAGGCACTTTGACTAGATTTTGGTTGAAATTTGTATAGCTCATTCCATATATGAATGAGTAAACAACCTTTTCTGGTGTATAATATGTAAGTACGACCAAGGTAACTTATGGCGTTATCAGGCCTCATGTTCATTTTGGTCATGGGGAAATTGACAGAAAAATCCTATGGGTACCAAGTCGTAGGAAATTTTCAACCTACAATAGAAAGATGTTTAAGCCTCAATCATCCTGCATTCATATGGGAATTAAAAAAATAATTGGATTTGCAGTGAAATCTAGAAGGGGTGGTCCCAAAAGTTGCAAAAAAAATTGATGTGTGTGGATTTCGAAAACTAAGATGACCTTTTTACTTAAAATGAACTCTATAGAAATAGAGTACTTCCCCCATTTCCTGAATTGTAAATTGGGTAAACCATTGGCCCTGATTCTAGGGCATGAAAGCGCGGGAAAGGAAATAGAGTAATTTCCCATGAAATAAACCATTGGCCCTAATTTCGGGGCATGAAATCTCAAGAAACAAAGTACTTCCCCACATTTTTTGGATGGTAAGTTAGGATAACCATTGGCCCTGATTCCAGGGCCTTTCCAGAAGGGAATGAAAGAGAGTCAAACCGTGAGTAGAAACAACTAGCAATAATATCAAAGAACTCCATATTTGACTTTATAACACTTGAGCTAACCCTTGGAGCTCAAAAAATAAGATGAACTATTTGATAAGGTACCCAAAACTGGTGATTTCGTTTTAAACATTACCTGGATTGTATGCTCCAAATATCACATCGGCAATGGATGCTCCACCAACTTCTTCTGGATGGCCCACCCAAAGAATACCTAATTTTTTGTTATCATCCTTTGCAAATGTTATATCAAAAGGACCCCCATACATGATCACAAGAACTAAGGGTCTCTCGGATGCAACAGTAACTTGGGTTACCAGCTGTTGTTGCTGGCTAAGAAACAATTTTTTTTTTTTTTCTAGATCCTTTGCCTCCGATGTCAAGTCTCGACCTACTATTAACATTGTTGCATCTGCATTGTTTGTAGTTTGAACAACCCCAACTATTAAACTATCATTTCCTTTCATGCAAAATCAACTCTTCTAGAATTCTTATTACAAATTTGATCATGTTGGGAGCTTAGAGGATGTTTAAAAGCTTTGAGGCATTTTGACCCATTCATTTTTTTATAGATGTTTGTTTTCTTTTTGGATGTAAGAAAAATCTCATTTCTACTTGTTTAGGAGAATTTATTAAGGTGGTATGTGCTCTCTAGGATGAAGGTGTGTGCTATAAGCTTATTGAAGTTGGAAATTACATTAACAAACTCCTACTTTCAACTATTGGTTTATGGAAGGAGTTATTCTTGGTCCTTTTTTTCTAGATTTTTTTCAAGAGAGACATGACCAATGGAAAGTGCAATAACATAGTCTTATGCCTATTGTAGAAAACATTTGGAATCTTCCTTACTCTCGACAAACATATATTTAAAATGAAACCCCATACATAGTGTCGTACCTCATAGGTATTTTAGTGCACATAGAACACCACCTTTAAAATTATATACTCTTGATCACAAAAATAAAATTGTGAGAACATGTTGGAATTGACATAAAAATTGCCTCAAAATGCACATACATTATCTTGAATCTCTTCTAACAAAAACCATAATCAATTGCATTGTGAATTAAAGTTGATATGATATTATTTGTTCTATGAAAGGTTTGATTTAAATCATTTACTTATAACAGTTGGGAATGGTGCAGTTCTTGAATTTTAATGAAGAACATTTTCATAAATCCTTTGGAGTTAAGGTGTTGTGCAGTGCCTTAATTTTGAACATATTCTATAGTATTGGCTCAGTTGGAATCTCCATGAAACATAACATATGATCAAAAATAAATGTCAGTAAAGATACAAAATTGCATAAAACTTTTACTTCTTTCTTCTATGCTATTGTTTCCTATGCTATTGCCTTACGACATTTCCTTTGCAACATGTGGTACAATTACTATATATATATATATATATATATATATATATATATATATATATATATATATATATATATATATATATATATATATATATATATATATATATATATATATATATATATATTTTGAAATACGACACCGACAAAAATGAACATTTATAGGAACTATACATGGTTATAATACTTATTTGAAACATAACAAAATGCAGCTTTGGTTGTACATCTATCTATGATTTACTTTTATATTATGTTTTGGGAAAATATTGTATACCTTTGCCATCATAACACCATATGAGAATCACAAAGGCAATTGAGTCATGGGACGATGCTAACGAGTCCTAGTTGGTCTCATGCCATTTCTAAATTATTTGGGGCGAATCAAACATAATCTTGTCCTCAAAGCTATGCTTGATTATGCCTCTCTATTTCTGAGTCAGAACTCTCAGGAATTCCAACTTGACATAACATGGTGACTCTCTGTAAAGAAGAGACAACAAAGCATTTGACCCTAAATAAATTGGGGTTTACATATTTCATGTACACATATTAAATAACATTTGTTCTTTTATTTTCTAGTCTCTTGAATGCTTCCAATTGCAATACATATTACGCCTCATACATTATTTTGTTTATATATTCATAATTTATTTTAGATGAGGTATTGGCCATTTAATTTTGGTATAAGAGTTTCTTAAAAATGATATGAGTTAATTATTAATTATTGCAAATCATTTTCCCTATATAATTGTTTTGTTTTTGGTTATAGGTTTATAATTTTGTGTTTTTGTTATGAGTTTATAATGTATAAAAATTTATATTATATGTTAATAATGTTTTAGAGATATTAAATATAAATGATAAAACATTTTATTGATAAATTGTAATTATGTCTCATTTAAAAATTGGGATGTGAAATTTAATTATAAATTTATGAATTCAAAATTTAAGAAACAACTTCAACCAATAAGTAATGTATAGATATGTGTTTTGTACATTGATCTTAGAATTCAATTACATATATACAAGAACAAACATAAAAATGAGGATAATGGAAAAAACCTATAGAAAATGCTATCAAACATCACATCATCACTCGATACATAGATTTGAAAAACCCCTAATCTTATCACTAGATATATATATATATATTTGAAAAGCGTTCAGTCTCATCGCTAAATGCATAGATTTGAGAAGCCTTTCCACCTCTTAGATTGAGGTTTTTACCAACGCGCCCAAAATTATTATTTATGTTGGTAGTGGAGAAATGCGATAGAGAATGCTCTGTGAGGAGATGCATGACAACATGACAATTGACATGTATTTAATTAATTGATATGAACTTAACTAATAGATGTAAGATTAATTTGATGAATTAGCATCACTTTTGCAATTGCAAAGAATTTTTGATAATATAATTGTATTTTAAAATTGAGATGTAAAATTCAATTGCAAATTTATGAATTCAAAATTCAAGAAACAACTTTAATCAATGAGTGATATATTGATACATGTTTTTACAAATATACAAGAGAAAATATAAAATGATGTTAATGGAAGAAATTTATAGTGAATTCTATCAAGCATCACCTCATCACTAGACACATAGATTTGAAAAGCCTTCAGTCTAACCTTTTCACCCTCTTATATTGGTATTTGAATCAAACCAACCAAAATTATTATTTATGTTTGCAATAGAGAAAGGAAATAGAGAATGTTTTGTAACACCATCACATACACATACATGAGGAGATACATGGCAACATGACAATTCATATGTATTTAATTAATTGATATGAATTTAATTAATAGATGAAAGATTAACTTAATGCATTACAATCACTTTGACATAATATTTCAAAATTTAAATTTGATGATATATAAAAAAATAAAAATAAAATTCTTTATATATTTCAATAACAATAAAACTCAATATGAAATTGAGGTATGTTGTATCTAAAAGTTTATGGATATCGGGATGAAGAGTGCTAGGGTTTTCACAAGTATTGCATCTCTTATCGCCACTCTCAAGTTTAAGCTCGCATCTAAGGCTATTGATGATATTTTCTTTGGAGAATCACTAATATGGTATGAATCCAATCATGGCAAGGGTTGCATTGGATTTATTTTGAAGCATTTTTAGCCTCTCTCAAGATCTCAAATACCCAATATCCTTATTGATGAGGCAAGGATGGAGTTATATTTGCATATCACAACAGAACGATGGTCTGAATTTCTCTGTGTAGTCTTGAGTGTGTTTCAGATCTACCATGTGGAAAATCTAAGGAATAAATACACCCAACTTCTCCGGAGTCTGATGAACAAAGACATCTAGGAGGAAGATCTGCTATATATCTCCACTGATATGATAAATAAACATTACAAAATGATTTTTTTAGAGGAATGTTTATGGATAACATTTAAAACTTTGAAGAACATCATTCCTTCCATCTTGGATCTGTGATTACATGGTTGGCGATGCTCAAATTTTGTGCTCCATACGGATGAAGGGTTTGTAGAATTTTTTCTTGATGATTCTGAAGATCTGGTTTCATATTGTTACAATTTCCAACCACATTATGGAATTGGACAAAGGAAATTATACTAGATCTGGTCCAAATCGTAAATCTGGATTCCTCCCCCTATTGTTGCTCAGAGGAACATTCTTTAAAACAATATCGGATTAGGATGATTTTTTCCAATTTTTTGTGAAAACCTCAAATGGGAAATCTTCACTAGTAGGGGTTCGGGTATCGAATCTAGTGAAAGATCTAAAAAATAAGGTCTAGTATAAGTTGGGTATTTTGACAAATATTTAGAATTTGATTTATGTAGGAAAATCATTACAAGATGTTATCTAGTTAAAATACTACAACATCGAATGATATTCCACTATTATCACAAATATGAGGCTACAGAGTGGTGCTCTAGGAATGAGTATCCCATTTGGATCAACTCTGTAAATATAAACCCTAAGGTTCCAACATATTTCAGGATTTCATGAAAGAGTTGCCATACCATATGGGAAAAACCAAAATCTGTAAATTTTAGGTCCTTATATTGTTGAATATATGGGGAAAGCATCAGATATGTCAATAAATTTGCCAGAGGTAAGAAATATTTTCACAGTCCTCCAAGATAGAGCTCTCATATGTAGATTCAATGGTTTTTTGGCCCATATAAAAAGACCTACATTAGTGGGTTTGCCCCAATTGGACCAATAAATGTGATATTTGGTTGTGTGCGAATGGATTTTTTGTGGTACAGTTCAATAATAAAACAGATCTAGAATATGCCTGTTTTAAAAGAGGGACCAAGGTTTTGGGGTAGGGTGGGCCTATTTGTAACTCCATGGTTTCCATTTTTTGATGCTATGACAATGGTGGTTACAAAGATGTTGGTATGAGTGATACTACACAATCTTCCTCTCCCTTTTTGGCACCAACAAGTTTTAGAGGGTATTGGAAACAAATTGGGGGGATTTTTGAAGATTGATCAAGAAAGAATGAAAGAAGTTATTTTTATTTTTTCTAGGATTTTTGTAGAGGTAGACCTTAGTAAATGTCTATTTGATCACATCCATATGGACCACAAATATTTTAAGTGGACTCAAATATTATATTTTGAATATATGGCATTCAAGTATCATTTTGTCTTCAAACAAGGCATCTATAGAATATTTATCCCCAAGAAAAAAAGGACAAAGAAAAAGCCCAAAAAGTCAAAGGGGTGGAAGTTTTCATATCCATTTCTTCCAGAAGATGAAGATGAAGAAATGGAAGGGAATCATCGAAAAACCGAAGAACAAAAGCAACAAGGCTCTCAAGTGAAGGAAGGAAAAAATAAGTAGAATTTTTTAGAAGTTCACACTAAGAAAGGGACTGATTTAGCAGTGATATAGGTCCAAGAGAAGCAACATGAGGAAATATGCAAAAATCAAGGAACGAATGAAACAAAGCAGACACATACATCTAATAGTTTTGACTCAGACAAAAATTTCCTTTAAAGATGGAAGGAGAAGAAATGGCAATTGTTATTACCAACAGAAACTCCGAGGGTTTGAAAAAAGTTCAAAAGAGGAAAAGTAAAAAAGAGAAGCTCAATTTATCTAGATAAATGTAAATCTAGTTTGGAATTTTTTTTCACGTTTTGAGTCTAAGCAACTATGCTATGTGTACATTAAGCACATACAAAAGTAATAAAATTACAAATTTTTTCTTCAGGAAAAAAATAATAAAAAATAATATAACATTTTCATATATTAAATATTGGATATGAATAACACTTTAAATTCAAAAACCAAAATTTAAAACCAAATTAATAATGAATCAACCCCTAACCCATGGTTATATTCCACACATTTTGCATAAATTAATACAATCTTCTCTTATTATCATGATATGTAATATTTCTCCTTTAAATGAAGTTTTTGATTTTATATTTCCTAAAATTAACCTTTAACTTTAACACCCTGTTATAAATCATAAATCACATGTTATCATAATAACACATAAAATATATAATATATCCAAATAAAAATAATTAAAGAAAAATGTTATTTTCTTTTTCTCATTCATAATATATTATTTAATATTATGAAAAGTTTAAGTTTTTGACTTTTTTCTTCTTCAGATTATAGGTATTCCATTAGGAGCGATTAGGCTCCTCTATGAAGGGAGGTTATTGTAGTTGGCAAGTGATTTAAGAGAATATAGCATTAAAAATAACACCACGATCTCCTTAATTTTTAGTCTGTAAGGAGGTGCTAGGGGAGTTGGGGAATTTTCTTCTGTTAGGCCCATGTCTTTCAAGGAAGCCTTCAAGCCAGATACTAGTCCCCAGATTTCCAAGGAGCTTGCATGTCAAACTTTTGTGGTGGAACAATCCATAAAATTCCCAATGCTCAAGGTGAATGAGACCATTAATAAGAAGAGAATAACTAATTTTTAAAGTTGGGTGATTCAAATGTAATTTTAATGGCTTTTGGCGTTTGACATCTGCTCTTTGAGAATAGGTCCACTAAAATTGGTCCCAAAATATTGATCTATTATTTTTTTCAAAGGGATATTTCATGGTGTTCTTTAAAGATCTGGAAGACAAGAAGAAGGTTTTCTATCAAGGGCCTTGGTTTTGGGGCCAGGATGACCTTTTCGATTCAACCACAATTTTCGAAGTTTAATCCTCTTACCATGAAATCCTTGCCAGTTCATGGTTAGGTTAGGATCCATAACTTGAATCTTCATTGGATCTGGCCAGGCATCTTGGAGGATATTGGAGACTCTACAAGAAATCATCAAAGTTGATAGTGATAGATTATCACAGGGTTCTGTAAGTTTTGTTCGCATTTGTGTGGAAGTAGATATCAAAGAAGGGTTAATTGACAAAATTATACTTTAGTGGGAAGGCAAGGAAATATCCAACCATTGGTCTATAAAAACACTGCCTTGAGGTGTATAATTTGTGAACAACCCGGGCCCCTAAAAATTTGTGTCCCTTTTACAAAGGGGATTTTTACAACTAGGAGCAGAAGAGAAACCATCATGGCTGAAGTGATCTGAAGGCCACATCAGAGACGAAGGTTTCAACAACTCAATATAAGAACAATCCCCAGAATAAGAAGACATATCCCAAAAAATCATCCTCTCAGGATACCAAGTAAACCCCAGTTGCATTGACACAACCCTCAATAGAGGTAAATCTTTCAACAAATAACAAGGAGAGATATACAACTATAATTATACCTGCAATTTGTGGGTAGAAGCAAAACCACAAGCCTGATCATTCTAATATCAATAAAGATCTATCAATTTCGGCCAATCTAGATGGTATGGAACTTTCACAACAAAACAAAGAAGCAACATTATCCTTTGTTGTGACAGATGGCTCAGTAGGATGGATTGATTTCCATAGGAGAAAGGGTAAAAAAGAAAAACCCATGGATCACCTCGGTTTTTAAAACCAGGTTTGTAGTAGATGGGTCTCTGAAGTATCTAATTTTTTGATCTGTAATATGTTTTTCTGGAATTAATAGAATTGATATAAAAAAAAGAGATTTTTTTGCATTTTTATTATCGAAATTTTGTTATAACATCTTGTTAAAAGTGCATCTTAAATGTGTAAAAAATATTGTTTTTAATTTTAAAACTTGAATTTATATTTGGAATACTTTTATTGTAATATGAGTTTGCAATATTTTTTGTTTGCTAGTATATGTGAGTTCTGAGATAACTGACATGATTAAACTGTGGCTTGAGTAGCCGTGATTCAAAGGCATCCAAGTCATCAAAATCACTCGGGGATCGCACCCGGCCTAGGCCACACCAACCCATAGCATGGTTGTGTTTTAGCTCGTGGAGTTTCAAAATCAGTGATATTTCCACCACGAAGTACCTTAATAAAACACCCCGTCACCATGTACTTTACTCCTCGCTATATGAATTTGCAATATTAACGATTGATAATCTAAAATAAAATTTATAGATAGAGAATGTTGATTCCCCTGTTATTATTTTGAGTAGTCCATAATTTTTTTTTCATAATAATTTAAATTATGACTTATTTTATATTAAGATAGATACTCCCAAAGAACCATACAAAACTTTTTTTGATGTTTAAAACATTAAGAGATGATATGTATCATGATTTTTGAGTTAAAAATATCCTCAAAACAAAATATATATTAACCAAATCAACTTTAAAAGAACCAATAAGATTCAAGATGATGTTGTCTTCTCCATGGGTAAATATTTTTGAAAGAAACATAAGAAAACTATTTTTTTTAATGTATTTTCAACTTATCTTCTTAGAGGTTTACTCAAATGTCATGTAGAGACACTCGTTGGATGCAGAATTAAATTCCACATCCGACTAGTACTCACTTTATGTACTTTTGAATAGACCCACACCGAAAAAAATGAAAAAAACATATATGCAAAGTGGGTACTTGTTGGATGTGGAATTTAATTCTACATTCAATCGGTTTCTACACTTGACATTTAAGTAAACCTATAAAGAGATAAGTCAAAAATACAATAAAAATAATAGTTCTGTTTTTCTTTTTTTCTTTAAACATTCACATCTCACATTTTATTATCTTTTTAGGAGGTTCATTTTAGATTTCAAAATTCTCATATTGTCATTATACATCTATCTTTACATCAAGACAATGCAAACACTACTAACTTTAATTAGCCCACTGTGGATGTGTAGCTTTGCTAAAGTTGATTTCAAATTTGCTTGTATAGCTTTAAAGACAATCTTCAAATCGTTGAATTGGTAGACAATATTTCAATGTGTTGATTTTTTTATCATAATTCCATATATATGTGTAAGTCTCCAACAATTTATGTTTACTTGTTTTCTACCACTTAAAATAACAAGAAAATTTGACTTTTTAAATGAAACTTTAAAATTATTTTAAATTAATAAAATCTCATATATTAATTGTTTATAAAATCAAACTGTCATATATATATATATATATTAATTGTTTATAAAATCAAACTGTCATATATATATATATATATTAAATTCATTTTCACATTAAAATAATAATTTCAACAAATCCAAAATTACAATTTCACTAAATTTCAAATTTCAAAATTAGAAAAATAAATCCATCAAAATCCTAAACATTTTTCATACTTATTAATAAAAAAAACCTAAATCATTACTACAATTTAATATTTTTAATATAAATATTTTACATAAATTTACATTCCAAATACTACCCACTTATCCTAGATCCAGTGGCCTCGATAAAAGTACGTAATAAGTGGGCATGGCCCTTGGTGAGGATCAAGAAAATAAGTGGGCATGGCCTCCTCATAATGAATGGGCATTATGGTTAATTGTTCCAAAATCTTTTATGATTATATGAACAACCTATACCCCACTTTCCATTACCCCTATTTTGGAGTTACCACCTGAACCACTTTTCAGAAAAGTAAAACCCTAATTTTTGGACCACAACAAAAATAGTGAAGGAAAACAAAGTTAAAGGATCAAACATCAAATCAAGGGACACTAGGTTTGGACTATCATGCAATGAGAGGACCACATGGTGTGCTTACTTTTTAATGTTAAAGGTGTTAAAGTGCTCACTTTTAATGTAAAAAGGTGTTGAAGTACACTTTGTATTATATTTTTAGTGGGCAATGTTAAAGTTGACATCTTACGAAAAATAATAATATAAAACGTCGATAGGAAATGTTAATGATGAAAAGTAAATATTTTGAAAAATGAAATTAGGATTGCTTAATATAAAATATTCATATAAATGTGAAAGATGAAAAGTAAAGTAAATCTTTTGAAAAACGAAATCATAATTTATTAATAAGATTTTAGGTTGTCAAGTTAATTTTTAAAATTAAAATATTAATATAACTTATTTTATTAACATAATTTAATAGAGAAGATTGGAATGTAATTTTTCAAAAAAGATTTAGAGAATATTTTTGTTAATAATAAAAACAAAGAAGTTTAAGCAAGTTTTAAATAAATTGTGTTTTTTTAAGTGGGGAATCAAGTTAGTTTGGGATGGTTTAATTGGGGTGTATCTTAATTGTTTTCTTCTATGTTTGTATTTGGACTATGTAAATCTGTTTCTTGGTCTATTTTCTGGTGCATTGTAGTTTGGAAGTTTGTGTGGTTGACGACAATGCTTTTCTATGTCACATGGAGTTGGTTTTGCGTTGAATGTGAAATTGTTGCCTTTCTCTCTATGTGGGTACTTGCCAGGACTCTGTGTTGGCTCTTTAACTATTTTTATATTGGTTATGTCTTAGTATTTGGGTTGTCTAGAATCGTGGACTATGGTGGCATGCTGGTTTTTATGTTTCTGAGGTGTCTTCGAGCATATGAGGCACAATCTTTTATTAAATCTCTCTGGTTATGGATAGATATCTAGATGTAAATATGATATACATTACACTTTATTATCTTTTATTAAATCTCTCTGGTTATGGATAGATATCTAGATGTAAATATGATATACATTACACTTTATTAATAAAAAGTCTCTTGACGTTGCTTATAAAAAAAACAAATGTTAAAAAAATATATTTTTAATTTCACATAATATGCTTATAATTATTTTATAATTATTCTTCATTATTAACATGAAAAAATAAAGTGAGAATGAAACATATTTTTGGGAATTTACTAATGAAATGATATTAAAATTTTATGAAGGCAGTGAGGAAATTACTTTACTAGGGTTTCAAGAATGACCGATGGCGAAGAGTTTGGAAATGCAGGGTTTGTAGCGATCTTGAGCTTAGATATGGAGAGTTTCCCAGTCTTGGTGAAACCAATCTCAGGGAAATACTTTTATTTGCAGGCTTCAAACTCAAATTTTGTTTCTCGCTTATGGAAAGGTTACGAGAGAAGATGCACATTCCTCATGAATGCTTTCAGCTCATTCATGAAGGATGACAATTTCGGCATCATAAAATCCTCAGTGAATATGACATCCCTAAGGATGTAATGATTTATATCGTAGCAAGAATTTGAGGTGGAGCTAAATGGGAAGGTGCATCCACCTTAACTCCACCCAAATCATTTAAAGATTTTCTAAAAATAGGGTCTCCTTTGCCAAATCCTTGATCTCTCTGGATATACTTTTGTGGTGGAGTAGTTAGCCGAAACCCCTTCTCTTGAGGTGAAAAGTATTGCATGCACTTTAATAGCTGTGAATTATGAGCAGAAAGATCTTATCTTCCATTTCAATGGCTTTTGGCCTTCTTCATCGGCTCTCGAGGAGTGGGTTCACCAAAATTGGTCTTTAGATGTTGTTGTACTTGTTTCTCATAGACAGTTCTTGGCTGCAAAAACTACGCCGAGAAACCAACTTGACCAATCTTTAGGTTCAAGCTGGCCCTTGAACCAGAGGGGGCTCCCTCAATAGTTACGAGGCCTTGTTTAACGTTATTCACTATCATTGGACAACAACCTATGAAGCACAATGGCCAGATTTATGGTTTAATTTGGGTGGTTACTGATGATTACCAATATATGTTCATGAATAAATACCCCTCTTACATAGTCCTTAGTCAAAGGGTCATCATGCCAGCCTAAAAGAATGACATGATTTTTTAAAAGAATTTGACAGTAGAATATACTAAAATTCTTGATAATTAAGCAATCAGACATAATACTTAATTAACCAGGCAAATTGGGATGTGTGTAAAATACTTCTACAACCAAACATAACACATTCAGGAGGATGACATGAGGCAAAAATTAAAATATATAGAGGAGTTATCTTAGACCAACAGTCCAATAAAATAATCTCTTTAAATGATTATAACTTTTCAGGGGATTTCATAGAGATTGATACTCAATATATTCTTACCCATAATCTCCTCATGCAGCCTTGAATATGTTCAGAAATTGAGTATGAAAGTAGTGGAAAAACGTACAAGAAACACAAATTATTTCAGAAGTTGGAGCTTGAAATCTTTCAATTAGGAATTCTAAAGAATTTTTTTACAAAATTGAAAGGTTTTGGCATCAAAATTCAACTCCTCTTTATTACAAATGAAACAATATATAGAATAAAAACTCTCCTAAACTGTTACAACAATTATGGAATAAGATCCTGAATAATAACTAAAAATAAAATTATAGATCCAATTTATTTGCTAGAAATATTGAATTGTTTACAAGTATCGTGCATTGAAATATGGAATTGGTTGACTAACTGTTGGAAATCTCCAAAATGATCCTCAATCTGCTGATCTTCTATTGCTATGTGTCTTCTGAATGATGATATCTCCATGTCCTTGAAATCTAGAGCTTCTGATTCTGCCATTTATCTTTCAACTGATAATTTTGTGTCTTAAAATAAGGGGTTTGTGAAGCTGTCCTCGAAATCTGTCAATTGCTTCAATTGACTAATGATTTATGTCACTTTTTGACAATGCTTCACCATTTATAGAATATTTTGGAAGGAAATATTTGATAAATGTTTTTTTCAAATATTTTGTAAATGAATTTCATATTTTCCTTTTTTCATGAATTTCTTAAATGAAATTCTCAAAATATCTCCTCAAATAATTAGATCTTGTAAATCCATCCATTATTTGAAATTATGTCTTGGTTTAACTATGTGTTGTTTTTCCTTCCCATGGATTTCCAAAACTATGTGTTGTTTTTCCTTCCCATAGATTTCCAAAACTATGTGTTTTTGTTTTTACTTTTCCTTTTACCCCTGTAAAATATTTGGGTAATTTTCTTTCCTCCTTATCTCTGTAAAACTATTGTTGGTTTTGCTTCCAATGTTTTGATTTAAAAAATAATTAAAATTATTTTTGCATCGGTAAGTCTCCTTTTTACATTTACCTGTAACCTCATTTCACACTTGTAAGTCTTTTTTTTTTATCTTTACCTCTTCTTAATTAGCCTCCATCTGTAAAATTATTTCATAAATATACGAAATGTAAATCTCATTTATCTTCAGTAGGTGTAGAGTGATGCAAGAGCTGACAGTGGTAAAAGGCAGTAAATTTGAAAACAACATTTCAGACCCCAAGTTTAATAATTAAGTGTCGGGTGAGTCATAGGATTTGAATTTTTGAATTGGTTGAACGTTTGCTTTGTGATTAGGCTTGACCCAAATAATATTTTATAACATAAATTTTTAACTTTAAATTTATATTTTTATAAAAATATACAATTATATTTTTATAAAAATACGATTATTTTAAAATTAAAATTATTATTATAAAAAATAATTAATAAGTCATTCAAAAAGCACATGTCTAAGAATTCATCCAAGAAGGAAATTGGAAATCTCTTAAAAAAGAATTCAACTGCAATTTGACATAATCAAAGTGATACTCCTAACTGAAATAATGCAATCCTTAATTGTAACTTCAACTTATAATTTGACCACTGTAACATGTTACCTGTATGCATCCTCTGTCCTTTCTAACTATTCTCAGCAGAAACAATATAAATCTTAAAACAATTAAGAAAATATCATCATGACTTCTATCTTAAAACAATTAAGAAAATATCATCATGGCTTCTAGCACCATTACTTGAAAATAATTATTTGTTCATACTTACTAGCCACTGAAAATGAAACAATCCATAAGCTGCAAATTGTAGGGCTTGGAGTCAGTGGTAACATATTAAATAATTTTGCATCTATGAGCAAACCTGTAACCTATGATTCGTATGCTTATAAGTAGTATGTCCAAAATAATAACAAGTTCAAACTGAAACAATCAACACACTATACACCAAAATTGAATAATCTAATACTCACTGGATATGAAAATAATTAATTCAACCCCACACATCTATTACCTAACTGAGCTGAACATCTTCACTCTTAGGTGTAATCTTCTTTCCAATGTAAACAAGTGAGGAGTGGACTTATTAGCATATCACTTTTCTAGCAGCTAAAAACTTGAAACATATTTACAATATAAAATTGAAATTCCATAGGAAACATATACTTACATGTGAACTTTAAATGCTACATCCTTTGTGGACATATTAGATTTCTGATCATGGATGAGAGGAAAAAACATATACTGCTGATTGCAACTATTATTGAGCCTTGCACAAACACAACAGTAAAGGTAGCTGACATTTCAAAACAGTGGATTTAGTAACCCAATGGAATCGTCGTATGAAAAAGTGGATTCTCCAGGTGAAAACAATGCAACCAATAAAAATTCCTACCCCTTGTTCACCAACAAGGAGTAGATCTAGTCGTTATCGTGATCCAGGAAAAAATTTATTCGCCACTTCGCTCCTTGACAACGATGCCAAATGTTTTACTTGTTTCTCGTAGGCTATTCTTGGTTGTAGAAACTAGGCCAAGAAACCAACTCGACCAATATTTAGGTTCAAGCTGGCCCTTGAACTAGAGGGGGCTCACTCAATAGTTGCAAGGCCTTGTTTAACATTTTTCATTGTCACTCGACAACTCCTATGAAGCACAATGGCCATATTTATGATTTAATTTGGGTGGTTACTGATGATTACCAATATATGTTTGTGAAAAAATACCCCTCTTATAGAGTCCTTAGTCAAAGGGTCAACATTCCAACCTGACAGAATGACATGATTTTTTAAAATAATTTGACTAAAAAAGATTTTAATGGAATTCCCGATAATTAAGCAGTTAGACATAATACTTAATTAACCAGGAAAATTTGGATGCGTGTAGAAGACTTCTACAACCAAACACAACACATTCAAGAGGATGACAGGAGGTAATATTTAAAATATGCAGAGGATATATCTTAGACAAACAATCCAATAAACTGATCTTTTTAAACGATTATAACTTTGTAGGGTATTTCAGAGAGATTGACACTCAATCTATTCTTACCCAGAATCTCCTCATGCAACCTTGAATATGTGTAGAAATTGAGTATGAAAGTACTCGAAAAACATACAGAAAACAAAAATTCTTCCAAAAGATGGAGCTTGAAATACTTGGAATAGGAATTCTAAAGAAAAAATTTACGAAATCGAATGGTTTTGGCATAAAAAACCAACTCCTATTTATTGTAAATGAAACAATATATAAAATAAAAACTCTCCTAAATTGTTACAATAATTCTAGAATGAAATCCTGAATAATAACTAAAAGTAAAATAATATCCCTAATTTATATGCTGGAAATATTGAACTGTTTGCAAGTATTGGGCATTGAAATATGGAATTGGTTCACTCATTGCTAGAAATTTGCAAAATGATACTCAATCTCCTGATCTTCTGCTGCTAGATGTCTTTGGATGTTGATATCTCCATGCCATTGAAATCTAGAGCTGTTGATTCTTCCATTTATCTTTCAACTGATAATTTTGTTTCTTAAAATCAAGGGTTTGTGAAGTTGTCCCTGAAGATCTGTCAATTGCTTCGATTGACTAATTATTTATGTCACGTTTTGACAATGCTTCACCATTTATATAATGTTTTGGAAGTAAATATTTGATAATTTTTTTTTTCAAATATTTTGTAAATGAACTTCATATTTTTATTTTTTCATGAATTTCTTAAATGAAATTCTCGAAATATCTCCTCAAATAATTGCATCCCGTAATTCCATCCATTATTTGAAATTATGTCATGTTTTTCCTTCTCATGGATTTTTAAAACTATGTGTTGTTTTTCCTTCCGATGGATTTCCAAAACCATGTGTTTTTGTTTTTACTTTTCCTTTTACTCCTGTAAAATATTTGGGTAATTTTCTTTCATCTTTATCTCTGTAAAATTATTTTTGGTTTTGCTACCATGGTTTTTATTTCAAAAATAACTAACCTCCTTTTGACATTTACTTGTAACCTCATTTCACAAACCATGTGTTTTTTTTTTTACTTTTCCTTTTACTCCTATAAAATATTTGGGTAATTTTCTTTTATCCTTATCTCTATAAAATTATAGTTGGTTTTGCTCCCATGGTTTTGATTTCAAAAATAACTAAAATTATTTTTACACGGTAAGCCTCCTTTTTACATTTACCTGTAACCTCATTTCACAACTATGTAAGTCTCATTTTTTATCTTTACCTATTCTTAATTAGCCTCCCAATTTTAAACTTATTTCATAAATATATGAAATGTAAAAATATCATCTATTTCAGTCGTATTTTACTTAGCTTCATGTCCATAAAAATTATTTCATAAACATTTGACATCTCCTTCACGCCACATTCCATAAAATTCAAATTAATACAGAGTATGGTTTTTCAGACGAGGAAGGGGGTTAGTAGTAAATGGTTTTTAGGAGGGGGGTGTGGAGTGAAGCAATAGTTGACAATTGTAAAAGGCAGTAAATTTGAAAACAATGTTTGGTTAAATGTTGGACACGTTGGGGGTTTGTAATTAATCAATAACCATTGATTTGACTTTTCACATATCTAGAGGCATGAAAAATTAGGGGTGGGTCATATGGATTTGTGATTAGGTTTGACCCAAATAATATTTTATAACATAAATTTTAATTTTAAATAGACATTTTCATAAAAATATACAATTATATTTTTATAAAAATATGATTATTTTAAAATTAAAATTATTACTATAAAAAATAATTAATAAGTCGTTCAAAATCATAGATAAGCATATGTCTGAGATTTTATTCAAGAAGGAAATTGGAAATTTCTTAAAAAAGAATTCGTAGCTTTCTTTGGTGAAAGAATTTGCTACAACATTGGCTCCAACTGGGAACTGATTCCCCTTGTGAGACACAGAGAACTAGTAGACCAACTGCCTTAAGTGTTGGGCATGGAATCATACCATAAACCTGTGACCTGAATCTGCAATCTGATATAACAAACTGATACTTCCAACTGAAATAATGCAATCCTTAAATGTAACTTCAAGCTATAATATGACCACTATAACATGTTACATGTATGCATCCTATGTCCATTTCTGACTATTCTCAGCAGAAAGAATATAAATCTTAAAACAATTAAGAAAATCTCATCAATACTTCTAGCACCATTGCTTGAAAATAATTCTTTATTCATGCTTACTATCTGCTTAAAATGAAACAATTTTTATGCTGCCAATTGTTGGTCTTGGATTCTGTAGTAACATATTAAAGAATTTTTCATCTATGAGAAAATCTGTAACCTATGGCTCGTATGATTGTAAGTAGCATGTCCAAAACAGTAACCAATTCAAACTTAAACAATCCACACACTACACACCAAAAATGAATAATATAATACTCACTAAATCTGAAAATAATTAATTCAACCCCACACAACCACTACCTAACTGAATTTAACATCTGAACTGTTACGTGTAATCTGCTTTCCAATGTAACCAAGTGAGGAGTGGATTTACTGGCATATCACTTCTAGCAGCTGAAAACTTAAAACATTTTTACAATATAAAACTGAAACTCCATAGGAAACATATACTTACATGTGAACTTTAAAAGCTGTATCCTTTGTGGAAATCTTAGATTTGTAATCATGGGTGAGAGGAAAAAACATATACTACTGATTGCAACTATCAATGAGCCTTGCACAAACACAACAATAAAGGCAACTGACATTTCAAAACAATGGAATCGGTAACCCAGTGGAATTGCCATATGACAAAGTGGAGTTTCCAGGTGAAAACAATGCAACCAATAAAAATGCCTACTCCTTGTTCACTAGCAAGGAATAGATCTAGTCGTTATCGTGATATTCACTTCGCTCCTTGGCAATGGTGCCAAATGTTTTACATGTTTCTCGTAGGTAGTTCTTGGCTGTAGAAACTATTGTGAGAAACCAACTCAACTAGTCTTTAGGTTCAAGATGGCTCTTGAACCATAGGGGGCTCTCTCAATATTTACGCTGCCTTGTTTAACGCTTTTCATTGTCACTGGATAGTAGCCTATGAAGCACAATGGCCAGATTTATCATTTAATTTGGGTGGTTGTTGATGATTACCAATATATGTTCATGAATAAATACCCCTCGTACAAGTCCTTAGTCAAAGCGTCAACATTCCAGCCTAACATAATGACGTGATTTTTAAAAATAATTTGACAGAAGAATATAATGGAATTCCTAATAATTAAGAAATTAGACATAATACTTAATTAACCATGCAAATTTGGATATGTGTATAAGACTTCTACATCCAAACATAACACATTAAGGAGGATGACAAGGGGCAACAATTAAAATATGTAGAGGAGCATCTTAGACAAATAGTCCAATAAACTAATATCTTTAAATTATTAAACTTTGCAGGGGATTTCAGAGAGATTGACACACAATCTATTCTTACCCAGAATCTCCTCTTGCAACCTTGAATATGTGTAGAAATTGAGTATGAAATTACTGGAAAAATGTACAACAAACACAAATTCTGCTTGAAATCCTTCAATTAGGAATTCTAAAGAATTATTTTACAAAAATGAAAGGTTTTGGCATCAAAAGCCAAATCCTCTTTATTCAAATGAAACAATATATAGAATAAAAAATCTCCTAAACTGTTACAATAATTCTGGAATAAAATCCTAAATAATAACTAAAAACAAAATAATATCTCCAATTAATCTGCTGGAAATATTGAATTGTTTACAAGTATCGTGCATTGAAATCTGGAATTGGTTCACTGATTGCCAGAAATCTCCAAAATGATCCTCAATTTGCTGATCTTCTGAAAGCTGATATCTCAATGCCCTTGAAATCTAGAGATGTCGATTCTACCATTTGTCTTTAAATTGATAATTTTGTGTCTTAAAATCTGGGGTTTGTGAATTTGTGCCTGAAGATATGTCAATTGCTTCAATTGACCAATGATTTATGTCACCTTTTGACAATGCTTCACCATTTATAGAATATTTTGGAAGGAAATATTTGATAAAAAAAAAATTCAAATATTTTGTAAATAAATTTCATATTTTTCTTTTTTCATGAATTTCATAAATGAAATTCTCAAAATATCTCCTCAAATAATTGCATCCCGTAAATCTATCCATTATTTGAAATTATGTCTTGTTTTTCCTTCTCATGGATTTTCAAAACTATGTGTTGTTTTTCCTTCCCATGGATTTCCAAAACTATGTGTTGTTTTTCCTTCCCATGGATTTCCAAAACCATGTGTTTTGTTTTTAATTTGTCTTTTACCTTTGTAAAATATTTGGGTAATTTTCTTTCCTCCTTATCTGTGTAAAACTATTGTTGGTTTTTCTCCCATGGTTTTGATTTCAAAAATAATTAAAATTATTTTTACACCAGTAAGTCTCCTTTTTACATTTACATGTAACCTCATTTCACTCCTGTAAGTCTCTTTTTTTTTTTAAATCTTTACCTGTTCTTAATTAGCCTCCCATGTGTAAACTTATTTCATAAATATATGAAATGTAAAAATATCATCTATCTCAGTCATATTTTCTGGACCCAAATAATATTTTATAACACAACTTTTAACTTTCAATAGATATTTTCATAAAAATATACAATTTTAATTTTATAAAAATAAAATTATTATTACAAAAAAGAATTAATAAGTCATTCAAAAACATAAATAAGCATGTGTCTGAGAATTTATCAAAAAATTGTTACAACATTTGCTCCAACTAGGGATTGATTCCCCTTGTGGGACACAAAGAACTAGTAGACAAGTTGTCTCACAAAGAACTAGTAGACTAGTTGTCTTATGTGTTGGGTATGGAGTCATACCATAAACCTGTGACATGAAGTTGCAATCTAATATAATAAAACTAATACTCCCAAATGAAATACAACAATCCTTAACTGTAACTTCAAATTAGTATATGACCACTGTAACTTGTTACCTGTATGCATCCTCTGTTCATTTCTGAATATTCTCAACAAAAAGAATATAAATCTTAAAGCAATTAAGAAAATCTCATCAACACTTCTAGCACCATTGCTTGAAAATAATTCTTTATTCATATTTACGAGTTGCTTAAAATGAAACAATTTTTATGCTGCAAATTGATGGGCTTAGAGTCTGTGGTAACATATGAAAGAAATTTTCATCTATGATCAAAGTTGTAACTTATGACTCGTATGCTTATAAGTAGCATGTCTAAAATAGTAACTAGTTCAAATTGAAATAATCCACACACTGCACACCAAAACTGAATAATCTAATACTCACTGAATCTGAAAATAATTAATTCAACCCCACACAACCATTACCTAACTGAACTGAACATCTGCACTATTAGGTGTAATATGATTTCCAATGTAACTAAGTGAGGAGTGGATTTACTGGTAGATCACTTTTCCAGTAGCTGAAAACTTGAAACATATTTACAATATAAAACTGAAACTCTGTAGACAACAGATACTTACATGTGAACTTTAAAATTTGCATCCTTTGTGGACATCTTAGATTTATGATCATGGTTGAGAGGAAAAAAAATATACTTCAGATTACAACTATCAATGAGCCTTGCACAAACATAGCAGTAAAGGTAGCTGACATTTCAAAACAATGGAATTGATAACCCAGTGGAATCGCCATATGACAAAGTGGAGTCGCCAGGTGAAAACAATGCAACCAATAAAAATTCCTACTCCTTGTTAACCAGCAAGGAATAGATTTAGTCGTTATCGTGATCCAGGGAAAAATTTATTCATCACTTCACTCCCCGGCATTGACGCCAAATGTTGTAGTTGTTTCTCGTAGGAATTTACTGGATGTAGGAAGTTATTGGCTGCAAAAACTACGCCAAGAAACCAACTCAACCATTATTTAGGTTCAAGCTGGCACTTAAACCATATGGGCTCCCTCAATAGTTACGAGGCCTTGTTTAACGTTGTTCACTGTCACTGGAAAAACGCCTATGAAGCACAATGACCAAATTATGATTTAATTTGGGTGGTTGCTGATGATTACCAATATCTATTCATGAAAATACCCCTCTTACAGACTTCTTAGTCAAAGAGTCAACATTCCATATTGACAGAATGACATGATTTTTTAAAATAATTTGACATAAAAATATAATGGAATTCGTGATAATTAAGCAGTCAGAAAAAATACTTAATTAACCAAGAAAATTTGGATGTGTGTAGAAGGCTTCTACAACCAAATATAACACATTTAGGAGGATGAAAGGAGACAACAATTAATATATGTAGAGAGTTATCTTATACAAACATTCCAATAAACTAATCTCTTTAAATGATTATAACTTTGCAGGGGATTTTAGAGAGATTTACACTCAATATATAGTCTTACCCAAAATCTCCTCATGCAACTTTGAATATGTGCATAAATTGAATATGAAAGTACTAGAAAAACGTACAGGAAACACAAATTCTGCCAAAAGCTAGAGCTTGAAATCCTTCAATTAGGAATTCTAAAGAATTTTTTTACAAAACTGAAAGGTTTTGGCATCAAAAGCCAACTCCTCTTTATTACAAATGAAACAATATATATAATAAAAAATCTCCTAAACTATTACAATAATTCTGGAATAAAATCTCAAATAATAACTAAAAATAAATAAGATCTCCAATTTATCTGTTGGAAATATTGAATTGTTTGGAAGTATCGTGCATTGAAATATGGAATTGGTTCACTGACTGCTGGAAATCTACAAAACGATCCTCAATCTATTGATCTTCTCTGCTAGTTGTCTTCTGAATGATGATATCTCCATGCCATTGAAATCTAGAGTTGTTGATTCTGCCATTTGTCTTTCAATTGATAATTTTGTGTTTTAAAATTTGGGGTTTGTGAAGTTGTCCGTGAAGATGTGTCAATTACTTCCAATGACTAATGATTTATGTCACTTTTTGAAAATTCTTCACCATTTATAGAATATTTTAGAACCACATATTTGATTAAAAAAAATTCAAATATTTTGTAAATGAATTTCATATTTTTCTTAAATGAAATTCTCAAAATATCTCCTCAAATAATTTCATCTGGTAGATCCATCCATTATTTGAGATTATGTCTTGTTTTTCCTTCTCATGGATTTTCAAAACTATGTGTTGTTTTTCCTTCCCATGGATTTTCAAATTTCCAAAACCATGTGTTTTTGTTTTTACTATGCCTTTTACCCCTGCAAAATATTTGAGTAATTTTCTTTCCTCCTTATCTATTTAAAAATATTTCACACTTGTAAATATTTTTTTTTATCTTTACCTATTCTTAATTAGCCTCCCATTTGTAAACTTATTTCATAAATATATGAAACTAGCAATTGCACCACATGTTGCAAAGGAAACGCCGAAAGGCTATATAACATATGGAATAATATCATAGATGAAAATAGACATATGGAATAATATCATAGATGAAAATAGATGTGATATGTTATGTGGTCTAAATGTTTCCGACAATTTCTTCTGCAAAATAACTTCGTTGCTATGAATAAACAGTAAATAAATTTATCTTTACAACACCTTTGCATGTGCCTTATGAATGGAGAAGTCAATTCCATTTAATAATCATTAAGTTTTAATTTATAAAATATTTCTCATTAACAAAATAAATTAAATTAATGAAATTTAAAATGAAAAGTTTGAACTTTGAAATTGATAATTAAATCTTTACAAATATGAAATTCACAGCATTAGACTTTGCATTTGTCCTTCAACTACTATATCATAATTAACAAGACATTCATGGTGGTCATTATTAATCTTCATCCTAAGACTTTAAGAGAATTTAAGAGAGTGCAAAAGGGATTAATAATAATGATTAAAGTCTTAATGTTCTAATACACACTTTATTAATAATCAATGGAACCCTATCTTGAATGTAAAAATCAATTTTATCTTAGTGCAACTTTGAATAATAATTGAAGTGTTATTATTCTAATACAGACTTTATTAATAATGAGTGGAACCCTATCTTAACTGTAAAAAGAATTTTTATTCTTGTTGCAACTTCCATATTAATAATAACTTACATTTCTTTAATATAATGATAATTTTAGAATTACTGTAAATAAATATAATTTAAAATATCAAAAATTGAACCATAAACCAGACAGGTAAATACTTTTAGAATTAGAAGCATTCCAATAAATTTTTCACTTACGTTCATTAATCCCTCATTAACATGATAACAACCTACCGACCATACTTTAACACCACCTTGCCACGTATCATCTAACAGACACTAAATATTTCAGAAACATACGTACTTAAAATAGATAATTATTAAGGATTATTAATGGTTGTCGTAGTAAGTTGAGGCAACTGAGCTAAATATTTCTGAAATAGACGTAGTTAAAATAGATAATTATTAATGGTTGAACAACCCAAGTCTGGCTTGAATTTTCTATTTTCATGGAGGAACATTCTCGTGAAGTGGAACAGAAACCATCATAATTTGTATTAATGCAGTCGTTGCATAGACTAAGAAACAGACATATCAGCTCAAGAAGACTTCGTAATTCATAATCAATACCAATGTCAATGATCTTAACAGTATATATACGCCGCTCTACTCACACCATAATTAAGAACTTCGACGCATGGATTTCAGAACAAATATGGAAATGGAAATGAAGAAGCTGGAGACAATCCAGCATCCCCAATTTCTGCAATTTCCGAAGGATGCCGACAATTTCCAAACTCGTGAACACAGAGTTTCTCTTCTCGCCATATGTGGCGCCGAACTGGCGACCAAGTTTGGTCCTCAAAACATTGCACTCCGAAAACATCTTTACAGACGTTTCTTGGAAGCGCGTGAGCAGCTGCAACCCCATTTCGAGTGCATTCTACTACAGGACAAACAGGGGCAGAATATGCAAAGCCATGTTTACTGTGGCTTGATTCCCAGGCGCCCTCCTCTGTGCTCTATGTTTTCTTTGGAAGCCAAAATTCGTTGCAGGACCAGGTACAGGTGCAGCAACAACGCTGATACCGTTGTCATTGGAAAAGAAAGGGCCATTGGAAAAGAATGGGCAATGGACCAGGATACATGTGCAGTAACAATGTTGACACCGTTGTCATTGGAAAATGAAGGGCCATGAAAAATCAAAACCAGAGAAATAGGAAAAGAGCCCTCCCCGCCATCGCTACAGAGGGTTTATGATAACAACACTCCACGACACCTAATGAAGCCAGTTGCTGTATCCCTTCCTTCCTTTTAACAGTCTCTCAAGATTCAAAGCCGCATGGGTCGTTACTGTAACGAAATTCCAGTCAGTGTAACCAACTTCCAATGCAGTGTTTCCCACGGTCTATGATCGAACGACGGAGTTTCTTTTAATCATCTAACAATGTATCTCACGGTCAATAACAGTACACGACGGCAGACAGAAAAGTTATTTTCAAATAAAGACGCCTACGGCGTAATTAAAAAATCTCATCTATCTCAATCTTATTTTACTTAGCTTCCAGTCCATAAAATTTATTTCATAAATATTTGAAATATCATTTCCACCATATTCTATAAAATTCAAATTAATACAGAGTATGGTTTTGAAGGGGTGGGTGGGTAGTAAATGGTTTTTAGGAGGGGGTACCGAGTGAAGCAAGCGCTGGCCATTGTAAAAGGCAGTTAATATCCCCCTTGGTTAAATGTCGAGCAGGTGTTTGTAATTAATTAATAACCATTGATTTGAATTTGCACCCCTCTTGGTTAAATGTGGTAATTAATCAATAACCATTGATTTAAGGCAGTTAATATCCCCCTTGGTTAAATGTCGAGTGTGTTTGTAATTAATCAATAACCATTGATTTGAATTTGCACCCCTCTTGGTTAAATGTGGTAATTAATCAATAACCATTGATTTGAGGTGTTTGTAATTAATCAATAACCATTTATTTGAATTTGCATGTCTCTTGGTTAAATGTGGTAATTAATCAATAACCATACTTTGCACATATCTCGAGGCATGAAAAGTTAGGGAGGTTTAATAATTGAGTGGGCTTTGACTTTTTGACATGGTTGAACGTTGAATTTCTGATTAGGCTTGACCCAAATAATATTATATAGCATAAATTTTAACTTTAAATAGATATTTTCATAAAAATATACAATTATATTTTTATAAAAATAAGATTATTTTAAAATTAAAATTATTATTATAAAAAAGAATTAATAAGCTATTCAAAAACATAAATAAGCATATGTCTTTGTGATTAGGCTTGACCCAAATAATATTATATAGCATAAATTTTAACTTTAAATAGATATTTTCATAAAAATATACAATTATATTTTTATAAAAATAGGATTATTTTAAGATTAAAATTATTATTATAAAAAAAGAATTAATAAGCCATTCAAAAACATAAATAAGCATATGTCTTTGTGATTAGGCTTGACTCAAATAATATTATATAGCATAAATTTTAACTTTAAATAGATATTTTTATAAAAATATACAATTATATTTTTATAAAAATAGGATTATTTTAAATTATTATTATAAAAAATAATTAAAAAGCCATTCAAAAACATAAATAATCATATGTTTGAGAATTTATCCAAGGAGGAAATTGGCAATTTCTTAAAAAAGAATTCATAGCTTTCTTTGGTGAAAGAAATTGCTACAACAAATGTTATGGTACATTTATGTTCGAAAGGATTTTTTATTTTTATTTTTCAGAAGATAGAGGACTGACATATGGTTTTTGATCAAGAATCCTGGTTTTGGGGCTGATATAATCTCTCCCATCAACCCTAGTTTATGTATTTTAATCCTCTATCTATGTCAAATCTGGCAACTCCAGTATGGGTGAGGTTTCCCAATTTTCCCATCCATATGACGCATCCAACTATCTTAGAAGATTTGGGAAATTTGTTAGACTGCTTCATCAAAATTGACTCAAAAAGGATTACGAAAGGAATTCACACATTTATTCACATTTTTTTAACGTGGACCTCAGTAAAGGATTGTTGGATAAAATAATCCTTAAACAAGGAAGCAGAGTTTATTCCCAACTAGTGGATTATGAAAATACAACATTTTATTGTAGATATTTCCAGCTCAGGCATCTACAAAATGTTTTACCATATTCACAAGGCACCTCTTCATATCCTAAATCCAAGAAGAAAAATCGTGGATGGAAATATCCAAAATAACCCAATGGTTCTAAGTCCAATTTGGCTCATAGGTCAGGTAATTCTCAAAATAAGAAAAGTCTTGATGCCAACATTGCTCCTACAAACCTAGCTTAGACTCATGATATTCTATCTCCACTATTAGGGGACGAATCTCACGCGTCAATTAGTACGACAAAAAATTCAACCATTATTTTGGCATCTGCAAAGAGTGGGAAAAAACGTACCCATGAATCAGACAATTCCGATAGCGACCATGAGCCAACAAATATGTTGGAGCACTCGGTAATGGAAACATCTCAAGGAAGGGAAGTGGTTGTCTTAGACAATCTCTCGGATTGGATAGATGATCAGAAGAGGAAAGGAAAGAAATACAAGCCAATGTATAATCCTAGAGCCTAAGTCCAAGAAGGAAAAATGTAATGTTGCGTAGCGTGATTAGGGGAAGATTGATGTACTGTGATGTGATGTAATTCATTTTTGATGGAACAATAGAATTGTTAGGCTCACAAAAAAAACATGAAAAAATAAAGTGAGATGCAAGTTATTTAATTTTAGTTTTAATAGATGCCCATGGAGCGTATAATAGACAATGATGAGGTGTATTGTTAAGTAACTCCATGATGTGAAAGTCACTGGTTCAAAACTCCATGGGCAAAAATCCAACCATGTTAAGAATTGGTGTTGCCTGGACCAAGTGCGATCCCTAGTTAATTTTAATGACTTAAATGTTCTTGGATCACAATTTCTAAAGCCAAAAATTAAGTGTGAAATCATATCAAGACATATACAATTTAGCAAAAAAATAAAAAAAAATTAATAAATAACTTTTAATTAAAACATTAATAAAAGCAATTATTTCTAATAAACAACTTTTTTTTAGTAGAATGGGAGATGCATCCTTAATATTGACGAGAGAAATTTATAAGTCTTAATAAATATCGTTAAATATCGACACCAATTTTGGTTAATATGAAAAAAAAGTGAAATGCAAGTTTGAATGCAGTGTTGAACTTTACCCTAATTTTAATAAATAACCTTCCTTTTAATACAAGAGAAGATAGCTAATTTTTTTAATACGAGTTGAATGTTTGAATTTTAAAAATATTTAGTAATATATATATATTAAAATTTTTAAGCATAGATAAGTTTTAATAGTTAATTTTAAATATTGTTTTAAGAATTAGACACATATACATGTATACAGAAAGTACATATTATAAAAGGTGGGGTGCAAGTTTCATTTAAATTTCGAAGGATATGTTGTTATGGGACTTACCAAGTAAATGAAAAAGAATCAATAAGTATATAAAGACAACATATATTATATAATGGGATGAGGTGAAAATGGTTAGGAGATGTCATTTTAGGATTCACTAATAAGATTTCAATGCAATTGCATATCGGCTGAATAATAAATATATGTATAATTGAAATATAAATATAATTGATTTCTATTGTTGAAGGAGGTTACCTACTAGGTTAACAAAACATTAAATTTGAGTCAATATCATTATCATCGTGTTTGTAGCTGTTATCTAAGTTGTATTCTTTTAGAGTTATATTTTTTTTGGTTAAGTTTCCACATATAACAATAAATTTGATGATTTTGAACTTGATTCAACCATGCAAAGAAATAATCAAGCATGCAAATTAAAGCAAATCATATAAATAGTTACCTTGACATGTTGTCACTCCCAAATTCGGACACTGTTTTGTTTGGTGAATTGCCACGAATTATTTTCCTTAAACTTCTCAAATGAGTGTTCTTCTATCAATTATTTTTCACAGTGACCTTAACTCATCACAATCCCAAGTTATGTTATAACAACATGCTCAACCAGTAAAATGTAGATTTCAATAGGAAATTTGGAGTTTTTTTACAAATGGAATCAACGTTGATGTTAACTTCCTTCTGGAAGATATCATATTCATGATATCATATTGACACAACTATTGTTTGGATATGTGTAAGGCTTGAATGGGTGCTACTTTAGCCACTACCTGGATTTGTTCAACTATAAGTCACACACATTAGTATTTTTCAAAGGGGTCACGCTATAACCATATCACTTGATGATAAGACACGAACTAATCATTTTTATGTCTTTCGTTGAAAAAAGAGTTAGGTATTTATTCATTCTGATTCTGATGCATAATTTAGTGGGTTTACAATACTAAAAAATGCTACTTATTCAAATATCTATTTATAATTCCAATTCTGGCTAGCAGTAAATTTAGAGGTTTAATGTATTGTTATTAAGGTTTATTTAGCACTAGGTTTATTTCTGTATCATTGGTTTTCTGAGTGTTTTTTATGTGTTTCTTGCTTCCTTATGTGTACGTAGCCTGGGTTGGGGGTTCATTTTATTGATATATTAAGACCCTAGGAATTGAGAAATTAAACAGGAATTAGTAAAATAAATGAAAAGGTGGGTGGTTATTAAGGGGAAATTTTCCTGGATCATTTTAATGGGCTTGAAATTGCAGCTTTCATCTAGTTTTAAGAAATAGTACCGCTCGGTCCTCCCACTTGAATTCTCAGTTATTGTTGTAGTAAATACCAAATTATTGGTTTTGACTTAAATTAGTGGGACACGAACAACCAGAATGGCCTAGAACTCTTAAAAAATCACAACCTGTAATGAATAAAATGCCCAACTAGCATAATTTCCACCCACTTATTGATAGAATGATAGGAAGAAGGGGAAGTTTCGTTACGACTCCAGAATGTGAATGAATTCGGGCGAGAAAGGGATTTGTCATATTTCCCCCTCCTCGCCCCTGTCTGTTGGGAATGGGACCTCACTTCTTCCTATGTGTGGATATAGTAATGTGATCTTGCTCATTTGTTTATGGATTATCCATATGGAGTGATATGCATTTACCATGTATGACATCATGTAATTACATTGCAAATAAATTTCTTAACTCATTTAAGCTATTGAAATGTCAACATTTTCTAGGGGAGAGCAAGAGAAAATATAAATACTTACATATGGAGTGGCCTGAAATTGCTCGATGTTGATGCTATGAATATAAAAAGTTCCATTTCAATGACCAGTAACTGAGTATGTAGCATCCCAACCAAGAACAAGAGAAAGAGAGGAAATTTCGTTCTCAAATGCCTCTGCTTGGAAATTGTTTCACACCAAGTCTCTTTGGAACCATGTGGAAGGCACTTTCATGCTCAAATTCCTCTACTTGAAAATTGTTTCATGGTAAGTATCTTTGGAAAATTTTGGAGAACTGGTGAAGCATGAAGAGGAAGTGAAGTCTATGACAAGATAGGTGACACTCCACCATCTAATATAATAGGTGACACTCAATCTGAAAATATAGGTGGAAAAAGCTGGACAAATAGGTGGCAGAAGCATTTTCTTATTATATTGAGTCTTCACATTAGATATTATATATCAAAAGGATCATATCTATGCTACATGATAAAATGTTAAGTGAAGATGAAAAGTGAGATATTTTCTATATAAAGTTTTTAAATTGAAGATGAAAAGCAAGATCTTTGCTAATATAAATTTTTTAATATAGTTCGAATATACATCAATATAAAGTTTTTAATACAGTTCAAATATACACTTATATAAATTTTTTAAGAACATATATACTAATATATAGTTTTTAACAATTTTCCTCCAATAAGACATTTTTGTTTATTTCCCAATCAAACAACAAGGGAAAACATTAAATAATTTTAAATACAACATTTTAAAAAGACTTTGGTTAAATACATGATATAGAAAAAGGTCAAAGGAAATTAATATGCGGTCCAAACTTTCCAAACTTGAACTTTGGATAAAAATTTTCAAAAATAAACAAACCAATCCAAGCAAAATTTCAAATTTTGGATAAAAGCATATGTTGGATAAAAGTTCAAAAAGCAACACAACAATCCAAAGTTTTGAATTTCAAACCTTGGATAAAAGTACATGTAGGAAATTTGAATAAATGTAAGAACTTTGGATAAAATCCTAGGACAGTGGGACGTCTGCAATAAGACCCCAAATCTACATAGCCAATTTGAATTGACTTTAAATTGATTAAACAATTTTAAATATCGATTTTTGTCAAAAACTTTGGTTAAGACATCAAATGACATCCGATATGAAAAAATATCAACAAGATTAATACATGGTCAAAGTGATATCGATCGCTATACACCTGTTGGTGGGTATAATCAAGACAATATATATTATTCTAAGTTTATTTAATTGAGGCAAACTTTTATAGAGTATGATAAACTCATGCTTTCACTATTTTTATTATTATTAAGCTCTAATAATTATGACTTAAATTTTTTTTAATGATGAATTTGTTCCTTAAGATTTCCAAATGTGAAAGTACTCAACATTTTTCAATGACTTTAAATAGATTTGTGCTACTTTTATCACTCAATTTTAACATGTTTTAGATTAAATTTAGTTCAATAGATAACGTCTTCTTGCAAAAGCTAAAATTTTGACTCTTTATTCTACTCCAAATTCCTACCAATTGAATTTACATGAATTGGCATTAATGAGATTTAGTTGAACATTCTCATATAGATAAATAAAGACAATCCCTATTATAGAAAAGAGGTGATGTGCAAGTGGTATAAATAATTATAATGAGTTCTAAGTAAGTGAAAAAGGTATAATGAATAAATTACTATTGACTTCTTTTTTTCCAAAGAGAAAGTTTGTATTCGATTTATATATGAATAAAATAAATAGCAAATATGCTATCCAACATTTAGGTAAATTTTGCCCAAAAAAATCCCCTAAAAGGCAGATACAACATAACAATCCCAAACAAGTTACATAAGAATTGCATATCCTAGTGATCCCATGATCCCTCCATGACGGAGAAAGTCCAAAATAAATGTCACATAGAAGGATCCTGTAATGGTTTTTCAAACCCCTGCTAGCGCATGGGAGAAAAATATCCTGTAGGTTTATCATTTTATATGAACCATATTTCTGAAGACCACAATGTTTTCCATCATATATAAGGAGTGTTGTATATAAGTACAAAAGCATATTTCCTTCCATATATAAACCTGTCCTCAAGCAACCCAACCTATTCACAAAAATTAATTGAAGTATAATGGAAATCTGTGAGTCAGTCCTAAGGGTGTAGTTGGAGAAAGAAAAGCAGACTTTTTTGATTTTCTTCAATTTTCTGGATACCTTGAGCCATTTCCAATACAACTTTTGATAGATGGTCTGCATCTTCATTTTATTCCTGTAAACATGAGTAAATGAGATGTATGAAAGATGTTGAATTCTAAGTATAATAGTTTAATAGAGTGGAAAGAGATTGTTAGTACTTAATCTAGAGCTTCCATTCACCCTATTCATCACTGTTTATAAATCCCCATATACATTAATTCCTTGATCTACATGTATTAAGCTAGTTATAAAATCAAGTACTTTAGAGCAAAGGATTCAAAAAATTTGTTAGTATAATGCCCAACGCTACATGAGAAAGAGATGTAGTGTGATTATAATAGATACATATAATCCCTTGTATCTCCCACTGTCAGAGAGTGTTTAGATGACCTATCAAAAAAGGCCCATGGATTTTTCTTGTTGATGATGGTAGCAATCTTGTATTTGCAGCCTTTATTTATTTTATTTGCAAGGAGGGAGTCATGGATTTCCAGGTTGTTTAGAGCAACTCTTAGATATAATGCACCTTGGTCTTCGAAAACAACTATGTTTCTTTCAAGCTACATGTCCCAATATAAAACTAGAGGAAGGGATCTGAGAGATGCTATGTATTTTTCGTCTATCCAATTCTTTAAAAAATCCTTGATCAAGGTCCCATCCCAAACTAGATCCATTATGACAATTTTTTTCAATTCATTCCATATGTTTTTGGAAAAGGGGAAATGGATGAAAATGTGTGGAATCCATTCAACATCATTTAGGAAGAGGGGACACCTTGTGGGGCCTTGAAATTATTTTTTTGGAGAATATCCCATGTAGGAGACTTATTTCTTAGAAGCAACGACATGAATAATTTGGACTATGGTGGGAAGCTAAGTTTTTTTCCCACCAAAAGGAGGGAGATCAACATGAGCTTGAGCCATGGATTTTTTGGGTTGTATAGACCAGAGGGGGGCATAGACTCGACCATTTCATCCTCCACCGGAGATAGGGAGATGAGACTCAAATTAAGTAGTGAGACATATTGATTAATTTCTCAACAAAATACCCTTCCAAATGAAGAGTATGAGCACATTTCTAGGTTTGGTGGCCTAGATTTCCTTTTCTGTTGAAGGCTTGGTTAATGTAGTAGATTCCTTGCTCATTTAGTTTATTAATGAGGGGAATTGGAAGAAAATGGCTACTAATGATTCTGATCCAAGGATCCCTTCCAATGAGCACAATTGAGCGATCCCCAATTTTTTCATCACAATCCTGATTTGATGAGATTGATCGAGTTTATAATGGCCCTCCATACAATACAACCATTTTACATAGAGTATCATGGAGATCTCAACCAATGAAAAATAGATAAAGGATTAATATACTTCTTTTCCATAGCCCATGACCACAAACCTTCACCATTTATGAGCTTCCAAGTACCCTTTGCGGCTAGGGATTTGGAAAACCATTTTAAAATTTGTAGGCCCCAACCAGCAAGATCCTTTTGAAGAGAAATAGAAGGCTAGGCTGAGAGACTGAAAGGTCAACTATTATATTTCCCATCCTAGAGATATCTGAGAGAGATCCATTTTATTTTTTCTAGGATACCCAAAGGGAGCTAAGACAAGGAATCCCAATAAATAAGAATAACTTCTAGGCACCTGCCCAGGGTATATAAGCGTACCCTCACCCTCATTTTAATCATCTCATGTCTTACATAAATTCAATATACAATAATTAATATACAGTTACATGTCTTACGATGGACATTTACGTCTTTGAAGTATTTTAAAGATTTCTTTTGCATATACGAATTTTGGTCGTTACATTGGTATCAGAGCCACATTGGTTGATCACTAGGCCTTTGGCCATCAACCTATTGTCAACATTTTTTTTCGTGTAATTGAAGTGTTTTGCTAAGAGTTTGGAGATTTTCCATATAACCATTTAGGCCTTTGGCCCTAAAAAATCATTATAAAAAAAAAGGAGGCCTTTGTTCATTGACATTGATTAAGTCAAATAAAAACTAATAGAACTTTATGGAGAGTCCATCAGGACTTGGGATTTTATTATTATGAAAAATATTTATGACATTTTTAGGCTCTTGCATAGTGACTTCCCACATCAAGTCATTGTTTTCCTCTCCCTCAATGAATCGGGGAAAATAGGAGGTGATTTGCATAATTTTGTCAATGTTTCCACACTCAAGTCTCTTAAAGATGGAGTTGAAGTAAGATACCCTTTCCACGAAAATTTATGAAAATGAAAATACCTTGGACTCATATGATTTTATGATTTCCCAAATTGTGTTGACAACATTATTTTTGGAGGATATTCTATGGAAATATTTCGTGTTCTCATCTCCAACTTGTAACCATAGTGCCCTACTTTTTAGCCTTCATTCCTTTTCCTTATCCAAAAGGAGTTTTCTATTTTTATCTTATAAGTATTTAAGGGAATCCTTTTTTTCTTCAAAGAATGTGGAGTGATCAAAGTTTGAGAGAAGGTCCTGAAGTTGGGATTCTACTTTCAGAAGGAGCCTTTCATATTGCAACTTTTTGGATTTTATCGAGGAAGAGATTTATTTTTCGCTCTTTAAATATTTTCTTGAAATTAAATAGGACAAGAGGAGATGAGCAAGGGGTCATATGGAGACCAAGAGTCCTTGATATTCTAAAGGAGATATGGGTGTTACAACCAGCCAGGATTCAATTAGAAATGACAAGTAGGCTTGGAGGCACTGGTAACCCAATCCAGAATGATTGGGTGATGATCCAAGGAGCCCTTATAAGTCACCCACTCTCTAAACTGCAATCTGAGGTCTAAATATTTCTCCGATATTAGGAACCTATCCAATATTTTTGTTATGTACTCATCCCTTATTCGATTTTTTGACCAGGTGGCAATAATTTTTGTAGTGATGAAATCTACAATCATCTGAAGTTAATGAGTTCGACAAAGACGTTTTATAATAGATCAAGACAAGTAGAGGTACCCCAAATTTCTGAAGGCCCCAATGAGAAATTCAAATCACCTCTAATACATAGTAGCTCTGAGCCAAAACATGGAAGCTTGAAGAGTTGTTGCCAATTTTTTTTTATATCAACATAAGGACCATAAATATTGAGTCTAGTGAAATGAAGGATTATATCTTCAATTATCAAGGTCGTGATCAAGCATGAATGGGAAGCCCATGCCTGAGAAATTCTCACACAGGAGTTCAACCAACCTTTTATTAAACCCCCCAATTTGGAAGTAGCGTCAGTGTAATGAAAGGACAAGTCGGGCAAGGAGGGAGAAAAATGGCTTCCACCTTAGATCCTTCAGTCATTGTTTCTTGAATGAAGTCTATTTGAGGGGAAAGAGACATGATCCGTCTGTGAAGGGCCAAAGGCTTCAAGGGGTTGACTAGACCTCTAATACTCAAAGAGAGAATCCTCATTTTTTATCCCTTCCATGGGTTGATGCTCTAAGTGCCCCTATAATGGATTTTTTCTTACCATATTTTATTTATGTGAATGCTTGCTTCTTGGGAATGGAAATGTAGAATTTCATTCCCCTACCATCTAGAGTCATATCCATATCCTTGAGAAATTATAAAAACCCTAACTTGTTCCCAATTTCACGGAACACATCCCTTGTACAAATTTTTCAGGGCAAAGCTGGAAGATGTACCCATATCAAAACAATAGAGAGTTTTTTCAGACTATGTGTTGAAATCATTCGTCCACCACTTTAGGAAGAGGGATTGTGAGCCCCATTTCCATATACATAGCAAAACCATTTTCACATATTCTTTCTTTTCCAATTGCCAACCTAGAAATCCTTTTTCAAGTATGAGACAATGTGGGGAATAATCAATTTAATTAGTGAAGTTTTCCTTTTTCCATTTTATCATAACCTCCATTACCGTCCTTTTACTAGAAGGACGACATAAAATTTTTGTTTCTTCCATTTTCGAGATATCGTTTAGCTGGATACCGTCTCCAATGACTAGGTTTTTTTAGAGAGTTTACATTTTGACGAATTTTGTACTAGGGGCTTTGAGCCCTTTTGAGGCCAACTCGAGGGATGATTCCCAACAAGAAGGCGAAAATCCTCCACGAAGCTTTTACCATGTTAGAAATAGGCCCAAAAAAATTGGAAAGAGGAGGGGGGACAGTTAGAAGATACCGGAAAATTACTAAGGGAGATAGGGTCAGCTGTTTCAGAAACATTAGGAGTTATCTTGGTGGATGAAGAGTAGATGGGAGAGGGAATATGTAGGTTTTAACCATGTAAATAAATTACTTGGAAACAAATTCTTAAAAAAAGAAAAATATACAATGGCAAGGACATAAAAATATACATGAAGTTTTTCTCTTGGAACCCAAAACCAAGAAGACCAGATTGATTTTTCATTATATTCCTTTCAATGTTACAATACATTATATACATGTTGAAGCATTCATAAAACCCTATTAATTAACATTGGATTAGAATATAATTGTAGTTCCCTTGATTGGATCTACAAAATACCATGAGAAAAAACATCATGCCCAAAACTATGTGCAAACCATGGGTGAGTCTAACACCATCCTTGGGTCTGCCCCCATTATTGGATCTACCTAATTTTTTTATTTATTTTTCTGAGGGTAGTGCCTCGGACTATGTGTAGGGGAGTTTTCCTCCCCTTGCGCCCAACAAAATGTAACAAAACATGGCACTAATCATGAAAATAATATAACACATACCCAAAATAATAGAAACAAGGGCAGAAAGGGAGGTGGGGGACCTCAGAGTGGAGCGATGAAAGGTAAAGGAGGCCCATAGTCCCACACTACTGTAGATAACATAATATCCTAAAATGTATGGAGCTCTGAAAATATGCGATCCATATCTGCAAGTGAGATAGATAGAGGAGCTCCAGGTGTCGGAGGAACCCAGATAAAGTCTTCAGCATAGGACCATATTTGGTCCCGCTCTAATGAATCTAGCGAATAGTCTACAATGTCTGGTTCCATACCAATCGAAAAAGGAAGGAAGAACCCACTGAGTGGACTCTCTATGTTGCCCTGCAAATTCGAAGATTGCGCCATTAACGATGAATCAAAGAAAACCACTCTCCAATCTCCCTTTGCATCCTCAACATGTTCTCGAGACGATTATTTCAACCACACTTTACATTTGACTTTAACGAGATTTCATTTGAAAATTCCACATAAATGAATAAATATAATCTCTATTATAAAAAAAAAAATGGTGTTGCAACTCTCAATAAATACGTCAAGGTATAAGCAACTATAAAGAGAATAGGTGAAAAATTTATAAGGACTAAAATATGGTAAAAACTAACCAACTTAATTGAAATTCAAAATTATTACATGGTATGATAAACTCTCAATATTTTAGTTTTTTATTTTATTTTCTTTCTCCCTTCCAATTATGACAATTTTGGATAAATTTTAATAATTATAATTTTCTATTATTGTAATGATATAGATTTGTTCTTGGAATTACACAATGTGGAAGATTGAGAGGTTTTTGGTAATTTTGAATCAATTTGTATTATTTTTAGTAGCTTGAGAGGCTTTTGGTGATTTTGAATCAATTTGTATTATTTTTAGCAATCAATTTTAAATGTGTTCTAATCAAATTTAATGTACCAAATAATACCCTAAAAAAACCCTTCAAACTATTGACTCATTATTATACTCCTAACTCCTTCCAAATGAATCGAGAAAAAATAAACTAATCATGTAGTAAATAAGGTTTATTTTTTTATGCGTTTCCCTCCCCTTACTATTGTCTAGGTAAATCCTCTTTGTGGACAAAGACGATCCCTCTAGCCCTAGGGTGGGTCTAGCTACAAAGGGAACACACAAATATCTACTTTCCTAGATTACAAATGAAATACATAACGAGGAAGATGGCCTACCTCGGCTTGATGCTATGATGTTGCTCCTCGTCAAAGCCTTTTGGTCTTTTGCTCTTCCAAGCTCGATCTTCACTACTACCAGCGTTCGATTACCTGCACAAGTGACCAACACACAACAAAGAACATAAAAGTGCAACATGCATATATAAAAAATAATCTATCTAACTATCAAGGAGTGCCATACTTATTATCATAACCATAGACAAGAATGAAAATAAAATACTAGTTGCATCATATTATTAATAAAAGGGGAATTACAACCTGCATCTTGATGTCGAAGCTCTCCTTCGACGGGTCCAAATCTGGGCACATCTCCAAAGCACTCTTTTTCAACTCAATGTGAGAAGGCTAAGGGTCTCAACTCTCTCCTTCTATGCCTAAGACAATATTCAAACATTTCTCTACTATTCTTCTCTTCTATTATGTTCTAAATAGAAGATGCATTAGAAGGTGATCAATTTATAGTGATGGAGGAGGGGACATGGATCCACTTAATATGGGAGAAAGTCTTATCCCCTTGGGTGGTTCCTCTTTTGTAGGAACATCAGGCCCAAAGGAGGAAACTCAGCCATATCCTGATCAACAAACATCCAACTCTTCGCCCTCGAAGCTTCTAGGCCATGAATATTCGTTTCCATTTTTAAAAATATTCCAGAAGTAGATTGGCGCGGTTATGGGGTTCATACCAGTGCCGATCAGTGCTAGTCATAGGCTAAGGATTAACCATAAGCGCTGGTGAGACAGTGAAGGGTGATGTTCCTCCAAAAAAGTGGGTTTTTAGGGAGCTAATCCAAGAATGATTAAAAGAGAGATTGATCTTCAGACTATAAGGGATCCAAAGGCATGTTTTCATGATGGGAAAATTACACAGGGATCACTGTAGGGGTTCCCCAATATTCATGAATAGGGATTACAAGGACAGTGACAAAATTTTATATAACTGATGCCCCCTAAAACATGAAGGCATAACGAGAGTGAGGGTTGAAATGCTTTACGAGTACGTGTTAGGACCAGGACGTCGTCGTCAGAAAACCTGAAAAATCAAGTACATATATACAATTGAAATCTCTGATATAAATAGATGAGCATAGTGTATGGACGCAACCATCCGTAAAAGAGATCATGTAATAGGATTCATGGTATGGACACAACCATCCAACAATAAGAAGGATCACAAATATGAACTTAGGTATGGTCGCAACCATCCATAAAAAAGATTCATGTATACAATCATGAATAACTCATATTTCCTCGAAAACTGGACTTTATAAGACAAAATCTAGGGACTTGTGCTCCATCACGAGCCAATCAAGTACAAATTCAGGCATGTGAATGAGTGAATTGAAGTCCAACATGCAATAAAATCGCCTGATTACTAGTCAATGATGTAAACTGTTAACATGCGTGAGAGAGACCACCAATAATGACAATGGCCCTCAAGGTACCAGTAGTAAAATCCACGAGATGTGAATAAGGAACTAGAGTCGAACACTCATGAAATCACTCGATCGAAGGCCAATGAGGTGAACCGATCATCGAATCCGAAAAACCTGCCATTAGGGCATGTAGGCTCTAAGGTACTAAAAGGAGTCTCTAGATCAACTTCCTGGATAATGAGTTGAAGTCGACAGGAAGCGATCTTTCGAAGGAGGGCATGATTTATCCCACATCATCGACGTGAGACAGAGGAAACAAGATGGTTGTGAATCAAGACTGAAAAGAGAATCAAGTAATGATCAAACTGTAGAAGGAACTGCTCTTGAACATATCAATGACATGACTCTGAAGTATGACAACATTTGAATCGAGTAGGATCAGAGGTCATGTTGAAAATATTGGTAATCAAATGACAGGAAAACGGATTTTTCAAACCCATGGAGGCAAAGTGACGAATGTAGGATATCCCCAACCCGACACGAACTGCATATAGGTGTCATGTTCAAGAGTTACATACTGCCGACACTGCTGATAAATATTTTCATTTCCCCCCACTATTTCTGGCGAGTACCCAAATTATTTTTGAATACAAGCTTTAAGGGGATAGTGTATTCTTGTCATATAAGTTTTTCCTTCGGACAAATCCATCCTAGTACCTTTTACGAGCCCTAGGAAGGAGGAACTCGATACCGTCATGATGACAAATCCAATGACGTTAAATTTTAATGAGTTCGACAAAGGTGAAACTCAGCGCCTTTTCAAGTTTAGAGAGTTTGAAAAGATGCTGAAAAGAAAACTCCATAGGGCCCTTTTTGTAGATAGTCCCTTGAATCTAAAAAGGTAGAAAACAAATTCCGAGAGAACCTCTTAGTCGTGATTGACTAAGGTATTCCTTTTTCTTAAATATTTTATCCCAACCCGAAAAAGGGGTAAACATATACTGGGTAAACGACATTTCTTTTACTTTAATGAGTTCAAAGTGACAAATACTCAACAATATTTTCATGTTTCGAGAGTTAGAATAGAGCTGAAAGTTGACTCCTCCTAGAGGAACGAGTGGTATAAAGGATAGCAACTAGTTTCGGTTATGGTGGAACTGCTCGGAACAAGTAAAGGTCAAGAGGCTGGCTAACAAGACCACTCATTTCAGTGGTTCCTCAGGAACGGGTAAAACAACCAAGTGAATGTGTATGATCGGCCAAGGAGATGGTGACAATGGAATGAGAAAACCAAGGTTTATCTCGCAAAACAGGCTGATAAAATGGCAATCACGAGAGGTAAAATGAGAAAGGTTTCATCTTTACACAAGCTTGAAAACATGGAAAACTATGCTTGGAATTGGTTTCATTTTTACACAAGCTTGAAACAAAGATAAAATATACTTGACACTGGTTTCATTTTTACAGAAGCTTGAAACATGGAAAATATGCTTGGAATAAGCTTGCATGCCCCCAACATGGTGAATCAATTCGAGGTACATGCTCCCCAAGCTTCATTTCATTCACCTAAGTAGACTGCTGGTTACTAACAGGTGGATGGAATGAAGGATCATTTACGAGATCAAGTGAAAGGCTCAACTTGGATTTTATGAGATCTAATCAAAGACGTGAACTGAAAGGGGATTTGTTTCATTTTTTTATCGAGGTTGACACAATAAAGAACTATCCTCACAGGAACCTATTTCATTTTTTAACGAGGTTGACATAGTAAAGAACTATCCTCATGAGACCTTGTTTCATTTATTAAGGAGCTTGACACAAGAAAAGGAACTTTGCTCCGAAGACCTTGCTTCATTTTTTAAGGAGCTTGAAACAAGAAAATAACTCTTCTCTGAAGAGATTGTTTCATTTTTTAAGGAGCTTAACATAAGAAAAGGAACTCAGCTCCAAAATAACTTGATTTAGGTCCCATAAGAGGTCATGCTTGCAATAGGTTCTCATTTTATGGGAGAAAAACACTTTGGAAATTGGGGTCCAATACCCCTAGGACACGGTACACTACATCACTGACTGAACCATCAAGGGATGGGGGCATGGAACAGGTTGCTACGTAATTAACCCAGGGCAGGGAAGAGACCAATGATGTGTAAGGACCATTCAGGGATGATGGTAGACTAGGAGCCACATTAGGACCAATGAAAGACATCTGATCAACGGTCACAATGGCTCCTTCATGTGGAAATCATATCACACGAAAGAAAGAAGAAATAAGAGCTCCCATGAAATAAGGATATTCACGCCCAAGGAGTAAATTAAAATCCTAGGGACCTTGGACAACCATCGCGTCTATATAGAAAGACTTTCCTGCCAAAGTAATAGGCAACATAGGAAGGATCCCTAATGGTTGACTGATTCCTATATTAAAAGCCAACAAATTTTGGGTAACACGCACAATATGTGGAGAACCGAAAGCTTTCCAGCTATTTTAGGACATAATACTAACAGATGCACCTTCATCTATTATTGTGATGGGTATGGCCATGTTATAGGCCTGTATCATGATCTCAAAAGGCACGTAAGAAGGAAGACGATATCCTATCAGTCGACTCCAATCAAAAGAAGCGATCAAAATACTTGGAGGGGGTGCCATAGGAATGGGAGGACTAACCCCTTGTGTTACGGGAACGGGAGGATCACCCTCTTGTATCATGGGAATGGAAATATTTCCCTGGGAATTTGAAGAAACAAAGAGAATTTGAGTGGTATGAGATTCAATCTCTACTGGAAAGGTCTGATCAACTGTAGGTGGAGTCAGGTCAACCATTTTCTCAACCAATGGTTGGTCGGGAATGGACTCATCAGATTGACTTTCAGAGAGAGTGGAATTGACCAGAGATGAATCTTGATCAATCACTTGATCAACTAGTGGAGGACTCAGAGAAAACTTTTGGTAACCAACTAGAAGACGGGACTCAAAATTTGTAAGGGTATCCAACACTTTGGAGGCTTCATAGAGATAAGGACAAAGGTGAATAGGATGGTTCTCGTCACATAACCTACAGGGAAATTTGACCTTACCCTGTTTCTTATGAATCTTATTATCACTAGTTGAGGGTTCATCACCATAATGACATCTAGAGGCTGATGACGAAGGATGATTCGGGCCAGTGGACCACACTTCTAATACCTTGGGAATACTAGGATAATCTCTAAGAAGGTGGTCACCCTTACATATCTTGCAAGGGAATTTGACTTTGCGGGATGAAGTGGAAGGTTTTTCAACATTAGTTGCATGGGTAGTGATGGTTGCCGGGTTGCCCCCTTTCTTATTTTTCTTCTTCTTCTTTGACCTCTTCTTCTTCTTAGCCACCTGATTATTAGAATTAAGACTTTCACTAGGCAAAGAGGAATAATGGAGTGAAGAAACAAGTGAATAAGGTTAGGGGTCAACCTTAGGATCAACATGGGGTTGACACTGTTCAGGTGGAGGAGAACTTGGTTGAGAATAATTTTGGACGTTCGAAACCACGGGGGTAAAAAATAACCGAACTGGCATACCAATGGTTAATACCAGGAGGGACAACATTTCCATATAGGGAGCACCAACGTTTTCAAAAGTAGGAAAAGGAACAGGATTCCTTGATTGGTAAACTCAGGAAATGTTTCCATTAGTCCCAACCTAAGATGCTAAGGAGACGAGCACGGGTAAAATTTAATCGTGGAAAATAAATTTTAGAAATTAAACACAAAACAAAAAATAAATGAAAAGGGATAATCTAGGAAAGAGGGTTTACCAAGTATCCGTCAACTGCAGAATACCTCCTGGCGAACCAAGAAATATGGGTAGGCAATCTACCGAGATGTTGTGTTCGGTGTATCACGTTTACCAGGCGACAGACTCGGTTACCTATGGCTAAAGGATAGCAACCTAGTGAGGTCTCCTGTTATATACTCGACGGTATGGGGAGCATAAGTTTGTGTTGGCGTTGTCTAATGTGTAACCGTTCAGTGAGAGCGTCCCCATATACTTATCATATGTGCCACAAGTGTTATATACTTCCATACATGGGATGTGGTTTCACTCCCGCAATGCAACACAGGCTGTTAACGACAACTGACAGGTTTATAGACGTCGTAACATGTCTCTAGCCTAGACCTCTAAATGTTTTGTGTTAAGTTCCAAATGATCCTTATGTTAATTGAGGTTCATTTTAAGTTGATATTGATTAAAGTTTTAATTTCAAGGCTCAAAACGATTGTCACTTGAATACCTATAATGCAAATAACATGAGAAAATTGTTATTTCAATTTAATGAACACGATCTATTTTAGGGAAGAGTTTCAAATAATGATGAAACAAACAATAATGTAGAAAATGAAACTTTTCCTAACTAGATCACTCGCACTATCCCAATCCAAAACAAAACATTCAAAGACGCAAACTTTGTAATGTAATCTATGCAAAATTTATTTTTCTTTTTTTCCAAAAACTATGCAATTGTAACCTATGCACGATTTCCTTTTCTTTCAATGAAAGAGAATGCACGTAATGCATTTTTTTGCTTTCAATCATTAAACAATGTAATATAAGTTCAATGATAAATCTCAAAAAAAGCTTCTCAATGCAATTTATCTAATGCACTTTCGATGAAATATAAACTTTGAGACGAAAACTAAATGAATGCAAAATTATTTTTCTTTGTATGAACAAGATGCAAAAAGACACAAAACAGAAAAATTCAATCACTTGTTTTGAGTATTTCCAAATGAATTACTCTAAATGCTACAAAATGTAAACAATCGAAGTACTAAAGAGACATTCGAAGCATCTGCTCAAAACAAACATTCTTCACTTTTCACACTAAACAACACATAAAGAACGATCCTTCAGTTGAAGACAAGCAATGTAATATATTCTTTTCGATGGAAGAGAAATTCAAATGAAAACATAATGGACACTTGAAAACTCCAGTCACAGAAATCAACCGAATAATGAAATACAACCAAATCAAAATGTTGGAAATAAACGAAAAAACTGATTCAACAACAGGTCTGGTATTCACCGAAGCATGCAACCATTAAAATGACACAGAGCACATAGAAATCATAGGATGATGAGGATGCACAATTCTAAAGAAAATAGACCAAATATGAACTAATTGAGACAATCAAGTCGCTGAACATAATAGAACAAGATTAATCTAAACAGAGAAGGAAACCTAGAAGGATAAGACACACTGGAAATTAATGGAGGGGAACCCTAAAAAAATTTGCACAGAAATTGGCGCGCATGTGAGGCTACACCTCACATTGGAAGGGAATAAGCACTTATGTTTTAAAACATCTAGCGCCGATCAACATTTCTGTCAGGGAATTAGCAGCCCCGATCAAGGAAAATGACTAAAAACAAAAGGGTTTGATCAAAGAAATCTAGGCTTATCACTTCACAAAGGAGATTGATGATTGTAATTAATCACAGAAGCCAAAAAAAAGGAGAGATAGAAATTCAACAAAAGTGGACGAAAATCAAAATCCCAAGAGTGTAAAGGGACTAGAGGCAATGACTCCCCGTGGAGTCGTCAGTTTGTTGTCTAGGTAAATCCTCTCTGCTGACATAGACGATCCCTCTAGCCCTAGGGTGGGTGTAGCTACAAAGGGAACAAACAAATATATACTTTCCTAGATTACAAATGAAATACAAAACGAGGAAGATGGCCTACCTCAACTCGATACTATGATGTTGCTCCTCGTCGAAGCCTTTTGGTATTTTGATCTTCCAAGCTTGATATTCGCTGCTACCAGCATTTGATTACCTGCACAAGTGACAAAAACACAACAACAAACATAAAAGTGAAACGTGCATATATAAAAAATAATCTATCTAATTGATCAAGGAGTACTAGACTTCTTATCATAACCATAGACAAGAATGGAAAGAAAATACCACTTGCATCATATTATTAATAAAAGGGGAGTTACAACCTGAGCCTTGATGTCAAAGCTCTCCTTCGATGGATCCGATTCTGGGCACGTCTCCAAAGCACTCTTTTTAAACTCAATGTGAGAAGGCTAAGGGTCTCAACTCTCTCCTTCTATGCCTATGACAATATTCAAACCTTTATTTGTTATTATTCTCTTATATTATGTTGTAACTAGCAGAGGCATTGGAAGGTGATCAATTTATAGTGATGGAGGAGGGGACATGGATCCACTTAATATGGGAGAAGGGCTTATCCTTGGGTGGTTCCTCTTTTGTAGGAACAAGAGGCCCAAAGGAGGAATCTTGACCATATCCCAATAAAAAAACATCCATCTCTCCGCCCTCGAAGCTTCTAGGCCATGAAGCTTCATTTCCATTTTTAAAAATCTTTCAGAAGTATATCGGTGCGGCTATGGGGTTCATACTAACGCCAATCAATGCTAGTCACAGGCTAGGGATTGGCCATAAGCGTTGGTGAGACACTGAAGGGTTGTCCTGCTCGAAAAAATTGGTTTTTAGGGAGCCAATCTAAGAATGATTAAAAGAGAGATTGATCTTCAAACTGTAAGGGATCCAAAGGCATGTTTTCATGATGGAAAAATTACACAGGGATCACTGTAGGGGTTCTCCAAGATTCAGGAACAGGGAGTACAGGGACAATGACAAAATGTCGTATAACACTTACCAAACTAATCATGTGGAGAATAAAATTTAATTCTATATGCTTTTCCCTATTCCAACCAAATTTAGAAGGATCAAATTACGTTTTTTTTTGTAAGCTTGGCAAGACTACATCTTCTTCATGTCAAATATATCACCCCGATCAGGGTGGAGAATTGAATTGGTGACTTGACATCAAGGAGTGCCTTCACACAACACTCGATCACCGTCTATACAAGACCCTGTGTATGTTGAATCAAATTACATTTAGCTCTAAAATGAATTATGAATTTAAATGTATTGAACCATATAATCATGTAGAGAATAAGTTTTGATTTTATAAGCTTTTCCCTTTTTGTAAAGTTAATTATATTTCTTATAAAAAAACAAGATAAAATATCACTAATAAACATTGTGCCAAAATATTGTTCTCACTCTGCCATACATAAAATAGATGTATTCACTAGTATATAATAGTGCCATGTTTTAACAAAATATCACCAAAGTTTACTAAACATAAAATCGAAAAAAAGAAGAAGATAAATTGTTGAATTAAGTCTTTTGCATGAAATCCATATAAGAGATATGAAGATGTCATTGTGCGAGTCCTTTTCACTTGTACCAAGGTGGCTTGGTGATTAAATTCACACTGAATGTGTTTCTCCGTGAGTGTTATTCATGGTTCCATCCTATCTAGGGAATGCTGCATTTTCTACTAATTGCTTTGAATGTCATTTAGGAAGGAAATGGTGTCATTCCAATAATCATGTTTTTCTTTTAACACTTGTACTTCCTCATACTTGGAGAGGTTGCAACATGATATGTATCTACTGCCTCTTGAGCCTACAGCTTGACATGTGACTGGCTTTGTTTCCCATGACAGCTTGCCTCGTGGTGCCCCTACATACGTGGTTGCGAAATCCTTTCCTCCATAATCAGAGAGATAACGTCATACCAATTATTACCAACCCACTAGGATCACAGGAAGAAAATCCTCCATTTTCCCTCAAGAGTATGCAATATGGGCACAATTTTGGTGATAATTCCTCCATAATCATATACGGGAAAAATAAGGCCTCTTTTCTCCCTCAAAAGAAGCACAACTGGGACGAACATGAATGATTGATTAGACAAACCGACCTGACTGAATAGAGTAGGGTTAGGAAACCAAAATATTTAAAAAAAACTCAATGGAACAAAGAACATAAATAGGCCTTAGAATATATAGGCCTCTAGGCTTAGAAAATTTAAGGCAGTTCCGTGCCCCGACAAGTGTTTACTAACAGAATCTAAATGAAACCAACATTATGCACAAATCGAGCATCAAGTAACAATTATCTAAAGGAAAAGTATTACCTCGACATGTCCTCCATCATAATTATTTGTTATAATCCAACACCAACTAATCCAGGTGGATATTAGTGGCCACCTGCCTATTCCACCTAGACCTCCAGTCGGTTTCATCAGTTTCCTTGATTATAACAACATTTACTATTTTTAGCAGTTTTTTGGGTCCTGAAATTTTGGAGTTGTTTTGACCTCCTAAACGCCATTTTTTTGAGGTCCACAGCCTATGGTTATGGCCCTACAAGAAACACTATATTACCCAGAGAGGCCTTTCTAATGAGGTATTGTACACGAAAAACGAAGATCATATGACCAAGTTACGAGCATGGGAAGTTGGCTGCCCAACTAACCCCAACAAGTCCCACAAACCCTTGGCGTTCCATATCTGAGGTTTAAGGTTTTGGTAGTTTAGGGCTTCCCTTTGTTTTTCAATAATAAATATTCCCTTGAGCCTCATTGTAACGCAATTCCGAGACATGTAGCCTCCACATCTCTTCTTAGAGATAAGCTACCATTACCCAAGCTAGTTTAATTTCATTTTGTATGTAAGCATTTTCCAATTCTTTGATATTGATGAAATGAAGATTTATTTCTATTGCATCTCTGTGTTTGTGTTTATATCTTTATTATCTTTCTCTTTTTTTCTTTGCATGTCCCCAACGAGATTGGGGTATAAGGAGTTAAGACTCAAACTGGTTGGAAATTTTCAAGACCAACCTTGCAAACACCGACGACCTCCCATGACGAAAGAGAATAAATATGAGGGAGCAGGAGATCCTTTCGAAATATTTCTTGAAGAATCCCTCGAGCGATAGAGGAACATGATGATCGACAAATTTTCCCAAATCCTTCAGTGGGTGCCCACAGGCGACATATCTTCTTTCGGTAGCCAATTTGGAGGCTTCACTCCCTTCAAGGTACAAGTCAAATTTGACATTCCCACATTTGAAGGACAGATAGATGCATACGTCGTAGATAGATGGTTAAATTTGTTGGAAGGATATTTTTTGGTTCAAGATTTTTCCAATAGGGAAAATTACTTTTGCACTCCTCAAAGTCTCCCCCCATGTTAAGGATTAGCGGGAAACCTACTGTGAATAGAGGGATGATAGAAACCTCATTGTTTTCAGCTACACCCACTTGTAATTCTTTCCAAGACTTTATCAAGGAACAATATAACCCCGTAGGGAGCTATGAGGAAAAGTGCATACAATGGAAAAACTTGTGGCAGTAAAGGGATCAAGATGTGCATGAGCTGATGAATATTTTCCATACCCTACACACAAAGTTGGGTATCAAATATTCTGAGAAACATGTAGTGCTCAAGAACCATAGTTGTTTGCAAAAATACATTTAGGAGGAAATGGAGTTCTTGGACATCTCATCACTTGGTGCGGCATATTGATATGCTTCCAAGATTGAACAAGAATTTAAATAGAAGAAGCAATACTTTGGATTTGTGAATCTGAAGCAAGGGAAAGGCACCCCCCTAATTTCAAAACAAAGGAAAAATCCAAGGTTGGGTGACCCATGATAACCCGTCAAAGCCACAAGCAAAGAAAAAAACCACGAAGAAAAATAAGGGCATATGAAAATGGTGTGAGTTCCATAAGATCCCCACTCACAACACAAGTGAATGTCGATCCAATCAGTCACTGGTGGTCGAGTTGAAGGCTCCCAAGTCATATGCATGTTTTGAATGTGAGTCAAAACTTGAAAATGGGAATGACAAAGGGAATAAAATTATTGATGCAGAACCTAGTGCCACCGTGGCCACCACCAAGATCCAGAAGGTTGAGCCCGAAGATTCAAAGGAGGGGGAGCATCTCTTCCACTCATAGATGTGGGTGAAGAGTTCTCCACTACAATTCATTTTCGAAAATGGGAGCCAAAATAGCCTCATTGCAGCAGAGGTCGTGAAGCGGTCGACCTACTAACTGCACCACACCCACAACCATACACCATCAGGTGCCTTCACCAAGGATGAGATCTCCACATCAGCCAACAGTGTCGCCTTCCCTACACATCAAGCTCTTCACGAATGAGGTATTATGTGATGTTTCTCCTCTTGAAGTTTGTGATGTATTATTAGGCTAACCATACTTATGGAAGCGTCATGTTATGTATGACTCTAGGCCTCACACAGTTATTATTACTTTGGGTAATAATTTATACAAGATACCGAAGTTAGCACCGCCTACCGCCATCTCTTTGATATCTGCTAAGCAATGCAGTAAGATCATTTCCTAGAGCGGGAAATTTATCTTTCTTATGATTTGCCCTGAGGGAAATTATAATATTGTGGCCACATCCACAGCCTCTAGACATGGCTCCTCCGCATGACAGTTGCATATGGACAAGGTAGTGGAGGAGTACAGGGACATCTTCATCTCATCCACAGGGATACCCATACACTGTTAGGTCAGGAAATCTATCTATCTAACCACGGGTGCATCGTTTCCCAATGGAAATATCTACTGACACTTTTTTTGGAGAACGATGAAATCAAGAGGCAGATTCAGGAGCTCTCGCAGAAATGGCACATCAGGCCAAGTTCATCACCCTGTGGGAGCTTGATTGTGTTGGTAGAGAAGAAGGACAAAACCTGGTGGCTTTATATTGATTATCAGGATCTGAATAATATTATTGTCTGGAATAGGTATCCAATCCCATAAATTAATGACCTTATGGACTAGCTGAAGGGGGAAAAACATTTTAACAAGATTGACTTGAATTTTGGTTATCACCAGTTACCGATTGAACCCTCCAATGTGTAGAATATTTCCTTTAAATACAAGGAGGGCTTTTTTGAATGGATGTTCATGCCTTTTGGGCTAACGAATTCCCCCACAACCTTCATGTGAATGATGGATGACATCTTGCATCCCTTCACCAACTCCTTCGTGGTAGTGTACCTGGACGACATCTTGATCTTTAATCGGAGTTGGGAAGCTGCACCATATTTGACATGTCCTCCAAACCTTTCAACAACAAAAATTGTGTGCCAATTTGGAGAAATTCACTTTTGGTATGACCCAGGTTCAATATATGGGGTACATCATTTATGAGAGGGGCGTGCATGTGGACCCAAACAAGATACAAGTTATTCGGGATTGGCGAGTCCCAACCACTCTAACAGATCTTTGCATATTTATAGGTATTTTCAATTTATATTGTATTTTCATGTTGGGATTCTCTCATATCAATTGGCCTTTGAGTCAAGTCACCAAGTGTGGAGCAAAAGAAAAGTGATTTTGATCTGAATCACTATAGAAGGCGTTTGCCAAGTTGAAGCATCGCCTCTGCTCTGCACCAGTGCTCACAATACCAGACCTGCTAATCCATATTATATCATTATATATTTTTTCATCCATCTCGATGCATTCAGAGTGGAAAAAGTGGAGGAATAACCACACTTGATTGTTATTACTAGTGGGACCCAGTTTGGCGAAATGGGGTTTGAAACCTTCTGGGAGAATTTTTAGGTATCAAATGAATTTTTTTGGTGTAAACCTTTATTTCCTTAGCATCACATCATTTCATGATATTATACACACAAATATCTTTCTAATGATACAAGAAGCACATCAATCAAAGTCCGTATGCAAAATTTATGCCACTTAGAAGTTAACCTTCCTATTTTCACACTTATAGTTCGGGAGGATGTCGCACCAACCCCCATTATTCATGAAAAAGGGGCTAGCCACGTGTTTTTGATGTAAAATACTCTATAAGAGTCTATTTTGTAACTCTAGTTAAGATTTGACATAGTCAAACTTAACCACTAGTAGGCTATGAGGTTGTGTTATAACTGGGCCACTAGGAGGAAGAGGAATTCCATTCTTTCGAGATAATTTTTTTCCATAGATGAGGAAAGATACCTAGAAGAGATAAGAGGTATATCATACAAATAGGACATGTGCACTGTAGTAGCCCACGGGCCACAGACATTACTTCTTTGTACCTACAACCATACTTCCCGACAGAGAAAGAGAGCGAAGCGACCTCGCCTTCCAGGTGAGTTTTCTCCTGAAATGGTTTCCTAGAGAGCATATCTTGTGTATTACGTATGTGTGTGTGAGCTTATTTTTTTGTTCTCTATTTTATTTCATAATTTCCATTCGCATGAATGCACTAATTATAGTTAAATTTAAAAATATATAATTTTAGTAAAATTGTAATAGTGTAAAATTTTAGTATTTTAATACATTATTATCAGATCTATTGTGATGAACTGTCCGGTGGAATATCCACGAAATTATACAAATCATATAGTATCAGAGCAAGTTTCTTTGGGTATTTTGTGGAGATTTTAGGGATCTAGATCAGTAGGGATGAAAATCGTAAAACCCTAATCATGGGTGACGAATCTGTAAACGAACCTCGTGATCCTACATATGTGAGGTTTACACGGTTGGAACAACAAGGCACATATATCAATTGTAATGTAAGCCTCCTCATTGCAGCCTTAAATAGAAAGTTGTGAATATTTTGAGAATATGGGGGTTCAAATGCAGAGGATAAATCATAATGGAGATCTGAAGATCGAGGAGAAACAAAGAACTAGTCGAAGAAATGACCCGAAAAATATCAACCCAGTTTGAGTGTCGTGAACCAATCACAATCCATGCTTAAAATGGAAGAAAAATTTGATATCAATTTTTACCACGGAGATATGGAGACTCTGAAGTTGAACCACTGGTTGCATCAACTGTAAGTTTATTTCAGTGTCCATCATATAGAGGAAGGGAAAAAGTTCTCATTTGCGTGACTGAAATTAGAGGGCCATGCACTGACTTGGAGGGAGAACCACACATAAACCTTGAGGTTGGAGGGGGAACCTCCAATGACTAAGTGGAAGGATTTCAAAACCCTCATTAAGTCACAATTTTATCCCATTAGGTACATGGAGGACCAGTGGATCCGATGGCATTACTTCAGGCAAAAGTCGGGCCAAAAAATGCAAGAGTACACCACCGAATTCAAGAAGATGGATATAATGTTGGGTATCTCTCCAAAGAACCCAGATGTACTCCTCAAGTATTTAGGGGGTCTACACCACCATCTACATGAGAAAGTGATGTTTTTCAAGCCCAAATTAGTGGACGAGGCTTGTGCACAGGAACAATACCTGGAGAACATAGGCCTGAAGAGAGTGAAATCAAGCAGATCGAAGCAGAAGGATAAAAAAGAATATTCGAAGGAGGGGAAGAAGAAGAAAAAGGGAGGAAAAGATAAGAATATGACAACCACAACACACCAGTGCAAATATAATAGCTACCACTGCAACAACTACAGCATTTATTTCCATATAGAGGAAAAGTGTTGGAAGTTGCATCTAGAGCTAAACCCGAAGAACAAGAAGAAATATAACATGAAGAATAATATCATGGCCACTGATTCAAGAAACCAAGTTGAAAGTAGCTTGAATGTGGACGAGAATACAGGTTATACTTCAGTATAGAAGGAGGTGAATCTAAGTAGCCTTCAACAACAAGAAGAGAAATAAATGAGAAAACCCTTCCATATAAAGATACAAGTGAAGAAGACAAATATGCATGCTCTATTTGACTCAGGATCGCAGGAAAATCTCATTACAGTAGAGCTAGTCAAGAGGTTGGGTTGGAAGTTCATGATCATCCAAACCCATATCCACTGGGATGGGTAAATAAGGATACATAGTTGAAGGTAACAAAACAATGTAGAATTAGATTTTCTATCAGTGCTGATTTTATTGATGAAGTAGATCTAGATGTGGTTCCCCTTGATGTATTTGGAGTCATGTTTGGGAGTCCATACATGTACATGTGTGATGCAATATTCATGAAGAGAGCTAACCAATACCGACTCATCAAGGATGTAAAAGCATTCATCATCAACGTGCACAAAGGCAAGTCAAAAATTTCATTGGTAAGTTCCAACCAAGCCATGAAATTGATAAGTTCCAACAAGAAGTACATGTATTAATGTTTTTAAGTGAAAATTTTTCTGTAAAGGAGTCATTAAGATGCAAGGAATACTTGTAGGGGTGTACTAAGAAACAAAAAAAACAACTGGAAGAGTTTCTACAAGCATACATGGATGTGTTTTGAGAGCCTAAAGGACTACCACCTAAGAGGTAAGTGCAACACGAGATCCAACTATTAACGGACTCCCCTTTGCCAAATATTGGGATGTACATGCAGTCTATTATAAAAGCAAGTGAGGTGAAGAAAAAATTGTAGCAGCTGCTAGAACATGGTGTCATTTGATCAAGTACATCATCATGTGGGCCACCCATAATCATTGTGTTGAAGAAGAATGGAACTTGGCATATGTGTATAGATTATAGGGCATTGAACAAAATCATGCTGAAGAATAGATACCCCCTACCCAGGATAGATGATTTGATGTATCAGTTGTAACAAGAAAAATACTTCACCAATTTGGACTTGAAGTCTGGATATCACAAGGTTCAAGTCAAAGAAGAATATACACGGAATATCACCTTCAAAACTAGGCAAGGTTTGTATGTGTTAAACACCATGTTGAACCACACACATGGTGTATGAGAAGGATGAACACACACACAAGATACTCAACACACAATGAAAGATAAGCGTGAGGCTTTCTTATTTTCCATTATACAAAGATGTACATTTATAGTACAATGGTGTGACTCTTGGTTTCACATTCCAAGGTCACTTGGACTCCATTGTGACTTTTCGCATTCCACACCTACCCATGTAGGATTAGGTGTTCCAACATCCCCCCTTAATCCGAGGGGGTATGTGTGAGTCCAAGAAAAGAGTTGTAATACAAATCTGCAAAGTATACATGGCAGCACTTGGGCTGAATCAACTCTCTGAAATGTTGGAAAAAGAGGTGGTTTAAGGATGACCACCAACACTGGAACGCAAAACTTGTTGCAGTTCCCGGAACTCTTCCAAAACTGGCAAGAAGCTGAAAGCTTCTGCTAGAGGAATTGTCCCTCATAAAAAAGGGAGACCTTCAACCTAAAAGAAGGGAGGTCTACTACCTGTGATGGTTTTATGATTACCAACAACTCTGGAATGCTTTGAAGCATTTCCTAGAACTCAACCAATGCTGGCAAGAAGCTGAAGGCTTCTGCTAGAGGAAGTGTTCCTCATATATGAAAGGGAGACCTTCGACCTAAAAGAAGGGAGGTCTACTACCTGTGGTGGTTTAAGGTTATCCACCAACCAAAGGCATGCTCATGGGCATCCGTGTCTCTGGCTACATCTCTGAATCTGGAATGACGAATTGTGGCTCAGGCTCGCTTGAACTGCTGGCTACAACTCTGAACATGGAATGAGAGATTGTGGCTCAGGCTCGCTTGATCTGTCGTCGAAGCTTGTGCATGACCACCATTTTCCCCCCTGTCAGGGACAAGGTGAGATGATATAAAATCAACCTACAATTTTGCCTTAATATTCACAGAACATGTCTACACATGCACTCAAATATTATCGATGGCCATGCCCATTACTACAAAGCCTCATCCATCCAAGAAGAATTCAGCCTGGCAGAGGCTTCAGGTTCAAGACTGACCAGAAGGAGTTCTGGGTGTGCTTACCATGCTGTTTAGAAGGATAAAGATCAAAACAAGGATCTTTTCAGTATGGCCAATCTCCATCTACGTTGTTGCATTTTACAATTTATGTTACAGTTGTAGAATGATCTGAACAATGGTGAACCAACATAATAATCCCATGACTTTGAAATATGGATGGTTTGGTGTAGTTCCAATATGAAAGGTCACATCCTGGTCATATCCAAGACTACCAAATCATATGGGACAAGCTCTTCTAGCGGTCTAATGATAGTTTAGGTTAAACAGTCATTATCTGGGACAAGACCGCTGAAAAGGAACTAAATTTTAATCAACTGCAACTTTATCTTCTTTCTTTTCATGAGAGTCCTTCACAATCTTCTGAACAGAAACAGGTTCAAAATGGTGACTTTTTTGCTTCAAGTCAATGTTGGTTTAGATTCAAATCAAAACTTCAATCTCTTGTGCATCAGCAATCTAATTTTACAAAGAGCATCCTTGCTCATTTTTATCATGTCATCAACATTGGAATGAATGAGGTTATTCAACAACACTAATGCCTCATTTATTTTAGCCATTTTCAACAACTTAGGCTCAAAAAATGAAAGGGTGTCGGCTTCAACCGAAAATGCACCCGTTTACAATGTGACTCCTTTCAAACAAATACAAATGACTCCAAGGAATTCTCAAAGAACAAAATGTGCTCCTCAAATGATGGAGGACAATCAACAATGAGTTACATCAACAACTCAAATTCATTGATTGCAACTATGAAGAAGATGCAAATACAATGTCAATATCTCTGCAAAAATATTTGTAAATGTGTAGCTGAAAACACTATGCAAGAAGCCTTTAAGGCAGCTGAATTTTTTCTTCAAAGAGCTGTTTTCAATGATGGCAAACTTGTCTTCTCATGTAAAATTCTTCAAAAAATCACCCTCTTATATATGCCACAAATCATAAAATTTCAAATCTGCAATTTTCTCTATGTATTCAGTCCATCTGCTCACATTTCATTTCCTTCATTTCTGCTGTTCATATTCTCTCTTTCTCTCTCTGCTGTTTTTTTTTTTTTTTTTTTTTGATTAAAAATTAATTAAAAAAATTAATTATTTGGGATTAATTAAGAAATTGGGGAGATAGAGAGCTGATTGTAATAATGGGGAGGAATTAATTAACAGGGAGTCTAAAAATTTAAATAGGGAAGGGGAAATATTAAAATGGGAGGAGGAAATTAAAAAGGGGGTGGGGAGGATTTTTAACTTTGAAGAATAAAAATTAAAAGATTTGAATTTTTTTTTTTAAATATTTTAAATGGGAAATTTTGAATGGCGATGGGAGAGGGATTTTGAAATTTTTAAGTTAAATTAAGGTAGAGGTGAGGTGGGATTTTAAAATTTTTAAAATTTAAAAAAAATGAATTAAAAATCTGGGATGGGAGGGCATGAGAGGGGGGTGTAAGGGAGTGTGAGAGCGTATGGATAGAGTGTAGGGAGGGCCGTATTGCAATGGAGAGGGCTGGTTGAAATTGCGTGGAAAGGAGTGGGTTAGTAGATAGGGAGCGACAGGTTAATGCAGAGAGGGGGAAACGTTGTGAGGGTAGGCCGCAGGTGAGGAAAGGGCGTGGGTTCGTTAACGTGGAGAGGGAGCACGTAATGTGAGGCGGAGTGTTGGGAAGTCGATTGTGAGCAACGAGTGTTGTGAGGGGGCAGGTCTGTGTAGAGGTAGGGAGAGCGATATTAAATAATGGGAATTGTGATGCAGATGTAGGGTTTGAGATGAGAGCTGGGTAAGGGGGCGAAAGGCCAGGACCAGAATTTATTTATTTATTTTTTTAAATGTTAAAACAGCAGAGAGCAGTAAGAAATCTAGCAGCAGAATTTTTCCAAATGTATAGCAGGAATGGAGAGTTTCCAGAAATTTTTCCAATAGCCCAGCAGCAGAAGAAATGCAGTCCAGTAACTCAGAAATTTTCACCAAAAACCCCAGAATTTTTCAGAATATTACATAGGGCGATATAGCAGCAGAAAATTGGAGAATTTGTGGAGTTAGAGAACTCAGAAATCTCAGAAATTTCTTCAAAAAACCTCTTTAAACTATTTTCCAGCAGCTCAAAAATGCAAAATTTAACAATACTCATAAATATTTTCCACTAAAAACTCATAAACTTCTTCAGGAATCAACTTTAAACAATTTTCAGCAGCTCTTCAAAATGATGCAGAATTTAATGGGCAGAAATTGCAGGAAGAAATCAACCTTCAGATGTGCAGTGCTTTTTTTTTTTTTTTCAAAACCAATGCCGGAATGCTGCCAATTTCTGAATGCTGCTCCTTCTCCAAGATAAAATTTCTGAATGCTGTAAAATCACTGCTACAAAAACTCTGAGTGCTGCAAAAATGCCAAGAATTTTTGCAGATATGCACAGGCCATAAACACAAATGGCTCACTCAATTTGGAGCAGGGCCAGCAATCGCCCACTCTGACACCATGTTAAACACCATGTTGAACCACACACATGGTGTATGAGAAGGATGAACACACACACAAGAGACTCAACACACAATGAACGATAAGCGTGAGGCTTTCTTATTTTCCATTATACAAAGATGTACATTTATAGTACAATGGTGTGACTCTTGGTTTCACATTCCAAGGTCACTTGGACTCCATTGTGACTTTTTGCATTCCACACCTACCCATGTAGGATTAGGTGTTCCAACAGTATGAGTGGTTAGTTATGCCATTTGGCCTATCTAATGCACTAGCTACATTAATGAGATTAATGAATGATGTACTATGCCCTTTTATAGATTCATTTTCTATTGTCTATTTGGATGATATATTAGTATATAGTGCTACCTGGGAGGAGCATATTTCACATTTGACGCAGGTGCTGGAAACATTGAAGAAGCACCAGCTGCTATAAAATCTCAAGAAGTGAGAGTTTACGCAATAGTCTTTGGTGTATCTGGGTATGTGATCGGTGGGGGAGAGCTGAAGATAAATCCTTACAAGATGGATGCCATCATGAAATGGTCGATGCCTACTAATGTGGAGGTCGGGAGTTTCATTGGGGAAGCACAGTACTTGAGGAAATTCATAGCCTCGTTTTTAGCAGTAGTAACACTGCTCCATGCCACAACAACAAGTGGCAAGAGTTACCAGTGGGGAAAAGGTCAACATAAGGCTTTGAAGGAGCTAAAGAATAAGATCATTCAAGCACCAGTTCTAGCGTTGCCAAACTTGTATCGACCCTTTGAAGTGGAGACAGATATGAGTGGGTATCCTATGAGAGTTGTCTTGATGCAAGGAGGAAGGTCTGTATGCTACCATTCTGAAGTATTTCATGGGGTAGTCCTTAACTACCCTACCTATGACAAGGAGCTCTATGCCATGGTGTAAGATGTGAAGTGGAAGCACTATCTAATGGGAAAGGAGACAATAATACACACATAACTAATCCTTACAGTACTTGCAGGCCTAGAGTAAGCTACAACAGACCAGGAGTTACAAGTGGATGTGTTTTTTACAACAATTTCATTTGGTGATCAAGTATAAGAAGGGAAACACAAACAAGTTGGATGAAAATTATGGACTCTTATGCACATGGAGCCATTCAACCATGATGCATACAGAGAGACATATTCAAAAGATGAGGACTTCAAGGAGGTGTATCAATAGTTGCAGAGTCAAAGTCATGTGCACAATGGCGATATCACGGTTGACTACCATCTCCAGGATCATTTACTTTATAGGATGGATAAGTTATGTTTTACTAAAGGTGAGTGATTGCAGCTAACCAGAGAGACTCACACTTCCAACGCTGTAGGGCACTTTGGTGTAGGGAAGACCATGGCTAACTTGCATAGGTATGTGTATTGGCCCAAGATGCAAGAGCATGTAGCTAGGTTCATAAGAGGATGCATGATTTGTTGTACCAACAATCCTAGCAACATGAAACAAGGTCTATATCATCCCTTACCTGTAACTGCTCGTCCTTGGGAAAACATTTCCATGGACTTTGTGGTAAGTTTGTCACCAACCAGGAAGGGACATGACTACCTGTTCGTAGTAGTTGACATGTTCAACAAGATGTGTGTTCTGATTCCATGTAAAAAGACCATCAATTGACAAGAAGAAACATAATTGTTCTTTGGATAGGTTTGGGTGCACTTTGGGATACCAAGGAGCATCGCTTTAGACAATAATACAAGATTTCTCAATGCATTCTGGACTACATTGTGGGAGAATATGGACATGAAGCTGAAGAGATCTACAACATTCCATCCACAGATAGATGGGCAGACAAAAGTAGTCAACATGACCATGGTGTAACTCTAAGGGGATACAACCAGAAGAATCCGAAGACCTGAGCTGAAAATCTGGTATAATACAACATTATTACAACCAAGAAGTCCACACTTCTAGAGGAAGGTCCCCATTTGAAACTTGTTTTGGATATTTTCCACCTTCACCTTTGGATATTGCATATGGGAAGCAAGGAGGAGTGAGGGGATATATTATAGGAGATGTTTTGAGGGATGAAAAATTTATAGAGAAGATCAGGCAGATCCATCTACAGGTACGAGAAACACTGCAAAAGCCGCAGGAGAAGTATCAAGTCATGCATGATCAACGCAAAACAAAGAAATCATTCAAGGTGGGAGATAAACTATGGCTACAGTTGAACAAGGAGAGGTTGTAGGGGCATGTTAAGAAAATCAAGTCTTTAAGGTATGGCTCCTTTAAGATACTGGAAAAGGCGTTTAATAATTCTTATCGACTCAATATACCACCATATATAGGCATTTACTTAGTTCTTAATGTGGAAAATTTGAAACTCTATGAGCCTTCCATGCTAGATCAGGAAGATGAAAAATTCCGACCTTCTGTGGAGGCTTTGGCACCAGATGCTCAGGCAGAGTTGTTATACAACATTTTGTCACTGTCCCTGTACTCCCTGTTCTCGAATCTTGGAGAACCCCTACAGTGATCCTTGTGTACTTTTTCCATCATGAAAACATGCCTTTGGATACCTTACAATCTGAAGATAAATCTCTCTTTTAATCATTCTTGGAGTAGCTCCCTAAAAACCCAATTTTTTGGAGCAACGGACCCTTTATTGTCTCACCAGCGCTTATGGAAAATCCTTAGCCTGTGACTAGTACCGATCAACGCTGGTATGAACCCCATAGCCACGTCGATCTAGTTCTAGAAGATTTTTGAAAAGGGAAACGAAGCTTCATGGCATAGAATCTTCGAGGGCAGAGAGCTGGATGTTTTTTGATCGGGATATGGCCGAGCTTCCTCCTTTGGGCCTCTTGTTCCTACAAAATAGGAACCACCCAAGGATATAAGCCTTTCTCCCATCTTAAGTGGATCCATGTCCCCTCCTCCATCACTATAAATTGGTCACCTTCCAATGCCTCTGCTAGTTAGAACATAATAGAAGAGAAGAATCGCAGAGAAAGGTTTGAAGATTGTCATAGGCATAGAAGGAGAGATTTGATACCCTTAGCCTTCTCACATTGAGTTGAAAAAGAGTTCTTTGGAGACGTGATCAGATTCAGACCCGTCGAAGGAGAGCTTCAACATCAAGGCGTAGGTTGTAACTCCCCTTTTATTAATAATATGATGCAACTGGTATTTTCTTTCCATTCTTGTCTATGGTTATGATAAGAAGTCTAGCACTCCTTGATCAATTAGATAGATTATTTTTGATATATGCATGTTGAACTTTTACGTTTTTTGTTGTGTTTTGGTCACTTGCATAGGTAATTGAATGATGGTAGCAGCGAAGATCGAGCTTGGAAGAGAAAGATACCAAAAGGCTTCGATGAGGAGCAACATCATAACATTAGGCCGAGGTAGGCCATCTTCCTTGTTCTGTATTTAATTTGTAATCTAGGAAAGTAGATATTTGTGTGTTCCCTTTGTAGCTAGACCCACCCTAGGGCTAGAGGGATCTTATTTGTCCACAGAGAGGATTTACCTAGACAACAAGAGTTGAAAGAAGATACAATTTTTCAAAAGAGGTCTAGAACTAAAAGACAGGGGGAACATGACCTTTGGAATATTGGTTTGAAGGGACAACTTTCAGGCGAAGCTAAATGGTACACCAGAGAGAAGGTAGAGGAAAAATTTCCTCACCTCATTTAGTAGAAGCTCTTGGGGACCAAAAACCTCCCAAAATGGGGAGGTGTGATCTGGATTGGATCATTATATTTTTTTCCATCCATCTCAATCATTCATAGTGGAAAAAGTGGAGGAATCAACTCACGTGACCATTTTTACCAGGGGGCCTAGTTTAGCGAAACGAGGCTTGAAACCTTCCAGGATCATTTTGAGGCATCAAATGACGTATTTTGGGGGAAAAAATTTGCCACTTTAGTGTTGCAATATTTATTGATATTCTACACATAGAGATCTTTCCAACAACGCAAGAAGTACGCCAATCGGAGTTCATATGAAAAATTTATGCTGGTTAGAAGTTGACCTTCCTTTTTTCACACCTATAGTTCGGGAGGATGCCATGTCAGCCCCCATTATTCATGGGAATGGAACTAGCCATGTGCTTGTGATGTAAAAGAATCTAGAAGATTCTATTTTGTAACTCTAGCTAAGAGTTGATGTAGTCAAACTTAACCACTAGTAGGTTATTAGTTTATGTTATAACTGGACCACTAGGAGGAAGAGGAATTCCATTCTTTCGAGAGAATTTTGGTCCATAGTTTAGCAAAGATAGCTAGGAGAGATAGGAGGTAGAGCACATAGAGAGGATTTGTACATTGTAGCAGCCCATGTGCCACAAACATTACTTCTTTGTACCTGCAACCATATTTCCAAACAGAGAAAGAGAGTGAAGCGACCTCACCTTCCCACTGGGTTTTCTCTCGAAAGGGTTTCGTAGAGAGCATATCTTTTGTCTTATGTTTATGTGTGAGATTATTTTATTGTTATCTACTTTTATAATTTCCATTCACATGCATGCACTAATTACAGTTAAATATACAGATACATAATTTTAATAAAAATGTAATAATGTAAAATTTCAGTATTTTAATATATTATTGTTAGATCTGTTTTGACGAACTGTCTAATGAAATTTCCACCGCAGTATATAGATCACCTGCAACAACCATTTGAAATTGAGACAAATTCCTTCGATTATGTTGTTGGTGCAGTCCTCACCCAGCAGGGGCATCCACTGGCATGTCACAGTGAGACACTTTAAGATACAATCTGGAAGTATCCCACCTATGACAAGGATATGTATTCCATTGTGCATGTATGCCGATAATGGAAGAGTTACATTATGGGGAAGGAAACAGTCATCCACAAAAACCACCAACCCTTGTAGTTCATACAAACACAAGGAAAATTGTAGAACCATCACCATCATAAATGGTCCACATATATGCAACAATTCCATTTGAGCACTAAGAATAAGAAGGACAACACCAATAATGTTGCAAAAAACCTCAACCCACCGTTAGTTATGGCGCTGACCATTGTGCTCGACTCTTATGGACACGATACTTCAGGATGGCTGCATATTTACAAGAGTGATCCAAAATTTGACACCACATACCAAATGCTCCTGGAAGGTAAGCATGTTCCAGACTTTCACCTCCAAGACACACTGTTATGCCACTTGGTACACCTTTGTGTTCCTTCAATCGAGTGTTCCAAGATGATTGAGGAGGCACACTACAGTTGGGTCGCTGGACTTTTTGGGGTAGTGAATTCAGTGACAATATTGCAGAAGTATTTTTATTGGTCGGACCTTCAATGGGATGTTGGGAAGTACATCAGATCCCGCACTGTCTACACCATTGCCAAACATACAATTAAGAATCAAGCCCTGTATAATCCTTTGCCTACTCCTAGCCGACCATGGGAATCCATATCTACGAATTACATGTCGGACCTTCCTTCAACACAACATTGCAATGAATGTGTTTTCGTGGTCGCCGATAGATTCTCTAAGATGGCCATTTTGGCAGCTTGCAATAAGAGTATCACAACATAATCCGTTGCCAAACTATTCTTTGAACAAGTATGGGTACACTTTTGGATCCCACAGTCCATTATCTTAGGTTGGGGCAATCGATTTCTAAGTGCATTTTGGTCAAGCCTATGGCCATTGTTGGATACCAAGCTCACTAAGTCCACGACCTTCCACCCCCTAACTAATGGCCAAACCGAGCACATCAACATGATGATCGTGCACATCTTGTGCATGTAAAACTCGAAGCATCCATGCACATGGGATGCGAGCCTCCCCTATTTCCAAGAGAACTACAACAAAACTCTCCACAACTCAACATGCCACAACCCCTTTCAGGTGGGATTTGGATTCCAACTGCTATGTCCCATTGATGTTTCCATACTACTTGCAGCTACTCAGGCAAATTTGGCTCATGTCCAGTCCGAAGCTGACAGGGCTAAAAGCTTCATTGAGCGCACTCAACACATCCACCAGCAGGTCCATGAAATTTTGGATAGAGAAAATTCTAAGTACAAATAACGTCATGATCAGCATGGGGTGCCACACAAGTTCCAGGTGGGCAACAAAGTTTGGTTACGTTTGTAGAAGAAGCGCCTCGTTGGGGCCCACCACAAGCTTCTCGCACGCTGATATGGGCCTTACACCATCACTAAGGTTGTAGAGGACAATGCTTTCAAGCTCAACATTTCACAATTCCTTGGCATACACCTAATATTCAATGTGGAGCGACTGTGGCCATACTTTACCCCATTGTTGGACACATCCGACATCACTGAGTAGCTGACACCAATAGAACTCAACCCAAGTTGTATCGAAAAAGACATAATTGATATGATCATGGAAACAAAGATCAAGAACACTCGCCAACAAAGGATCCAACTATATCGAGTTGTCAAAGTAGGCCAACTCCTTCACCAAGGCAAGTGGCTCACTAGGGACCAGGTTCAACAAAAATTTCCTCACCTCATGGAGGCTCTACATGCAATGTGGACCATTGCTTCCTAAGGGGGAAGGACTGATCCAGGTGGATATTGGTAGCCACCCACCTATTCTACCTAGAACTCTAGTCAGTTTCATCAGTTCCCTTGATTATAACAACATTTACTATTTTTAGCAGTTTTTCAGGCCCTAAAATTCTGGAGCTATTTTGACCCCCTAAATGGCGTTTTTTTGAGGTCCACAACAATCACAAATCTTGTAGCATTCAAAGAGACATTTCTAAGGAGGTATTGTACGTGCCAAATAAAAATCATATGACCAAGTTACGACCCCAGGAAGTTGGCTGGCCAACTAACCCCAACTGGGCCCTCAAAATCTTGGTGTTCCATCTCCTAGGGTTAGGGGTTTGGTTGTTTAGAGTTTCCCTTTGTTATTCAATAATAAAAGGGCCCTTGAACCTCATTGTAACGCAGTTCAAAGGCATGTATCCGCCTCTTCTCTTCTCAGAGTTAAAATACCATCGCCCGAAATAATTTATTTCCATTTTATATGTAAGCGTTTTCCAGTTCTTTGATATTAATGAATTGAAGATTTATTTCTACTGCATCTTTGTGTTTATGTTTATATATGTATTATGTTGCGTTACAACACAAGTTTGGATCACCAACCGTCCTAAGAAACGCCACCTTCTCCAGCTACATTCGCTAAACTATCATTCGTTCCCACCTTCTTAGTATTCAAGCATTTTCCATTATCACTCTCTTCGCATCGAAGCTGGAGAGTAAGCCCATCTGATAACTCAAATTTGACATGAATTTCAGAATTTCTTCATGCAAGATCCATGCTGAAGGTTTCCAATTTTCCCTCTGGTTTTTCCATTGACTTACCTCCTGTCTCACGAGCATCATGATTAGAAAGAATTTTTGTATTCCCACCAGTAGCGAGAGAGTCCCATTCTTGGAGCCAAAAAGCCCTCTTTGCTTCAGGGAAACCACAGAAGAATACTCCAAAAGGTGATGATTGCGCTGAGAGACACTCTCCAAAATAGTATGGAAGAAATGTCCTTTCCTATCCTGTTATGTTATGTAAACATTTTGACTCAATCAAATTACATAAACATAAAAATAAAAAATAATTATAATTATAAGAACTTACCCGTTGAAGATTCCACATGGGAGGATGAGTATTTTATGCATAAGAATCCATAACTATTTAAGCATTGAGGGCAACACTTTTTTGAAGGAAAGGGGCATGTTAGGTCCTTAAAATACTAGTGTAGCCCCTATATTATTGTTGTTGTGCCAATACTAGTTTGCAACACAGTTCAAGAATGAGTTTTCACTCATTGCATATCTCTCGAGTTCAATTGCCACCAGTGTGTGGTACATTGACAACGAGGCGTCATGCCATATGATGAGATGTAAGGAGTATTTCACCGGCCTAAAGGAAAAGGAGATGGATTTCTACATAGAACTTGAGGACAATGCTAAGTACCAAGCAACTAGTATTGGAATTAAACCAACCTAGATCCATCCTAATTCTAGATCTACCAAGGCAACTAGTATTGGAATTAAACCAACCTAGATCCATCCTAATTCTGGATCTACCAAGGCAACTATTATTGGAACTAAACCAACCTAGATCCATCCTAATTCTGGATCTACCAAGGCAACTAATATTGGAATTAAACCAACCTAGATCCATCCTAATTCTGGATCTACTAGGCTCTGAGAGAGATCAAATCTCTTGAGGCCTCTTTTAGATTGAAAAATGATTTGATCCCTCTTGACGCTCAATAAATCCAAAATTAAGATGAATCTAAGTTGGTCATAAGCATTTAACTATTAACACCACACGCGCGCCTCCCCAAACTCAAAAACTTACTCTCTATCTATCCACCCCATCATAAAGCTTTTCCCTTTTCTTATTAATATGAAAAGCTATATCTGTAAATGAAATGAATAACAAATTTAAATGGTTCAAATTAGATACTAAAATGAATAACAAATTTAAATGGTTCAAATTAAATTCAATGCTAAAAACTTTTGAATTATATTTTATAAAATTATTAAATTACAAAACTAATTTATTATCTAATTAAATAACAGATTTTCATGATCAAAGTTATGGAAAAAATGATTTGCTTGAAATTGAACAAAGTGTTTTCAGGATCACAATTATACTTCTCCATCATTAAATTTTGTAACTGACCAAAAGTGACAACTCTTAATCATCACATACACAACCAATCCCCACCCTCATCCAGAATTAAACAGCTGTCACATGCATAAAAGTTCCTTCTCTTTTTGTTTTTCCGGGACCCATTTTCCACTTAACACTTGAAAACCAAATAATTCCCGTCACATGTCGCGAAAACCCTGTCGTCTGATTCTACTCGATCGAAATCTTGGGTTGCCGGAATCTTTCAGAACACTATCTGAAAGCATACGGCCTACGTTCACTCCCGTGGAACCGTGGTTAAGTGAGTCTAACCCCAGGTCGGGTTTACCGTAGGCGGAGTCACGGGTTCTTAAAATCTGTTCGAGCAGAGAGAAAGCTAGCAGAATTGAGTCATTTCATTTGCAAATGCAGAGGCAGAATGCACTGAACTCGATTCATTTCCATTAAACCTGCAACTGCATTGATCAGGGATTCAATTCGTTAATATATATATATGACTGTACAGGTGACTGAGAGGCATTCCGCCATGGATCGAATCTCATGCTTGGCGGGATTTCTGTTATTCTTGATATCATTTGGGTCGGTCTCAAAAGGGGATTCCTCCCTTGATTCACCCAGCAGCGGCTCTGTATTGGAGGGCCTCCTGGAATCGCCATTTACAGATTTGGTGGAGCTAATCGAGAAGGCCTCGATGTTGCAGAGCCTGGAAGAGGAACTGGGTCACCACAATGTGACCATTCTGGCGCCCCAGAATTCTTGCTTCGAAGGACCAGCCCAGGAGAGTTTCAGGCGGTTCCTTCTGGAGGCCGGGAACTTGAAGCTCCTGCAGAGATTGATCAGCATCCATGTCATTCCCCGGCGGGTCACGGCCGAGAAGTGGCCGGCGACGGCGAGCTTCTTCAGAGCTCTGTCCACCGATTTTCTGCAGCTCTGGACGTCGGGAAACAGGCTGAAGGTCGGATTTATCACGGTGGTGGCTCCCAATGCCGTTATCCGGAGCGACGGCGTCGTCCATGGCGTCGATGCGTTCATCATTCCGAAGATCATACAGCAAGCTTTCGATGAATGGCGGAAGAAGAACGACGATAATTTGGCACCTCAGGGGTCTCAGCAAGGCCGAGGTTCCATGATAAGCCCAAAAGCGGGGAAAGAGAGCTGAGTCTCGTTACATCGTCCTTCGAACTCATATTGTTAATCTGTGATTTTAGTAGCGTTCAGGTCGTATGGTTAGCTCTGGGCTAATCAACTTGTACTTTCGAGCGAGTCTTATATTTATGATTTTAACATGGCTGGGGTTTAATGTAGTTAATATATTAATGATGTAAAGGATTAATCACATTAGATGGTTTGAAAAGTTGATTAAATGTTAATGATGATTTGATTAATAAAAAGACATTCCTCTAAATTATGAATTATAAAAATCTTAGATCTAAGATTAATGGTTTTTTTGGCACTTAAAATGTGAGTATGATATATTGATTTATCTTATTCTAAGGACGAACTACATTAGATAGTTAGAAAATCGACCAAATGCTAATGATGTGATTAATCGGAAAGACATTTCTCTAAATTATAGATCACAAAAGTTTTAGACCTAAAATTAATGATTTTTTTGGCACTTTGTTAAAATGTGAGTATGATATATTGATTTATTTTATTTATAATAGTTATTATACTTTATTTGAATTTTATTAAATATTGTTTGGTTTTTTTTAGAGTTTGTTAAAATGTGAGTATGATATATTGATTTATCTTATTTGTAATAGTTAATTTTGTTAAAATGTGAGTATGATATATTGATTTATCTTATTTGTAATAGTTAATTTTGTTAAAATGTGAGTATGATATATTAATTTATCTTATCTTAAAGATGAACCACATTAGATGATTTGTCGATCAAATGCTAATAATGTAATCAATCAGAAAAACATTTCTCTAAATTATAGTTCACAAAAACCTTAAATCTAAAATTAATAGTTTTTTGGTACTTTGTTAAAATGTGAGTATGACATATTGATTTATTTTATTTGTAGTAGTTATTATACTTTATTTGAATTGTATTAAATATTGTTTAGTTTTTTTTGGCACTTTGTTAAAATGGGAGTATGATATATTGATTTATCTTATTTATAATAGTTATTATATTTTATTTGAATAGTACTAAATATTGTTACATGTGTTATCCAAATTCTAAGTAAAAAAATAATTTTATATATAATTAATTTAATTTAACAATTTGGATGTGTATATTTTAAATGGTTTTAAAAATTATTAAATTTATTATAATTTAATCATTAATTAATTAATAATGAAAAGAGAGAATGCTTGAACTTTTAGAGATGAATTATATATAAAATTTTAAAATATTATTATTTTAAATGTACATTTTTTATTTTTAAAAATTATAAAGATAATTTTTTTTATTACATAAAATATTCACTATGGGATATTTCAAAATTTTCTACATAATTATTTTAATTAATTATAAAAATGTACATATTATTAATAAAAAAAATCACACACAAATACAATTTGGAAACAAATTTTATCCCAAGAAATTTTTTTGTCATAAAATTTACAATTTCTTTTAATCAAAGATTTTTGAAAATATATTTTTATTCGATTTCAACAAAAAAAAAATTACTGTCCAGACTATTTTGTTGAGTTGGCACACAACTACTTTTTTAACATCAACATTTTGATAGTCCAAATTTTAATATTTTTACCCTATTTTAATAGTTTTTCCAAATTTAAACATAGTGGTTTTAAATTTAAGCGCGTGTTTGCTATTGGTTATATTTTTTAACATTCATCTAATTTAATAATATATATTAAATATAAAGATTTAATTTATTTCTTTATTTTTTATAACAATTTGTTTGTGCTCCCGTGAGTCACTTTAATTTTAAAATTTTACTTGATAGTCAAACCAACGGTACTACACTTTCCCGTGATGCCTTTTGAAATTTATGAGTTGTATTACTGTTTTCAAACAATTTCTTAATATTTGTGTGACCAAAGAGAGGAGAGAGTAGCACATGTATAGAGAGAGAGAGATATATATATATATATATATATATATAATTATTTTTTAATTAAAAATATATGAAAAAAAATTATAATTATCAATTTTTTTATACATTTCGATAATCCCTGTTTGAACCATGTTCCTATATCATTGTGTGACGAATTTTTTTAATCCATATTGTGTGAATGGATTTCCATATATATTAAAAAAAATATGGTAGTTGAGGTCTATGCCAGTAGATTGAATTTTGGATTTTTTGGTTTGCACAATTTCACATTAAATTAATTATCAATTAAGTTACTTCTTAGAATAACAAAACATATTTTAAAAATTATAATATTTTTAATATTATATATATGAGATAAGAAGAAACTTTTTAAAAGAAAAAATTAAAAGATTTATAAAAAACATATCTTACGGGAAAACTTCATATGGATACTAATTTTTTTTATTATCAAAATCAATGAAAATTAGTCTAATAAAATTATTATAAATATGATACTTTTTGAGAACAATCTACTAAAGAATAAGGTTAAAAAATCTCACTTTATAATTTACCCAATTTTTAAGGTCACTTTATGGAGGTAAATTTTTTCTTCTTCTTTTAACCATCTTAACCCGACTCTCTAAGATTACCATTTTCATATACCTGATTAAAGCTTTTCAACGATAAACATTTCATCAAATTCTGAGTTTGGGTCACACAACTGTGGCTCTTAGAAGTTTTACCTCTCTCAATGCCATGTTAGCAATCCATACACTTAACATGTGGCCACCCACTGCCTACGTGCCTACCCCCACACTGTGCCCCATCAATCATCTAACATGTAGCTGACACATGGAAGTCCTCAATCCATGGGTGGCCATCACATAAGCTACATCTATAAGTCGGCACATTAGGCCACCTAATCGCATCTAGATTCAGGCAAATTTAAGTATCCCTTATTTTGAAGAGTCATATCTCTTGATGTTTGTATTTTTGCTCACTCATAAAATTTCTTAAATCCATTTAAATAAAAGTTCAATATTTATATATTCAGACTTTAGGATATCCATATTTTGTTTTATCCATAAAACTTCCGGAAAGGAAATTTTATTAAAAATTCGATCTCTGTATTTTTGGTTCACCCACTCTAAGGATTCCACATCAGGTTCCACGGTGGGTGCCACCTAGCCTTCCACATCAATATTGTCACTCAACCATTGCCACATCATCACTCTAGTCAATGTGAGTCATCAATGGAAGACTTTGTAATTACTCGTTTCCCCAACCATTGCGTTAGGGAAAAAAACACCAACATGCAACAACCATTGCGTTAGGGAAAAAAACACCAACATGCAACATAGTCATATGAAAGTGGGAGGGACCTAGATCACAATTTGGTGTATATGTATCCTATCTTAACCCATGTCACTTCAAAATTTGAGTATGTGCACTAAGAGGAGGTGAAGATGACAGAATACAAGGATCAAATTCTAGATTTAAATATTTACCTTGCTCCCCTAAATTTTGGAGGGCAAGAAAACAATATCTTAAGGTGGAACAATCTTCGAAGCAAAAGCAATAGGACTCTACAATGAAACTTCAACTAATTCCCTTGCCTCATATGCCTTCAACTTTGGAAACTCTCTCAACATTTTGAGAGAGTGTGCTAGATGGATTATTGGCTAAAGAGCCTACACTTGATTGCAGAATAACTACATTTGAATTCAATCCAACCATTGAATGGTAACGTCTCTCATTTGGAAAAACCATTCATAAGAGAAGTAATAAATGTTTGATCTAGATTGGAAACACATCTCTCAAAAGGAGAAGTATAATGTACCAAACCATCTTTGTACTATTTTTGAAGGGATGGTGTACTCAATAACAACTCAATACACCATTGAAGCAAACTCATGTGGAAGTTAGTGCATTCAATGATTAATAATTTATGTAAAAATACATGAATGGCATGCATAGAATTTTGAATGCATCGTCCATTACACATATAATATCTTTTTCTTAGCTAATATCCCAATTCCCAAAGTTGATTGTGCTTAGTAGTTGATCTCTTTTCATATAAAGGACAAGATTCAACTTCCTAAGAAATATTTAAGGTTATCCCTATGTTTTATTAAAGGTGGTACTTCTCTTTCCCACTCAGATCTTCACTATACATTTGCAAACATTAAGATCAAATATTTTATTATGTCTACACTTGTCAGTGGACCAAGTGGTTTAAAAGAAAATAAAATAAAAAGGTAATAAATAAAATTATAGTTGAAAGATGATAAACTCACACACAAAAATAACTAAACTCATTCCATCACATCCATCCATTCACACAATGAGGGAAAAAAAATTCAAGCAATATACAAAGACATAAAATAAGATTTATGGCTCAAAAGTTCATAGAGCTTTAAATGATCTAATTCATTTAAAATCATAAGATGCATAGGAGAAACATACATGAGACCTTATGCTTATATAAAGTCTTGAAATCAAAAATGTTATAAACTCCTGGAATAGCTATGCACAAGAGTAAAAAATATTATGAATTGAAGTTCAACTTCGAAAAAGTGTGTGTCTATCACACAACATAATTTTTTTGATGCTCAAATGATAAAAAGGAATGCAATCAACCAAATAGTCTTGGATGCAACTCCCTTGGAACAAATAAATAGTTATAGTAACTTGTAAGAAAAGGAAATATGTAGTTAGAGATCAACTTTACAAATGATCAAAAAAATTAATAAAGTTTGATGATCAAATATTGGGATGAAAGAAGGAAAATATTTTTTAGAATGAAATAAACTCACAAAATTTGCAAAGAATGGTGGATGTGATTATCTCCATCCCATCTTATCGTCAAATTCTTGGAGTATATATATCTTGTCTTCAAATTTCTTGATGTAACCATCTGTCATGGTTATTTAGGATTAACAATTTGTGTTATATTGACGGTATTGGACCCACCAACATTCAGGGGATCTCCCTGATATGAAATCCCAATTAGACCTCACACTATTTGATGTAGGAGTCCCATCCAGATATACGAGTTGGTTGCCGATGCAATGGGTGCTAATGATATGCCTTGGTTGTGAATACACATAGAGTGATGTATGGTGACCTTGGTGAGAGCAAATGTGTGACCTTGTGGAAAGTCAAGTGTGATGCATGACGGTTCCAACACATGAAGGGAAAAGAAGTGAGCTCTTTAGAAGCCTGTAATAGTACGCGACTTGGAAGGAACACATGAGATTAAATGACATCATACGCTAATATGCGAAATAGTTCACAAGTTAACAGTGATGAGATAATACAACAAAACACATTCAACAAGATTCATACCAATGGAAACAAAATAGTTCATAAGCATACGCATAAGTTAAATCACATACATTGAAAATACAACAAGAATAGTCCTACTATATTCAAAACATATGCATGAAAGTGTGTCGGCTCTAAGATTTATTAAAAGTGAAAGTTCCAATCATACATTGATCAAGAACTCAAATTTTAGCTCAAAAATAAAAGTTCTCAGATTGTTTTGGAACTTGAACAACCAAGTAGTGCTCGTCGTCCTGATTTCGGCACACTTCGTTTCACGAAAAATGGTCTCAGTATGCTCCCGGAAACGCGATATGTTCGCTTTGTTAAACATACAAATTTTGTGCAGAGATGACAGGGATGCTGACAAGGCATCCATACAATCCATTAAACAAAAGGTATATTCCAAGGAATATTCTCAGATTATTCTCGCAAGTGGGCCACCCAGCGGATGCCAAGTGGAAATGTCTTACTGGTTGAGAATCCGAGTTACGTGTCAATTTTTGGTTGGTGTTGGGTTGGACCGATGAGGTCATGACACATGGCAAGCCCAGAGGCCACCACATGCCCTCATGGCCGTTGGTCAAAATTTTATGGTGGAGGCATCAGGGTTCGACCCCGCGACCTCTCCACTGCCAGCGCCAAGCCTTACCACCTCTGCGATATATTAGTTCTTAACTACAATGGGAGTCAACATATATTTGAATTCAATGTTGAATTATGGTGGGGGTAAAGTTGGGCCAGCCCCGGTCCATAGGACCATGCACCTGTGACCATCGGTGGAGCTCCAGACAAATGCGAAGGATTAAGACCATAGCCACGGTTTAATTACCCTTAAACATGTTTAATTAGTGCATAATCCCATTTTAAACGCAGATTAACTTAAGCGTGGGGTTAGCGCTTAAGTGCACTTAATTAGCATTCAACTACCAATTAACACAAATTGCAGATTAACTTGGCAGACCCCCAAATTCGGCGGAGACTGCCAGTTTAGTTGCAGTTTGCCAGATTTAGTGGAGTTTTTCTAGGTGAAACTAGCATAAGTCATAACTAGGGCCGTTTTTTACAAAATCAGTCACATAAAGAGGCTATATTACCATTTTTGGGTCTTCTGGACTCATTGGTGTAGGTTTCAAAAGAAATGGAGCACTTCTAGATGGAAATTTTCCAGCTTGGTTTAAGGATGCCAGGGCCACCAGAGGGTTAGGCCATATCTGCTTCACCTGGAGACCAATTGAAGAGAAATAAGAGGCTAGATAGCCATTCTTGGCCATTCTGAGTTCATTGGAGTAGGTTAGAGGAGAAAATTATAATTGCAAATAGGTCAATTTGACAATTTTAGCATAATATAGAGGCCCAAGCCATAGAAGCTGGACCAAGGAGATGTAGCCCAGGAGGGGTGAACTCCTTCATCAAATACCTATGTTAATGATATGTATGGTGATGTTCTATACTTTATTTTTTGTTGTTTATCTCTTGTTTTTATTTTAAATTTCTCACTAAATTGACATGAAAATCACTCATGAGACTTGATAATTTGCAAGAAAACCTGAACCTTGAAGCACACATAAGACATTTTTTTATAAAATATGAAAGGGGAATTAGCTGAGCATTACTAACATTCTCCATTCAGATCATACATACACCATTGAAGAACCACTAGCCCCAATAGTGGAACGTGAAGTCAACAACACCTGCTCCTCCAAAGAAGTATACTCCCTCTATGCTACGGAGAAGCCAAGGCTCACAAAACTCCCAAGCTCTTTCCAAGTCTAAGCCTAGCCAAAATATTGGCTCCCAAAAATCCCTTTACATGAGTTATGAGGATATATCTATAATGAAAGGGGGTGACTCTTCACATTCCCCTTTGTGACTGTTGGACTACCCTCATGACTCTTCAACTTCTTTACAAAATGACTCATTACGTTACATCATGACTCTTCACATTCCAATAGTGAAACTTGGAATTTCACTTTACAATTAATTACAAATAATATTACATTTTACACTCATACCCATATGAGACAAAATAGGGTACAAAAAACTTGACAACCTAACAAGAAAAACCACTATGATGCTTAAGTTTGGGGAAAATTTAGCTCAACAAATTCCACTTGATGCTTCTCGATCACATATCGGTTCCAAGATCGATACTGTGTGATGGCATCCCCAAACTGCGTGATGGTGTCTAGATGGAAGTAGATTCTAGCCTCCATAACATCCGGGTACAATAATTTGGAACCAGTGTGAACTTCCTTTTGTAGTAGGAGCAACATTGTTCTAATTTGGACAGGATCACCGATGTATTTCTGCATGTTTTGTCTGTTAAGCTCCAAATCTCCCTTGGTGAAAATCTGTCTCAATTGCTCCATGTACTCTTTGATCTCCTGCCTGATCTTGTTCCTACGTTTGGATTCGGTGACCGAGCCAAATGATGGGATCCTGTTTGTGTTCACCAAGAAGTCCAAACTATTGTATAACCGTACATATGAGGTCTGAATGCTAGAAAGGAATGAGGTGAGCTTCTTGTTTTTCTGGATCAACATTTGAACTCTTTATTTCTCCAGATTTTCTCGTGGATTCATTTTATTTCCCAAGTAAAGCGGTGCCTCTTTGTATCACATTGACCATTCTTGCACAACAGTGATGGTAGCCTCTATATTCCTAAGAGTTTTGACAAAGTCTTTGCTCTTTTGCTGCTAGTTATGCAAGTGGAGAATTTCCTTATGTATGGTCACAAGCTCCTCATAGAGGTTCCGCATGGTCTCTCCAAGTGTTGATACTTCACCAAGTATCACTTCTCTCATCTCCTCCAAGTAGACTTGTGAGGAAGTTGCTATACGAGTTGTTCTGCTCTTTCCCTAGAACTTGTAAATACTGTGCCAATTTCTTATTCTCGGCCATCAAATACTGAGTGCTTGATATTGATGAACCTACGAAGGCCAAGTTGGCTTCGACAATGGCATTAGGATTATTCTTGGTGTCTGCCATGATCACCCTCTCTCTAATGAATGCAGGTGATGCGAGGTCATCTGGAAAGTGCTTTCTACGCACTTGTACAATCTATTCTGAAGTTCATCGTACGAAATATTGTATGTGTCCATGACTAGATCATCATCAAGAGGAAAAAATTCCTCTTCCTCGCTCAGAGCTAAATTTGCTGCTGGAGGTGGTGGAGACTAAATGGTGACCTGTTGTGCACTTGACATCAGGTCAACATTTTGATTCTATGGCTCTGGTCCCTACTCGATGTATTCAATCTCAATCAATTATTCAATCTGCTGAGCAAGCTCCTGGTCCCGAATTTTTCCGATCTCCTCCTCTGTTGCTGGCTGGATCTATTCTTTCTCTTCAGCTTGTCCTTCTACCATTGTTTCTTCTACTATTGTGCACTGCCTTTCTTATTCTTCCTGCTTCTTCTCTTCTTTTTCTTGCTTCAACTTTTCTTCCTCCATTATCCTTCGTTGCTCTTCTCTCTTACTCCATTCTACTCTACGAATCCTCTATTTCCTATTTTCCTAAATGGCTAAAGCTTCTTTCATAATAGCTAGATCCATTTTCATATTGTGGATTCTTTCTCCCCCTAGATTGTGAGCAACCTTTCTCTTTTCCTTATCCTGCACGGGGTTTCTCCCTTCTGTTGGCACTACTTCTGGAGTTGTTGCATTCTGTAGAGTGACCTATGAAGTTGATGCTATATTTATCGACTTGTGGGGTCTGGAGGAATTGTAGAAATCCTTCCATGGATCCTCCTTTGGCCAATGAAAGTCTCGTTCAACCACTGATGATTTATTCTAGCACAATGGTATTTGAAAATACCACATGGATCATATGGGTTAAATTCTTGGGTACTGAATGGAGACTTCTCTATTTCCTTTCCTTCGATGTTCACAACTTTGATATTCTTGATCTCAAACAATCCAACTTGCATAATAAGAGTGGGCCATGGTGATTTCTTATTCATGTGCAAGGATGATGACAACCATGCAGTGAGATGATATGAAACTTCTTACATGAAAATATTGACAGTGGCATACCTTAGCAGAAGATGCAGTGACTTCTAAGGACTGAAAAATCTAAGGAAAGTGCCATTCAGTGAGGTGAACCAATATTAGATCTCTGATATTTCCTCCATTTCTCCACGTGCCATGCAAGGTTGTTCTTCCTAAAATATCATCTTGTATAGTGGAATACTGAAATGGTTAGTAAGCTTCTCCATGACTCCTCGATGGATGCAATTCGAGAGCACCCTGCAGTTGATGTACACGACAGGGTCTCGAGGTGTCCACGTCGAGTCCATGCTAGGAAATGCATTCTGTGAGTAAATATGCAGATGTATAGAACCTTGATTTCTTGCCCTTGGGAGGATTTCAGGCATGTGCTACATGGGCTCTCAACTGTCGAGCCAACAAATATGACTAGTTGAACAACTTCCCCTCATTCACAACCTGGTTCAATAAGACTTCCCACCCTTCAGGAAAGCTCTCCTTTCTCTAATGACTATATATTATGAAAGCTAAGAAACCCAAGAGATGGTAGGCCCTTCTGAGAGACTTTGTCTTGTATGAATGGGTAGGTGTCTGTTGAAACTTTGATGGCTCTTTTACTTAGACTTTAACAATCTCTCTTGTGCTCACATGGTTGTTGGTGGCATAGAAGTATGAGTCCATGACGTTACTGGATCTAGAAAATGATACATAAGATGATAATCTTCTACCAAAAAAGTAACAATCTTCTATCCACTAACATTGTTCAATGTCTTCACATCAATGTGTGAAACAATCCAGTTGATGACATATGCACATGAGAAGACTGTATATCTGCATTCAAACCTATATAATCCTGACTGCTGAACACTAAGATATACCTTCTGGTCCTCTAGATACACATTGAATATTTTTCCAAAAAAATATTCCTTAAATTTGTGCCATGTTAGATCAAACTCCTTTTCCACAAACAATTGAGTGTCCGCATACACTGGCAAGTCTACTAGCGTTTTCTCAACTGCTTCCCCAATACTGATTTCAGTGGCATATTTTGAAGCAGATCTCTTGGGTGCCATCGTAAAAATGTCTGCTAGAGAGAAATGATCAGCAACCATGGTACTTGTGGGACAGAAAAGGCACTCATGGCAAGCAAACATTAGCTTTTTCAAATCTATCTTCAAAGCAAAATCATATAACAAACTAGTGAACTAGTGAGAGCGATTGCACAATTTTCATGAGACAGTGAGGGAGTTTGGTTGTGGGAACTACACAGTGCACAGTGCTAGCAGCCAAGGGTGCAACCAAAGGCTTGAGACTCGCAATGCGTAGTTCAGCCTAGACAGTGACTGGAGAGACTGCGCTTTGCATAGTCTTAGTGGTGAAGGTGGAAGACTGTGCCCTGGAACTACATAATGCATAGTTGGGAAAACACGTACTATGTATTGCATAGTCTCAGAGGCCAAGCTCTCGACTTGAGCCTCAGAATTGTGCAATGCCCAGCTGGGAAAGGTGAAAATTGGCCAAGTGAAAGTGCAGATATGCCCGGTGAATGTGTGGGAAACATGCATATCTAAGTGATGATGTGAGTTTGAGTGAAAATTTGAGTAAGTGTGGATGGATCAATATGAATCAAGTGAATAAACTCAACAAACGTGTTATCACTCCATAATTTCGAGGCTAAAGACAGAATCCTGGAGGCAACATCAATACTGTTTCGGGCCTAGGATCTAGCCCTCCTAGGCCCAAAGAGGGATCTCTCTATTTGATATAGCTTTGTTGATGGGGAATTTTAGGCTAGTTACTGAGTTTAGAGTTTGTATTTTGAATTTGGTTTGGTGGGGAAAGTAAGGGAAAAAGGCCATTGGGCAATGCAGTCAACAGGCTTGGGTGATCAATTTGCAGAAGCAGTCAAGCATGAGTGAAATAGGGAAAGCTAGGTGTACTAATTTGGACCTTTGAGACTTTTAAATGGATTATTAAAAGGAAGAGAATGTAAGACTCGGCAGAGACTGAGGATCATTTAATAATTCCTCAATCTGTCCTTAGTGGAAAACATGCAGATTGTAAACACAACCAAAATATTGTTCTCTAATCAACAAAACCTATTCATCACACTTTCTGTTAGAAAACCATATTTGCAGAAATACAGAGAGATAGGAACAATGAATAAACACTTTTAAACATAAGGAACTTGACCATTTAACACACCTCATGAATCTTGAACAATGGATCTTGTATTACTTTGCAAAAATTCACTTGAAATTCAGTTAACAATATTACAGAATGAAATTGTTCCTCATTGCAGATCCCCCCCAATCATACTTCGACTGAATGAAGTATATATGCTAATCCTACAAACTGATTACAATTAGTACCATTAATAGCAATCACTTTCTTATTAACCATATAACAGAGAAGGAATAGCATTATTTGACAAGCGTAAATAAAACTGTTGGAGTTATTAAGGACGCATGGACATCTGGCACTGTTTTGATTCCCTGCAATCAGGTTTGTCATATGTTTGCCGGTGTAAAACCTATCAAGCCTGACACTTGTGCTACTTGACAGTCCTTTTGAGTGCCAAACTCTAGAGATGGATATTCATATGGCTTTACGCCTTGAAACACTCAGTTTGATCGAATATCCCATCTTCTTTCTACAAATAAAAAATTGCTACGAAGCTGGAGCTCACTAACTGCGTAATACAAGCTACATCCCCTGAATCTGCCATGCCAACATTTCCTGGGGCACATAACACTTCATCACAAGAAGATGATCACTTCAATGCATAGCAGAGTGTAGGCTCTCTACGTCCTCCCCCAATAACTAATACAAACACGCCTTCGCCTGATTTGTCAGCGGACAGTTCCCCTGGTTTAGCCGAGGAGGCCATGATATTTGAATCTTCAATCGAAACTCTTGGGTTGTTACGTCTATAATCCAGAGCTACTCCAAATATGTCTGTGCATGTGTCCATTTTGAACATGCTAGCAAACTGGAGAAACCGTGAATGGAAAAAAAAAATGATTTCGCCTTCAGTATCGACCCCTTAGTCGAAATCCTTTTTCGAAAGCTGCATCCAGGCCTAAAAGGCGACATCTATCAGTGATATAGGTGGTTTTATCTAGCATGAAAAGACCTTACACAGACCTCCGATGTAGAATGATGGGCAAAAACAATACCAGGAACTTGCCCAGCCATTGTACTCCACTCAAATGACACTAATCCCTACCTGCTCCAAATCTAAACCCTCTGAGTCCTTTGGCATGAGAGATTCGAGGAGGACCAAAACACTGCATTATGCTACTGCGGAATTAACAATGTATAAAGAATTGAGAATGGGTATTTCTGGACGTTTCCATATTTCCAATATTTGTTTAAAAATATGCAGATTCTCAGTTTGGTTTACTACCCGTGGAGTATATCCAAGCCCTTGCCGTAAGATGATGCCATTCTGCACCTTTACATCATTTGAGTCCACACTTCCATTTCTCGTTAATTTGGAACCATGTGCATGGGAAGTACCAGATGTTTCACCATTCCCTTCAACATGCAATTGACATGGTTCTCTTTCAAGCTCTTTGCTTCTCATCTCATCATCAAATCATCGGGATGATATCCAACCTGTCTCACTGTTACGCAACATCTTGCTCCATTTGATGAACGTGCCATTACTCCATCGTGCCACCCTCCGCTAAGAAGAAATTCCATTTCAGCCCTGAAGCCCAAAAATCGCCACTGCTGGGTTTGATCTGTGAAACCTCGAAACCAGATTTTGGAGGGCCCAGTAGATGGTAAGTTGTATTGTGATGGGGGGGTGCAAACGCTTCTGGGGAGGACACAGGGTTAATGGAAACATCCCATTTCGGACCGCCCCTCATCCATCAAACTTCGAAACACATGGGGGGTGCGAAATTGATTTGTGCCATCCACTTCAACCTTTGATCATCACCCATAAGAGGAAATATGCATAATATGCATAAGTTTAACAATTTATTTAAAATATAGAATTAATTAATTAATTCTATATCTTAAATAATTCAATTTCATTCGAAAGAAACTTTAATAAAATCACTTCAAATTTGACCCACCTTCACTAATGAAATTCAAAAATATGCATGCCAAGGTGCAAATTTAAAATTTATCTTGTGCTAACAAAACAGAAGGAAAATCAAATATGTGAGGAGGGTTTTCAAAACAACGACCATCGATGCCAAAACAAGAAAATTGATGCGACACTTGTGAAAGGAAAACAAAAAATTGAAACAACACTTCTACAAGCTAATATAAGATAAAACACCAGAAACCATGAAGAGAAACAAGCACACAAACACTCATAGAAGCAAAATGACAAAAAAAGATAGAAAAGCGGGAAAATACGACAAAATAAAAACTCACCCAGAAAAGCGATAAAAATTCCACCGAAGGTTCCTTAATCTCCTTGGGAATGCTAGATATCTAGGATTGAATGTAAAAATGAGCTCTAGAGGCATCAATTAAATATATTTGAGTGAATTAGGGTTTATGATGCGCATGCCTAAAATCAAGGAAAAATCGACACTTTGCAAAAATTTCTAAAATTAACAACTGTGCCTCCTTCGAGAAACTAATAATGAATCCCTATTTTCTAGGGATTATTTTTCACTTTTTTGCTTTATTTTGCTTTATTTATTTTTCAGGAAACTTTCCATGCACATTTCCAGGAAATATTGCGCAATTTTGGGGAACCGGGCAACTTTTTGGCTCAATGCATTGCACAATTTTTTAGCTCAAGGGATGGATTGTGCCGTTTCCATGATCATTTCTGGGCTTCCTTCCATGAATGTGGAGTTTCTGAGCTCAAGGTAGGACTTCTAGTCTAGATTGCGCAATTCCAATCATCAAGGATGGCTTGCCCTCATGGATTGCGCAGTTTCTGGAGGAAAGTCCAAAATTGTTGTAAGGCCAAGTCAGAAGGTTAGCTTGTGACTTAAAAAGATCATGTAAGTGTCAAAAAAAGCAAACAAAAGCATCGATGAAAAGGATAAGTCTCGATCAAATCTTGAATACTTGCCAACATTACAAGATAAGCCCCTGTGGCCAGAAGGAAGACTCCAAAATCAAAGCATAGGCAAACATTTGGGGTGTGGTTGTAGTCGCTACATGTTAAAAATATTTTAATTTATTCTTGAATCTACTCACGGGTGGAACCATAATGTATTTATTTACCCTAATTCATAATATTCCTCTTCAATTTCTATAAATTATGAGCATAATTCTCCAATTGTTGCCATATTTCTTACTTTTCTAATGCACTTTTATATACATGACACCATTAGTCTTGCATTGCAAAGCTCTTATCTATGTAAAATCTTAGTTCATGACTATAATTTACTCAAACATCCCTTCATCACATACCATTTTCTTCGGGGCATGTGAAATTCATAATTATAAGTTAATTTTAAAAAGGCATGTCTTTCATGGAAACACAAGATAATCGATTCACCTTACATCATATTGCCACCTTTTTGCTTGTATATCAAGAACCCTTTAATGTGTCATTAATTACCATCGAAAGGTGTGAAAATTAATTAATATTTCCAAAATTCATGATAAGTATAGAACCCAATAGAGAGAAACTAATATTGAGTTGTTATACTATGAATAAGTGTAGACTATTTGATGTGCAAAGGTGTGGAGTGTGGAGGAATGGAATGTGCGGGGGTGTCGAGTATGCAAAGAAATGGAATGAAAGAGATTCTTTGCATAATAATGTTAAACTACTAAGTAAAAATATCAGTTTAGAAGGATGGACGTGTGTGAATGTATAAAGGAAACTTGTGCAAAATGTAGAGCATGACTATGGAAATATATATCTCCGCACAAGATTTGAAAAGTTCCCAAGTATGGGAAAATCTAAACCCATTTTAAAAATAGTATAATATGAATAGATAATGGAATGATGAGAAATGGTAAAAGGAACGAGAGTTCTATTAAGGGAGATTATATAGAAAAGGTGAGATATGAAAATATATCAACATCAACCGATGCATTGGATAACTAGGTGAGGTGACTTTTCCACCAAACCTCTTACATGCATTCAGTGATTGGGTTTTTGGAATTATTCAAAGGAAAAAGTAAAAGGTTCATTACAAAAATAGTTCATAAAGGTGACTTGGAATTATTAGTCATGTATAATTTGCACTTAGAGCCCGTTTTAGCCACTTTTCTTTTGTAGAAACATAGCTCTTATAACTCTGTTATTATTTTTTCATAATTAGTGATATTTTGTATTTTTTTTTTTATCTTTGATGTAAATTTTTTACACATTATATTTCTTATTCTATGGCCATTCATAGTATTTAGAAATATACATTGTTAATCTAGGGATTAAAAACTAGGATGTCACAATATGCAACTGATTCTGATCTATCCAGGATTTTAAATATTCTGTTTTATCTTGAAATAAGATTAACACAACTTCCAAGATTTAGTGAGGTTATTTTTTGTCTCTCTTAGAAACACATCCCAACTTTGAATTCCTCATGTAACATTTTCTTCTTTACATAACTTTTCTACCTATCTTGTGCTTCTTTCAAGGTTTTCTTGATTTTAACAATATTCTTTTCTTTCATCTTAAGAAATTTTGATAGAAGAGTAACTCTATCCACTTGGTTATCTAAATTACTTGTTGCATTTTCTTCCGTAGGAAGCTTCAAATTGAATCATATTTAGAGAGGTATGCTATCCATTTGTATGCAAACTCCACTAAATATACATAATCCTATGACTTGGATTGTTTCCTCACATACATTTATAACATATCTTCATTTACTTGATTAAATTTCTTTATTTTCCCATTAGTTTATGGATGGTATTTTGAACTAATATTAGATTTGTGCCAACAATCTTGAATAATCCCTTTTGTATGTTCTAAGTGAATTTAAAATCTCTAACTGAAATAATGACCTTGGGTGTTCCATACAATTTGGAAGCTTCTTTCATGTACATTTATGTTATAGTCATTATCTTATAAGATGGATTAATTGGTAGTAAAATTATGATCCTTTGTCAACTTTTCCACCACCACCATGGTGGATTTGTATGGCTTACACTTTCTTAGTATTCTAGACACGTGGTCGCCCAATTCCCATGTGTATATCCCCACACTATGCCACAATAATCATATAATATGTGATTGACATGTGGCAGTCCTCAATCCATGTGTCACCACCGCATAAGCAACATTTGCAAGTTGACACATTAAACTTCCCAATCACATATGGATCCGAGAAAATTTAGATATCCCCTTTTTGAAGATTCATATGTCCAAATATTCGAATTTTCACTCATTCAAAAGATTTAATAAATCCAATTAAATCAAATTTTCAGATCTGGATATTAAGGCTGCCAAATATCTAGAAATATTTTGAAAAGAAAAGTTTATTAAAAATTAGATCTTCTCATTTATGGTTCACCCACTCTAAGGATTACACATTATCTTCCATGGTGGGTGCTATTTGGCCTTCCACATTAGTGTTGTCACTCCTTCATGGCCAATTCATCACCCTAGTTAGTGTGAGCCATTAATAGAATACTCTCTAATAATTGAATATCCCAACCATTGTGTTAGGAAAAAAAAACTACCAACATGCAACATTCATATGAGAATGGGAGGGCACTAGATCAAATTTTGGAATATACATATTCTATCTTAACCCATGTCACTTCAGGAAGTAAATATGATAGAACATAAGGATCAAATACTAGATTTAAATATTTACTTTTCTTACTTGAATATTTGAGGGTGGAGAAACAATTTATGAAGGTCGAACAATCTTCAAAGAAAAAGAAATAAGACTCTACAATGAAACTCCAACTAATTCCCTTGCATCACATGCCTTTAACTCAGGAAACTATGTCATCAATTCGAGAGAGTTTTCTCAATGGATTATTGGCCAAAGAGTATGCACTTGATTGCAAAATAATTATTTTTGAATCCAATCCAACCATTGAATGGTAAGGCCTCTCATTTAGCTTGAAAAATCCATTACTAAGAAAATCACCAGAGGTTTGATTTATATTGGCAACACATCTATCAAAAGGAGAAGTTTAATGTACCCGACCATTTTTTTAGTATTATTGAATGGATGGGGTACTAAATTATACCATTGAAGCAAACTCAAGCAGGATTTATTACATTCAATGATTAATAATTTATGTAAAAACACATGAATGGCCTGCATAGATTTTTTAATGCAGTGTCCATTTCACATATAAATATATTTAAGCAAACCATAATTTAATTTGACATGAATTACAAGAAATAATATTTTTTCTAGTTATTCTTTGTCCATAAATGATTCATATTAAAAATAAACAACACATATCAATAATAACAAGTAGAACAAATACTCATCTAAACTGTAAATCACCATCCACTAGATACAAATGAAGAATATTACTACTAGCCATAGTTTTTTTTTTTTTATCATAAAGGTTATCCTCGAATAGGGGCTATGAATCCTCAAGGGTGAAACTTTGTTTTTTAGCTCTGAAATATTTTTCTTAGACCAAATATTAGAATTTATATCAAATGAAATAACTTTTGATACCTTTCTAAGTACAATAATCTCACTTAGCCAACTTCTCTTCCTCCTTAGTGTGCATAACACTATGAATGGGATTCCCTTGTTTGCTAAATTGTCCTTCATGCTATCCCAGTTCCCTCTTGTGCTCAAGTGAAAAATCGCCAAGGGATATCTAATATTGAGAACCAATGATTTCCAACTCTAGTTAAGTTCCTTTCTCTCACTAATTACCCACCCTTAATTATGGTTTACATCTCATCATGGTAGAAATTCTTGGAAACTAAATTTGGGAGCATAATCACAAAGGAAAAAACAAAGTGTATGATGAATAAGAAGGACCCTTGAATGTCCAAAATCATAAGTTATATATTACATGTTAGAGACCATATGCCTTTATAAGAAGGCCATCCATATCTATTTTTGGACAACTAGTCACAAAATTGGTAAATAATGCAATAAGTATACTCAAAGTTCAAATAGCTTAGGATTGTAGGTGGGAAAAGAAGAAATATTATTATTTCCTCTCACCTCATAATCCCCCTTTCTTCTCTTCTTGTGAATTCATAGCACAATTTTGTTTCTTTCTTCACCTATATCCATTAGTGATATTTATATTACAATTTCAAACTACATATTTACAAACAAATTATCATACTTTACGTATACAACATAAGGCTAGGCTTATAACGATTTCATCATTATATATACAGTCACATTTTAGGGTTTAAAACTAGGGCATTACATTCCCCTCCTCCTTAGAATATTGGTGCCACATCAAAACTGCAACAAAAATGGGTACGCCACTTATATAACATCCTCTAGTTCCCATGTCACCTTATGAGGATTGGAAAGCGCCCATCATGATATTTACTTGTAGATAGCTTTTTTCTATAGAAAAATAAGATTCTTGTTGAGGTAGTGAATTGGTTGTATATGAAACTCACTTTTTGGTTCCAGGTGAATCAAAGTATGACCAATGACATGGTTAGGACAATGCACGTACTTATTTAACAAAAATACATAAAACACACTTCAATTTTTTACATTATTAGGTAGTACAAGCCTATATATGTAACATAAACACTACTTAACCCAACATAATTCTTTGGTATCAATGAAAAATGGATGGATGCAACATTATAAAAACACCCATGAAGCTAATAGAGAATTTAAATTCATGGATTGAAACCATTTTAAACATACACAACATTAAAAAATGCACAAAAATAATAATAAAAATATAATAATTAGCTCAACATTTCGTAGGAAATAAATGTGGTTAATAATAATATTTATCTTATAAGAAACGACACAACTAGTTGTAGATTTCAAATGTTCTACCTAATTATAGACTCCGTTGTTCCAATTCTCTCAGATGACTATTGATCCAAGGCTATGAATCCATAAGAAAGGATGTCGCACATGGTTGGCTACTATGCACTCATATCCAATGCCAAGTAAAAACTCACAAACTAATTCATACAACAATTCCAATCTACTAACTTTCCTTCCCCTTAACTTGCACAACCCAAGGAATGAGATTCCCTTCTTTATCATATTGTCCCTTGGGAATATCCCACTTTTGTCTAGGGATCCAACACAAGTTGGCTAGGAAACCTCTCTACTCAGGGCCGCAGGGATTCTAGTTGCAAGAAGAATGCTCACAACAACAAGCTCACTTACTCTTGGGTAATTTTCCTAATAGAAAATCACTCATAGAATTAACAGTGTAAATATACATACATTTTATAGCTCTATCAAGTTGTCTTCAATGCAAACTATGGTTTCCTTCTCTTCCTAGCACCCAAAGCTCTCTTCCTCTCTTCTATCAAGTTGTAAAAACTAATTCCTCTCCCCATTTGTATTTCCTTTTGTCCCGCACATGTTTGACTCTTCCAACTCCCAAAGTTAATTATATTTAGTTGTTGATCTCTTTTATTTTCAAATACGAGATTCAACATCATAAGGAATATTTAATATTTTGTATACATTTTTATAGAGGTGGTACTCCTCTTTCTCACTCATATTTTCTATATACTTTTGCAAACATTAAGATGAAAATTTCATTATATCTACACCTATGAGTGGACTAACTAGTTTAAAATAAAAAAAAAGGAAATAAATAATATTAAAATTGAAAGATGATAAACTCAGAATAAAAATAACTAAACTCATTCCATCACATCCATCCATTCACACAGTGAGGGAAATTGATTTGAAGCAATATACAAAGACAAAAAATAAGACTAATGACCCAAAATTGATTCAGAGAGATTTATATATTTCATTAATTTAAAATCATAAGATATATAAGAGAAACATATACAAGATGTCATGCTTATATAAAGTCTTGAAACTGAAAATGTTATGAACTCATGGAATAACTCTTTACGAGATAAAAAATACTTCATATTGAAGTTCAAGTTTGAATAATGTGTGTGTGTGTATCGCACAACACAATATTCTTGATACTCAAACAATAAAAGGGAATGCATTCATCAAAATAGACTAGGATGGGGCTCCCTTGGACTAAATAATATAGTTATAATAGGATGGAAGAAAAGGAGAATTGTAGGCATGGATCAAATTTACAAATGAAAATACTCTTAATAAAGTTGGATGATCAACGATTGGGGTGAAAGAAGGAAAACTACTTCAAGAATTAAAATACACTCACAAAAAATTCAGAGAATGGTGGATGGAATGATCTCAGTCTCATCTCAACGTCCAAGTTTTGGAGTGTGTGTGTGTGTGTGTGTAGCCTTAAAATTTTCTTGATGTAACCATCTTTGATGGCTATTCATGATTAAAAATTTATGTTATATATATTTTAAGCCAACATTAAATATACCTCATCATGGGTGGAACAATAATGTCTTGCTTTACCCTAAGTGACAATTTTTCCTCTTCAATTTCTTTAAAGAATGAGTGTAATTGTTCAATTATTTCCATATTTCTTATTCTTCCAATTCATATTGATATACATGACACCTTTAGTCCTGCATTATAGAGATATTAGTTGTTTAAAATATTAGTTCATAAATGATGTTTATTTAAACATCCCTTCATTACATACCATTTTCTTTCGGACATGTGAAAGTTAGAATTGGAAGTTAATTGAAAAAGGAATGTCTTTTATGGAAACACAAGGTAATAAATTCATCTTACACTAGATCACCAGTTTTTGTCTTGTATATTAGGAATCCATTAATGCATCATGAATTACCCTTGAAAGGTGCATAAAGTACTTAATATTTCCAAAAATTATACCAAGTATAGAATCTCTAACACTCTCTTCCCACATCTACTTAAGTAATCAACAAACTGGGGTAAACATGTGATGAGAGGTTACTAATATGAGATTAAAACTCCTAGATGACCTTACGGAAGTGGAACCGATGGAAACCTGACAAACATAGCTTACACAACATCAACAAAACCTCTAGGAGGTAACCCAACCTCCCAGACCCCTGAACCTTGAGGGGGAACTAGGTTTTGACACTTTTAGCCTTATCTGCAGGCATGTAATGGAAAGGGAGTGGATAGAAGCCTATAGCCACGGGCATGCAAAGGAAAGGTCGTGGCCAGGGCCCAGAAAATTCAGTTTTGTGCCTGTAACTCTGGGATTTGTGCCACCTTTTTAGCCCCAGAGCCCGGTTCACTGCTTAGAACTTCATGAAACTTTAGGAGATGATAAATAACATTAGAAAAAAGGTACTGAAAAAATCACATCATCAGGAACTCATCTAGACCCATCTTGACCATGATAGGCATTTCGTTAAATATGTCACAAACATTGCAGCTACAGGTATAAACAACATATTTAAACATGGAGGTCTCTCACTTATCTGAGAATAGATAAGAAGAATTTCTCCTCTACATCATAAGGTAAAATATAGTCTATTTTACCATATATACATTGTGTATTCATTTACAGGTAAAAACACAGATAGAACTATAAATCATCATTGATTGAATGCATGCTTATAACCAAAATAATAAAAACAAAAATACAATGGATACAACAACAAATAGATCATACATAAACCAATATATTTTCATACCAAATACTAGAGGAATGAGCTCTTCATTATTTATTGTAAAAACCAACTAGAGATGGGACCTCCACATTCCACCCGACCATAGATTGGCTGAGCCAAATCTTACTTTATACAATCAACCTTGCACCATATTTCAAGCATGAATGTGGGATCTCATAAAACACATAAATCACAGTCAATCTAGGGCTTCCAGAGGACAAACCACCTCAACCCTCAACCAATGATTCCACCTCATGGTCATACATCACAACCATCACATATTTACCTCTATCCCATCTTCTCTAGGGCTCCAGAGTGTTTGTTCCAACTAAGGCTCGGGGACTAGTAACTCAACCCCAGGGGTTTCCGGGCTCCAGAGTGTTTTTCAAACCAAGGCTCCAGGACTAGTAACTCAACCCACTTAGGGCTCTAGAACATTTGTCCAACCAAGGCTCCAAGACTAGTAACTCAACCCAACAATTGTCCGTCGGGCTCCAGAGCATTTTTCCAACCAAAGCTTTGGGAACTAATAACTCAACCCAACAGCTAAAGGAATCATGAGAACCAACCAGAAACAATTAATGGAAAAAACCCACAACACCATGTCTATCTAGAAAATTGAAAGGCTAATAAATCCACATGCATACACCATGTATGCCAAAACCAGTGAGGAAAACATACATGCAACTCGATACCTGTAATCAAATTCCAGTGTTGTTGTTGATCCCAATGACCGCTTGCACTTTCCTGATATTCCTTTTCCTTATTGATCCAAATCACCAAGTATCCACACTCCTAAGAGTGCACCAAGAAAACTCTAAGTATCTAAGAGTATGAGAGAGAGAGAAAGAATAATGAGAGAGCTCCAAAAATGAAATGACCAAAACATTTGATACAAAATCCTACCCACTGATCCTCAGAAGCCTTTTTATAGAAGAGGCCTCTATTTTCTTCATTTTCAATTATTTTATTTCATTTCCCTTCTCGCATGCAACCTATGACCTTTGATATCCCTTTTCTCCTATTTTCCATTATTTTCATAAATAAATGTGCCAAAAATACTTTTTTCCTCTTTAATGCCTTAGCCATAGAATTTGCCAATTTCCTTAGCCATAATAAACCATGTGAACACCCGCACGAACACCATCCTCGGTGTTCAATGACACCTACAAACCATCAAACCACTAAAATAAAAATATTGCATATGGAGATTTATAACACAACTCGTTGCATTATTTACAATGAATAACCTACTCAAAAGAAAAAATCATTATGAAAATCATATCGTGTACTGGAGATTTATAACATATCTCATTACGATATTTACAATCACAACCACATATACTCATGCACATTTTCTTCAACCAGAAATTAACCATACCATTCGTGGAGCTTTATAAACTAGTTCAACATAGTATTTACAATAATATACACATACACATATACAAATTTTCTCAACCAAAAAATAAAACGATACACTGCCGGTATCAATAAATCAAGAGAATCAAGAGAATCACACCTCCACCCTCAAAAGTAGTACCAAGATTCAACTCCTTCCTAGGAAGTCCAATGTTAGGTCCCTATATTACCAGTATAGTCCCTTATTGTTATTAGTGTAACCCCTTTATTGTTATTATTGTGACCTTGTAACCCCCATTTTGTTATTATTGTGCCCTTAAATTATTATTTTTAGGTCGGCTAGGATTACATTGTGGCCCACTAGGATTACATTATGGCCACATGGACTCCTATATATAGAAATGAGGTTTTGTAAATTGTATCATCCAAGAATTGTTCATTTATGTAATGTATTGGAGGTTGCCCCCTTGAAGTGGCTCATTTCTAAGGCGTTGATATCTCTTTTCTTCTATTTTTGGAGCTAGTTACACAACATTTGGTATCAGAGCTTTGGATTCTAGGGTTTCGCTGCTCCAAAAAGGTCATCGTGGCATTTTCACTATAACTTTTTTTTCTATGAAGTTTCAGAAGCTAAAATTTTTAGGGTGCAAAGCTGAAATCCCGAGGAAGATCGCCTAAAAATTTCAGATCTTGGTTCACAATATTTTCGGAGATATGATCTGTGGAAGTTAGGTCTTTTTTCAGGCTCCTAAATAGGTCATCGTGGAATTTTTGCTATAAATTTTTTTCTACGAAGGTTCAGAATCTGAAATTTTTAGGGTGCGAAGCTGAAATTCTGAGGAAACTCATCGAAAAATTTCAGATCTTGATTCGCAATATTTTTGGAGATATGATCTGTGGAAGGTGGTGATTTTTCAGGCTCCCAAATTTCATCTCAAAGAGGTGATTGTGGGAAAAGTTCAATAACTCTCTCTCTGAGCATCGGATTGGAGTGCCATAAAAGTGGTCGCAAGTGCACCAAATTTCTCTATCGCAAAGAGAAACAAAAAATGAAATGGAAGTTTTGAAGAAAGGCGTTGAAGAAAAGATGGATGGTGTGAAGAATAATATGGATGGTTTGAAGAAAGACGTGGAATCTAAGATAGATGACATGGAAGCTGGCATGGAATCTAAAATGGAAAACATGAAGAATGATCTAAAAGCAGACATAGAAGGTTTGACAAAGTTGATACAAGAAATGTTTTCTAATGGTGAAAAGATAGTAGAGGAAACTCATGATGAGAACAAAATAAATGTTAATCGTGATTTCATAAACTCTAATGTTGGAGGGAAGAACCACCATATTCCAAAAATGGATATGAGGAAGTTTGATGGAAAGGATCCTGTAACATGGATACTACGGATGGAGCAATATTTTGATCTCCATAATGTGCAAAACACACAAAAGGTACGCATTGCAACTTTACATTTAGAACAAAATACATTTGTATGGTATCGATGGCTTTGCTCCCATAAAAAAATTGTCACTTGGTCAATTTTTACGGAGGAAATGATAGCACATTATGAGGATACAAAGAGCGACACCTTCTTTAGCCAATTGATAAATCTCAAACAAAAGGGTTTAGTGGGGGAGCACATTGAGGACTTCCAAAAATTGAATATAAGGGTAACTGATATTCCAGAGGAACACAAGATTGTTCTCTTCATAGGAACTTTAAAGAATAACATCCAACATGAAGTTCGCGTTTTGGAACCTGATTCATTGGAGAAAGCATTCAGGTTGGCAAGAAAAATTGAATGTAAAATTATGGCGGCAAGGAAGCCTACCACTCACTTCTATAAAGAAGGAAGTGTTTCTACACCTAGATTTCCACAACCTACAAGGTTGACACCACAACAATTGGAAGAAACAAGAGCAAAAGGGCTTTGCTATAGTTGTGATAGCAAATACACTAAAGGTCATAAGTGTGCTGAGAAGAAATTATTTTACATAGATTGTGAAGAGGAAGAAGAAAATGAACAAGAAGAGGATATACACCAGGAACCGGCCATAGAAGGGGAAGAAATGAATCCGACCATATCGTGTAATGCACTGGCAGGAATTACCACTCCTCAAACTCTCAAGATAGAAGGACATATCAAGAAGAAAAAGGTAATAGTGTTGATTGATTCTGGTAGCACCCATAATTTTATTCATTGTAAGGTAGCCAAGGAATTAAATTGTTTCCTATACCCAGCACCAGAATGTCAAGTGATGGTGGCAAATGGAGGAACTAGAAACTGCTCTGGAAAATACCATAATATCAAGCTAACCATGGGGGAATATGTATTGAATAGTCTAATTCTTTCCATTCCTATGGGAGGTGCTGATGTTGTACTAGGAGTACAATGGTTACAATCTTTGGGGACGGTAGCTTTTAATTTTCAAGAACTTTTCTTGAAATTTTTTTCAGAAGGAAAGGAAGTCGAATTACGGGGTATTGAAGGGAAGCCGGGAAGGATAATAAGCTCTAATGTCATGACAAAGCTTCTAAAGAAAGAAAAACGAGGTGTAATTGCACAATTATGCTCACTAGAAGTTCCGACATCAAAATCATCTATTTCTGCAGATCTCCAACAAGTCTTGGACAATCATTCCAAGGTGTTTGAAACTCCCAAAAGACTCCCACCTATTCGTGATCATGATCATGCTATTCATTTGATTCCAGGAAGTGTTCCTCCAAACATCAGGCCTTATAGATATCCTTATGTCCAAAAGAGCGAAATTGAACGTATGATTGCAGAAATGTTAGAGGCAGGTATAATTCAACCTAGTCAAAGTTCTTTCTCTACTCCTATAGTATTGGTACACAAGAAGGATGGATCATGGCGCATGTGTCCAGATTATAGGGAGCTCAATAAGCTCACCATTAAAGATAAATTTCCCATTCCTGTGATTGATGAATTATTGGATGAATTACATGGAGCAATTTATTTTACCAAGTTGGATCTTCATTCGGGATATCATCAAATTAGAATGAAGACTGAAGATATTCCGAAAACAACATTTCGAACTCATGAGGGTCATTATGAATTTTTGGTCATGCCTTTTGGCCTTACAATTGCACCTTCTACATTTCAAGGGTTGATGAATTCCATTTTCAAACCCTTCCTTAGAAAATTTGTGCTAGTATTTTTTGATGATATACTAATCTACAGCAGGTCTTGGAAGGATCATGTTGAACATGTTGACAGGGTGCTCAAACTATTGCAGGAGAAACAATTATATGCAAAAACATCCAAATGTTTCTTTGGAGTACGAGAGGTGGAATATCTGGGTCATATTGTATCTCACGAGGGTGTTAAAGTAGACCCTAACAAAATTAAAGCCATTAAGGAATGGAAAGTCCCCACAACCATAAAGCAGTTGCGAGGATTTCTCGGGTTAACAGGGTATTATCGCAAGTTTGTTAGGAATTATGGGAGAATAGCAGCACCTCTAACAACATTATTGAAGAAAGATGCATTTTCATGGACTCCTGAAGCAGCTAAGGCCTTTGAACATCTTAAAGAGGCAATGTGCCTAGCACCGGTCTTAGCTACGCCAAACTTCACAAAAACCTTTATTGTGGAATGTGATGCCTCAGGAAATGGAATTGGTGCAGTTTTAATGCAGGAAGGAAGACCCATTGTTTTTGAAAGTCGTCCAATCAAAGGAAAGTATTTACAAAAACCTATTTATGAGAAGGAAATGTTAGCAATACTGCATGCACTAAAGAAATGAAGAACTTACCTAATGGGAAGACACTTCAAGGTAAAAACTGATCATGATAGTCTTAAACACTTTTTGGAACAAAGACTATCTTCAGAAGAGCGACAAAAATGGGTCACAAAGATGTTGGGTTATGACTTTGAAATAATCTACAAAAAAGGAAAGCTTAATGTTGTTGCAGATGCACTCTCAAGAAAGAATGAAGAGGTGGAAGCATTGCTTTGTGCCATTTCTATTATCCAACCAGATTGGATAACCAAAGCAAGAGATGAATGGAATAAGGACAAAGATGTATGGGCACTCATTCAAAAGTTTCAGCAAGATCCTATTAAATCTAATACATTTAGTTGGAAAAATGATTCCTTATGGTACAAAGATCGCTTATATCTTTGTAAGAATTCCCAACTAAAAAAAAAGATTCTTCTGGAATTGCACACTTCTCCTTTAGGAGGACACTCAAGATTTTTAAAAAATTACCACAGAGTGAAGAAATAATTTTTTTGGGATGGCCTTAAATTTGATATTCAAAAGTTTGTGGCGGAATGTTTAATTTTCCAGCAGAATAAAGTTGAGACAATTAAGACCCTGGGACTTCTACAACCTTTATCCATTCCAAGTTAACGTTGGGAGGAGATTTCAATGGATTTTATCACAGGTTTACCTAAGTCCGAAGGAAAGAGTGTCATCATGGTGGTAGTTGATAGACTTACCAAGTATGCACACTTTTGTGCATTATCTCATCCATTTAAAGCAAGTACAGTTGCTACTACATTTATGGACAGAATTCAAAAGCTACATGGAAGCCCAAGGGTTATTATGAGTGACAGAGATCCCATTTTTACTAGAAATTTTTGGACGGAGTTATTTTCTTGTTTGGGTACTCAATTAGCTCATAGCTCATCTTATCATCCTCAATCTGATGGTCAAACTGAGATAGTAAATAAATGTTTGGAAGGATATGTTCGTTGTTTTGTATCTGATAAACAAACACAATGGGTCAAGTGGTTACCTCTCGCTGAATGGTGGTATAACACTTCCTTCCATACTGCAGCAAAAATGACCCCATTTATGGCAATTTATGGATATCATCCACCATCGATCACATCATCTTTAAGGGAAAATTTGAAGGTTCAAGCAGTGGAAGATCACATCGAGCATCAGCAAGAAGTTCTCCAACTCTTAAAGGATAACCTGAATTTGGCACAAAATCGAATGAAACAACAGGCAGATCAACATCGTAGCGAGAGAAGTTTTGATGTAGGAGATTGGGTATTTTACGGCTACAACCATACAAACAAATGTCCCTCAAGCAAGCAAAGAAGGATAATAAATTATCGCCAAAGTACTATGGTCCTTACAAGGTGTTGCAAAAGATTGGTACTATGGCATACAAATTGGAGCTTCCTGCTTCTTCACGAGTACATACAGTTTTCCATGTTTCATGCTTAAAGAAGGTTATAGGTGAAAATCTTCCAGTTCAAACAATATTGCGAGAACTTGATGAGGAAGGAAAAATCATATTGGAACCTGAAGCGGTCATGGAAACAAGAACTCGACAACTACGGAATCGATCAATTTCAGAGTATCTCATCAAGTGGAAGAACTTACCCACTGAAGATTCTACATGGGAGGATGAGAATTTTATACAGAAGCACCCAGAGCTACTCAAGCGTTGAGTACAACACTTTTTTGAAGGAGAGGGGCATGCTAGGTCCATATATTACTAGTATAGTCCCTTATTGTTGTTAGTGTAACCCCCTTATTGTTATTATTGTACCCTTGTAACCCCCATTTTGTTATTATTGTGCCCTTAAATTATTATTTTTAGGTCGGCTAGGATTACATTGTGGCCCACTAGGACTACATTATGGCCCCATGGACTCCTATATATAGAAAGGAGGTTTTGTAAATTGTATCATCCAAGAATTGTTCATTTATGTAATGTATTGGAGGTTTCCCCCTCGAAGTGGCTCATTTCTAAGGCGTTGATATCTCTTTTCTTCTATTTTTGGAGCTGGTTACACAACATCCAAAATCCAATGTAAAAGTCAAAGCTGCATCTAATGTCCAACGCTACATTCCTATACCACTTGTCCTCTCAATGAATAGATGCTGGCTCATTGTTCCAAGACACAATCCCAATGTGCATCTGATTCCATATCGAAATGCTAATGACAAAAATAAATACCTCATTGACCTTCCCTTTTCTGCTACATAGTCCCTCAGGAAATCCGGTCACCCCTTCCATGCAATAATTCTCCTTCCAAGTTATGTTGGCACCCCCATCTCGGACAGTCTATCCCTTGGAAAGGATTCCTTGCATCGGAAGGTCAAACAACCAAGGCATATACCTGACTCAAAAACATCATACCAGTCATAACATGCTCTTGTAAATCAATGGAAAATATTGGGTACCAATGTCCCACAATGGCCTTGCTCTTGAAGTGCTTTAATAGCATATTGTTGTCTGTTTCAATTCCTTTTGTTGTTGATGCTAATGCTTTCAATCACTTTCAACCACCCAACTAGGAATTTCCATGCTTCATGTACCAAGCACATAATTTCCTTTAGATTCAAAATAAATTGAAATAACTTCACATCATACCTCTTTGGTAGGTCATCAATAAGGTACAGTTTAAATCCTCTTCACTACCTATCACAACAAGTCAAATCACATTTTTGACCAATTCTTCGTGAATAAACATATCACATTTGGTTAGCTCAAAACACAACCATCATAAATTAAAAGCATGAATCACATGAAATCGTCATAACCATAATCATAAATCACATGTAACCATAATAAGTCAGAATCGTAGATCACATGCATAATAGAACTGAAATAAAATACTGATACTTATCCTTCATCGGTCCTTACTTCTCCCTTTGTTATTTATACACACACACCAGATCAGTTTCCACACCTGGAAAGCACCCAATGCCTTTGCTTCTCTTCAATCACGTACACATACACAAAATGTACATCACAACATGTACACCCACATACGATATACAACACCATATAATACACACACCCACACTGACATATGACACATACACCTACACCCAGTGTACAATACAACACAATACATATGCCTACCTCGACATGCAACACATACAGTTACACCCAGGGTACGATACATCACAACACATACACATACATCCGATGTACAACACAACACAATACATATACAAAGTATAACACAACGAATACACATGTCATGATACCACGACTACACCATGCATATACATAGTACCACATTCACACAACACAACATGTTAGGTCCCTATATTACTAGTGTAGTCCCTTATTGTTATTTTTGTACCCCTGTAGCCCCCATATTATTATTATTGTACCCCATAAAATCCACTATTGTTATTGTATTGCCCTCACATTATTATTCTTAGGTCGGCTAGGATTATATTGTGACCCCATGGACTCCTATATATAGAAAGGTGGTTTTTTCATTTGTATCATCCAATAATTGTTAATTTATGTAATTTAAAGGAGGTTTACCCCTCAAAGTGGCTGATTTAAAAGGTTTTGATCTCTCTTTTCTTCTATTTTGGGAGTTGGTTTCATAACATTTGGTACCAGAGCTTTGGATTATAGAGTTTCGCTGCTTCAAGAAGGTCATCATGGAATTTTCGCTATAACGTTTTTTCTATGAAGGTTCAGAAGCTAACAAAAAAACACATTTTCAAAGCAATCCTAAGGAAAATCATGTAAAAATTTCAGATCTTGATTCACAATATTTTTGTAGATATGATCCATGGAAGTTAGGGTTTTTGGAGGCTCCAGAATTTCATCTCAAAGAAGTGACCTTGGAAAAATCATCATAACTCTCTCTCTGAGCATTAGATTTGAATTCTCTAAAAAGTGACTGATAGTACACAGACTGTAGTTTCCCGTATATCAATTTTAGTGCCAAAGGGGGAAATAGTGATACGTGGAATTCCATACAAGTTATCTCTACTGAACCAATCCATAATTAGGTCATTGTGGGAGATTGGGCATAACTTTGCCTTGAAGAATATAAATTAGGTTAGACCTATGGAATTGGAAAGAAGATTAAGAGTGATACTAAAGGACTAAAGATAAAATCTCAAGGATCTGAAATTACAGAGATACATCAGTTTCAACATCGAGCTCCTCAAAAGCAAGAAAAAAGTGTGTATTTTTTTTTCAAATTTCATAAGTCTTATTTGAAAAATCAGTTTGAAGTGATCTCAAGGGCATATTGAAGCATAAATATCAGTATTGGGTTTTAAAATCCCCCCTAAAAATAATTCAACACCCATTAAGCCCTCAGAAGGCTCTACTATGACTCATGAAGAGGAAGAAGTGCAACATGATATATCAAAATTACAAGAGCAAGTGCAACAATTTTCGCTCTCGCAAAGAGCAACAAAAAATGAAATGGAAATTTTGAAGAAAGGTGTGGAATCTAATATGGATGGTTTGAAGAATGGCATGGAAGCTAAGATATATGACACAGAAGAAAAAATTAAAGACAACAAGGAAGACATGGAGAATGATCTAAAAGCGGACATGGAAGGTTTGAAGGAAGGTTTGACAAAGTTGATACAAGAAATGATTCATAATGGCAAAAAGATAGTAGAGGAAACTCATGATGAGAAAAAAATAAATGCTAATCATGATTTCATAAACTCTAATTTTGGATTGAAGACCCACCATATTCCAAATATAAATATGAGGAAGTTTGATAGCAAGGATCCTATAACATGGATACTACAGATGGAGCAATATTTTGATCTCAATAATGTGAAAAACACAAAAAGTTACACATTGCGACTTTATATTTAGAAAAAAATACATTTGTATGGTATCGATGGCTTTGCTTCTGTAAAAATAATTATCACTTGGTCAATTTTTACGATGGAAATGATAGCACATTATGAGGATACACAGAGCAACACATTCTTTAGCCAATTGATAAATCACAAACTAAAGGGTTTAGTGGTGGAGCACATTCAGGACTTCCAAAAATTTAATAGAAGGGTAACTGATATTCCAGGGGAACACAAGATTGTTGTCTTCATAAGGAATTTAAAGGATAACATCTAACATCAGGTTCGCCTTTGGGAATTTGATTCATTGGAGAAGGCATTCAGGCTGTCAAGAAAAATTGAATTTAAAATTATGGTGACAAGGAAGCCTACCACTCACACTATAAAGATGGAAGTGTTTCTACTCATAGACTTCCACAACCTACAAGGTTGACACCACAACAATTGGAAGAAAAAAATAGCAAAAGGGCTTTGCTACAGTTGTGATAGAAAATACAATAAAGGTCATAAGTATGTTGAGAATAAATTATTTTACATAGATTGTGAAGAGGAAGAAAATGAACAAGAAACTTCAAAAGAAGAGGATATACACCAAGAACCAACCCTAGAGAAAGACAGAATGAGTCCGACCATATCCTGTAATGCATTGGCAGGAATTACCACTCTTTAAAATCTCAAGATAGAAGGACATATCAAGAAGAAAAAGGTAATAGTGTTGATTGATTAAGGTAGTACCCATAATTTTATTCATTGTAAGGTAGCCAAGGAATTGAATTGCTTCCTATACCCAACACCAGAGTGTCAAGTGATGGTTGCAAATGGAGGAACTATAAATTGCTCTGGAAAATGCCATAATATCAAGCTAACCATGGGGTAATATGTATTGAATAGTCCAATGCTTTCCATTCCAATGGGAGGTGCTGATGTTGTACTAGGAGTACAATGGTCACAATCTTTGGAGATGGTAGCTTTTAATTTTCAAGAAATTTTCTTGAATTTTTTTTCGGAAGGAAAGGAAGTTGAATTACGGGGTATCGCAGGGAAGTCGGGAAAGATGATAAGCTCTAATTTCATGACAAAGCTTTTGAAGAGAGAAAAACAAGGTGTAATTGCACAATTATTCTCACTAGAAGTTCCAACATCAAAATCATCTATTTCTCCATATCTCCAAAAAATCTTGGACAATCACTCCAAGGTGTTTGAAACTCCCAAAGGAATCCCACCTATTCATGATCATGATCATGCCATTCATTTGATTCCAGAAAGTGTTCCTCCAAACATCAGGCCTTACATATATCCTTATGCAAAAATGAACAAAATTGAATGTCTAATTGCAGAAATGTTAGAGGCTGGCATAATTCAACCTAGTCAAAGTTCTTTCTCTGCTCCAGTAGTATTGGTGCATAAGAAGAATGGATCATGGAGCATGTGTCCAGATTATAGGGAGCTCAATAAGCTCATTATTAAAGATAAATTTCCCATTCCTATGATTGATGAATTATTATATGAATTAGACGGAGAAAATTATTTTACCAAGTTTGATGTTTGTTTAGGATATCATCAAATTAGAATGAAGACTGAAGATATTCCCAAAACAACATTTTGAACTCATGAGGGTCATTATGAATTTTTGGTCATGCCTTTTTCCCTTACCAGTGCACCTTATACATTTCAAGGGTTGATTAATTCAATTTTCAAACCCTTCCTAAGAACATTTGTGTTATTATTTTTTGATGATATACTAATCTATAACAGGTCTTGGAAGGATCATGTTCAACATGTTGACAGGGTGCTCAAACTATTGGAGGAGAAACGATTATATGAAAAAACCTCCAAATTTTTCTTTGGAGTACAAGAGGTGGAATATCCGAGTCATATTGTATCTCAGGAGGGTGTTAAGGTAAACCCTAGCAAAATTAAAGCCATTAAGGAATGGAAACTCCCCAAAATCATAAAATAGTTGCGAGGATTTCTCAGGTTAATAGGGTATTATCGCAATTTTGTTAAGAATTATGAGAGAATAACAACACCTCTAACAACATTATTGAAGAAAGATGCATTTTCATGGACTCCTAAATCAACTAAGGCCTTTGAAAATCTTAAAGAGGCAATGTGCCTAGCACCGGTCTTAGCTACGCCACACTTCACAAAAACCTTTATTGTGGATTGTGATGCCTCAGTAAATGGAATTGGTGTTGTTTTAATGCAAGAAGGAAGACCCATTTCTTTTGAAATTCGTCCAATTAAAGGAAAGCATTTACAGAAAGATATTTATGAGAAGGAAATGTTGGCAATACTACATGCATTAAATAAATGGCGACATTACCTAATGGGAAGACACTTCAAGGTAAAAAACGATCATGATAGTCTTAAATAATTTTTGGAACACTGACTATATTCAAAAGAGCAACAAAAAGGGGTCACAAATATGTTGGGTTATGACTTTGAAATCATCTACAAAAAAAGGGAAGCTAAATGTTGTTGGAGATGCACTCTCAAGAAAGTATGAAGAGGTGGAAGCATTGCTTTGTGCCATTTCTATTATCCAACCAGATTGGATAACCGAAGCAAGGGAAGAATGGAAGAATGAAGAAGAAGTGTGGACACTCATTCAAAAATTGCAACAAGATTCTAGTACATCTGATACATTTAGTTGGAAAAATGTTTTCTTATGGTACAAAGATCACTTATATATTTGTAATAAATCCCAACTAAAAAAAAATATTATTTTGGAATTGCACACCTCTCCCTTAGGAGGATAGTCAAGATTTTTAAAAACTTACCACAGGCTGAAGAAAGATTTTTTTTTGGGATGGCCTTAAATCAGATATTCAAAAGTTTGTGGGAGAATGTTTGGTTTTCCAGCAAAATAATTTTGAGACAATTAATACCTCGAGTCTTCTACAACCTTTATCCATTCCAAGTCAATGTTGGGAGGAGGTTTCAATGGATTTTATCATAGGTTTACCTACGTCCAAGATATAGATTGTCATCATGGTGGTAGTTGATAAACTTACCAAGTATGCACAATTTTGTGCATTATCTCATCCATTTAAAGCAAGTACAGTTGCTATTGCATTTATGGAAACAATTCAAAAGATACATGGAAACTCAAAGATTATTGTAAGCGATAGAGATGCCATTTTTACTGGAAATTTTTGGATGGAATTATTTTCTTTTTTGGGTACTAACCTAGCTCATATATCATCTTATCATCCTAAATCTGATGGAAAAACTGAGATAGTGAAAAAATGTTTGGAGGGATATCTTCGTTGTTTTGTATCTGATAAAAAAAAAAAATGGGTCAAGTGTTTACCTCTGGCTGAATGGTGGTATAACACTTCCTTCCATACTGTAGCAAAAATGACCCCATTTATGGCACTTTATGGATATCATCCATCGTCCATCACATCATCTTTAAGAGAAAATTCTAAGGTTCAAGTAGTGGATGATCACATCGAGCATCAACAACAAGTTCTCCAAATCTTAAAGGATAACCTAAATTTGGAACAAAATTGAATGAAACAACAGGCATAACAACATCGCAGCGAGAGAAGTTTTGAGTAGGAGACTGGGTATTTTTACGAATACAACCATACAAACAAATGAACCTCAAGCAAGCTAAGAAGGATAATAAATTATCGCCAAAGTACTATGGTCCTTAAAAGTTGTTGCAAAATATTGGTACTATGGCATACAAATTGGAGCTTCCTGCTTCTTCTCGAGTGCACCCAATTTTCCATGTTTTATGCTTAAAGAAGGTTATAGGTGACAAACTTCTAGTTCAAAAAATATTGCCATAACTTTATGAGGAAGGAAAAATCATATTGGAACCTGAATTAGTCATGGAAACAAGAAATCAAAAGCTACGAAATCAATCAATTTCAGAGTATATCATCAAGTGGAAGAACTTACCCACTGAAGATTCCACATGGGAGGATGAGAATTTTATAGAGAAGCATCCAGAGCTACTCAAGCGTTGAGGAAAATATTTTTTTGAAGGAGAGGGGCATGTTAGGTCCCTATATGACTAGTGTAGTCCCTTATTGTTGTTAGTGTAGCCCCCTTATTATTATTGTTGTACCCCTGTATCCCCCATATTATTATTATTGTGCCCCATAAAAGACACTATTGTTATTGTTGTGCCCTTACATTATTATTGTTAGGTCGGCTAGGATTATATTGCAACCCCATGGACTCCTATATATAGAAAGGAGGTTTTTTCATTTATATCATCCAAGAATTGTTCATTTATGCAATGTAAAGGAGGTTTCCCCCTCGAAGTGACTGATTTCTAAGGCATTGATCTCTCTTTTCTTCTATTTTTGGAGCTGGCTTCATAACACAACATGTACAAAATTCACACAATACCACGTGTATACCAGTACCATATGCACAACATGTACACAATACCACTTGTACACAACACTACTTCACAATGTGTACACTGCACAACATGTACACGACACCACCTGCACAACACATACACAATGCCAAATCTACACCACACCACCTATAAAATGTGTACAATGTATGCAACACCACATGCACAACATGTACATGACACCACATGCACACAACGCCACATGCACAACATGTACATGGTACCACCTGTACATTACACCATATGTAAAACAGGTACACAACACCATATGCACACAACACCACTTGTACCATCATGCACACAACACCATATGTACAACACACACACAACACCATATGTGCATAGCACTGCATATACAACATGTACATAACACCATATGTACACAACACCGCACATACAACATGCGCACAACACCATATGCACAAAAAACCACATATCCAACATGTGCACAATACGATATGTACACAACACCACATATCCAACATTCACATAACACCATTTATACCTAGCACTGCATATGAAATATACACACAACACCATATATAAAATATACATACAACATCACAAGTGAAAAATGTACAACATACATACAATGGTAGTACTACACATCCAAACACCACACACTGACTCTAGAAAGAAACCTTGCTTCTAGTGTATTTCCATTATCCATGCTTATCCTAACATGTCACAGATCACACTACTTTCACTTTGTTGATGTACCCTTCAGCATTACCTATCCATAACATAAACATAGGCATAGTACATGTATATAATATCAAATCATACCCATATGACACTAACCTCATAGATCTTTCAGGGTTACTATGCCCACTTGATTCCTCATAAGACCATGAACCTCTTTATGCCATTCATCTGCATAAGAAATCATTCCTCCACAAGAATGATCCTTGAAAACCCTGTCATAAAGTGACATAGAAACATACATACATATAGACATATATATAATCATTAGCATAAAAAAAACATGATCATGTCAGACAATGCCACACACACACACACACATATATAAACCATCAACATAAAACCATCAAGATCCATAACGACCCTGTTAATAAATGACATACATATATACATATATAAACATCAACATAAAGCAATCACGATCTCATCAGATAGCGAAATACATACATGCATATATACATACATGGTTCCTAATGCTTCCAAGGGAAAGCTCAACCCGAGCCTTCTTCAAGATATCAAGGCAATATCTTGCCATGTAATCCCCTTCATCATACTACCATAAACACATAACTATCAATGCATAAATAAACATAACAACATGCTAGTTACCTTACCTTGTTGCGCCAAGCACATTGCATTATAACTGTGACACACACATGTCAACCATATGTCTCAACATCAAGACAACATATCTATCAATTCAAAATCAACATTTACCAAGACTAACAACCTTATTGTAATCAACAATCAACTCACATTCATCAATTATAATACATAATGCTACAACTAGCACCTACTTACACTCAAGTATATACCAACTATCTCAACACATATGTGTTAGCACAACCATCTTAAAACAAGATCATTCCTTCATGCAATATTACAGACACATACTCATATCATGTAACTAATCAAACATTCAACAATAAATAGACAACATAATAGACACTAATGCTCAAATACAAAATAGAAGACATAATCAAACATTCAAGCACAAGGGAGACGACATAAGCAAGCTCATACCTTAATGTATCTCAAGGGGATGTTATATTTTTTGCACAATCAATCTAGATTAGCACGATATACTTCAAAACATATCAAATCAATCATAAATAAGGTCATGATATCCATAATAGTAATTAGATAATATGTTCACATCATAAACTCATAAACAATTGTCATTCATGCATAGAAATCATAGATGCACAATCAACCTATATTAGTGTGACATAATATGGAAAATAAGATGACTCATACATGAATTTCATAACCCTAACCATCTACCTAGGCCAATCCAATTTAGCATGATACATATAACATCAATATATTAATGCTATTGAACCCTAATCATCAATTTAACCAACATTTAACAACAATAATTTAACATATAACATGCTCATCGATAAAATATAACATAATCATCGAGCTAACTAAAATTTAACCTATAACATATTCATCAACAACATATAACATAGTCATCAAGTTAATACCATGTCTAGTGCCTCATGATTACTTAATTTTGACACTTCCTTTCTCCTACTTTTCCTCCTTTTTGTCATCCTCATCAGCTCAAATAAGCATTAAAATGCAAATTTTTGATATGGTAAGGTATTTAAATGACCTATATTTCATATTCAGTAATGTTCCTTATTATTAGATTAATTTTGTATTAGCTACAGAATTGACGTGATTCTACAGTTGATTTGGGTTTCTATAGCCATCTCCATGGTATGTTGGGTTCTAAGGTGAAAACAAAGAAATGAAGTGTGTGTACATGTGGAGATTGATCCCCTCATTGATTTCCTCCTCGAATTGACCCAAATCATGCAAGGAATCTTCCATTTGCGTAGTCAAAGGAGTGGTCAACACATGTTGAACAAGCGAGCAAGAGTCCAAGACAATCACACTTCACGATTTTCTTTGACAAATAGAAAATCCTGAAAAAAAAGTTCTATTATCTATTGAAAAGTTTAATATAGGATTTGTTTAGTATAAATAAGCGTAAAAGCCTCAAAAATATTATACACAAGCTTTTATAAAGACAGGGAAAACAAATACCTGGACAATGCGAAATTGTGATGTGTCTATGAAGTTTTTAAACTCTATTTTTCTTCCTTTTAAATGAAGAAACGTCTTGGAGATTTGATGCACAACTATTTGTTGGAATAGATATTGAAATCACCTATTTGTGGAGGGCCCTTGCAAACAAAGAAGGTTCTACATTTCGTGCTTTACATGTAGATGCTTTTATAGTTTTATTTTATCATTTGATGTAGTTTCAATTCATGTTTTCATTTTGTCAAATAATGTAGTTATTTCCAGAATTCTAATTTGTCATTTGAAGTAGATGTTACATAGTTTTCCTTTTTTATTTGATGTAGATTCAACTCGCTTTTAACTTGTTAAAATGCAGAACTGATTCATAGCTTTCTTTTCCATGCAATAATAGTTGATTGTAGATTAGTTTTACAGATTCATGTGTGATTTATTTCATTATTTCAAAGAACATTGAAATGGTACCTGGAGACTAAGCTGTGACATGGTACTATTGACTGGGCTACACTAAAAGAAAGCTTTATTTTGACTTTCAACTTTGAAAGTGGATTCCACTACATTGATGAGGCATTACAAGAGATTAGAGATGTTATTTTTAACATACCGAGGGAGCCAATAGTACGGGCCCTACTAGAATGTAATGTGAAAATGAAGTATATAGTTGAGTGTCAGAATGTGACTGTTGAAGAAAATGATGAGGATCCTAGAAACATTAACATCCCTGAGTCCAAACGACAACACATAGTTGTTGGACCCGAGATTGAATTTCCATATGTTACTGAACCTGCTAAGACTAGAAAAGTCAATATTGGCACAAAAGAGTAGCCTAAGTTCGCTAATATAGGAGATTACTGGGATGAATGTACTGTGGGAAGGATTGCATAACTCCTCATTGAATATCAAGATTTGTTCCCCACTAAATTTTCTAAGCTAAACGGGATTATTGGAGATCTTGGTGTGATGAGTAACACTTTAAAACCAGATGCTAGGCCCATTAAGCAAGGCTCTTACAGATTGAATCCAAAGGATAAGCAAAAGGTCAAGAGTTAGAAAATATGGTTGCTGTAGGAATTATTGAGCCATTAGAGGAATCAGATTGGGTAAGTCCCATGTTAGTTCAAGAAAAGAAGACAAAAGGTGAAATTAGGATCTGTGTTGACCTGCGCAAGTTGAATGATGCATGCGTACATGATCCTTTTCTGACCCCATTATTAGATGAAGTCTCAGACAACGTCAGAGGGAAAGAATCCTATTCATGTACTGATGAATTTTTAGGATATCACTAGATTAAGATCACACCAGAAGACCAAATCAAGACTACCTTTCCGACAGAATGGGGTTCATTCCAATATACTGTGATGGAATTTGGTTTGAAGAATGCGGCAACCATATTTTCGCGTGTAGTAGTTGATGCTTTCAAATGTTATATCCATAAGTTTTTAGAAGTGTATTTAGATGATTGGACTATTGAAGAAACATTTCTCCATTCTACGCTTAATGCTCGATAGTTGTTGAGAGTATCAAATATCTTTGAATTTGAAGAAGTGTGTATTCTGCGTCCCTTTTGGTATTTTGATGGGACATATTGTCTGTAAACAAGGACTGATGTTCGATCCAGCCAAAATTTTTGTCATTATTAATTTGGATCCTCCCAAAACTGTGAAGCAAATGCGCTCAAGGGAGTCCACCAGAATCAATGCAACATTAGCTTGGCAGCAGAGGGGCCTACCAAAGAAAAGTTTGTCGAAGAAGCGTAGAGCGCTGCAATTTAGAATGTCAAGGCCATCCAGCCTCTGCAAGAATCCATCTAGGAACTCAAAGCCAAAATGCAGGAATCTGGAGCAGAGTGACTTGAGGACAAGTCACGAGTTTGTGTTGGGGGCCTGTTGGGCCAGGGTCCCCTAGGTTGAGTCTTGAGTCATTTTTATCAATTTTGTTAAAGTGCATCACATGGGTCAAGGGGCTTTGGGGTGGGTCAAAGCTTCTTATTTTTGTAACGGGAAAAAAGGGTAAAACATCAGGCTCAAACTATGGTTTTATTCCATGGATTTTGCATGTTTAAGTCATATAAAAAGGGCATGTATGTGTGAAGTCGAAAATCAATCAATCGTCTATGGTATATATTTTGTGAATGTGATTTTGGGAAAGTTTTGATGATTAGTCTGAGTAAAGGTAGACTCCTGTGGATGTTTGTGTGGAGACTGTTAGCGCTCAAATCTACCTCAGGCTGAAATGAAGTAAAACTCAAGGCTACATCAAACCACGCTCAGCCTCGTAGCTAGCCCTACGAGGACAGGAGAGGGCTCTCTCCGTCAATCTCGATAAAATGAACAATAGGGTGCGAGATGACTTTAAAAGGGAACTGATTTTAGGCTAGTAAATGGATAGGGGAGTTTGTTTTAAATTTTTTGGGTTTTCGTTGGAGAAATGGGAAAAACAAATTTTGGGTCTGGGGATAAGGTCAGACCTTTGCAGAATTCGAGTTGGGGCGAGGTAGGCGATTGTCTTGATACTTTTGATTGGATATATGGATGGATTAGAATGATAAGGAGCTGAAGAGGGCAAATAAGAACTTGGATCCTCTCCAAACAGTTGAAAACATGTAAAACTAAATGAATTCAAAGGCAGAGCACTGTAAACAATGGTTTCAACCTCATCTACTCATTCATTTTAGTTTCAGAAGCATATGAAAGGAATGGCATACATTAAACATGAAGAACTTACAATAAACAGAGAAGAAACACCATCAAGAACAGAACACCACAAGAATCCCAACAGGTGCCGCAAAACCTCTGATCTTTCCTTAGCCAAAATATGAAAAATATGTACAATGTGTGCCAAAGTTTCCCAAGAGTCCAACCTCTCCAACCTCTGAAAATAATTGAGAAATTACATCATATAGAGCATCCTAACCCCTTCCCATGCCTCTAGAGGTCGAATTCCTCCTTCTAGGAGCAGTTCCAACTAATTCTAAACAAGGAGCTAGAATCTAGGCAGCTAACAACTTGCCTCTAAAAGAGTGGAAACTGATTCATTTACATGATTTTCACTTTTTTGAGAGTGAATCTTCTAGAATAGGTAAAAATAAGCCAAAGTTACATGCCAACCATCAATTTACATCATGAAAACCCAAAAATTTCATCCACAAGCAAAACTGGTCCAAACTGGCCGAAAATCTGAGCTGGAAGTTGAAAATTCAGCCAAAAATTTAAGTGGGTAGCGCCCCTGAGCTAAGTGGGTCACGCACCTTTCAGCCTGATTTTGAAGTACTTCCCGGTATCCAAATTGAGCTCATGATAGCTCGTTGGAAAGCCCTGGATGTTGGCTATCCAACCCAAGTAGAATTTCTCAATTTGGAGCTCATTTTCCCCTCCAAAACTTTATTCTCCCAGAAGTACTTCCTGCTGGTGCAAAAGGTGGCAGCAAGGTGGTTTTCATGGTGTTTTTGAGCTTTTTGACCATTCAGAATCTGATGAAATGCTTCAGCAATGCCTGAGGATGCATAAATTACCATGAAAAATCCAAAAATGCAAAGATTTCCTTCAGCAAGTGTCCCAAAAAAAAGTGAGCATATGGGCGCGCTACCCGCTTAACTGAAAAACCTGTTTTTAGACCAAAATATTTCAAAATGACAAAATTTTCTCTGAATTTGCTCAAATTCGGAGCGAAGACTCTTCATCATGTATCATGCCCAGCCAACGAAGCCTCGGCCAAAATTCGGAGTGGATCAGGCCTTTTCCGCCGTTTTAGTGCTTCGCTCAACTTCCTCTTCAGAATCTTCATTCACGCTTTGCAGACATGCATGCGAGCCCAATAATGGTTTACCACCTTTTCCACCTCTGTGAGGCCTCCGTGGCACATTACCCTCTGTTGTGGAATCAATGTCTGACTCCTGCTCATAAACTGACTCTGTCTCTGACATGGCTTTGAACAAGATATTTGTAATATGGATGCTGATATAGGTGCAATGAAAGCAAGATTTTAATGTATGTTCAAAACCCAATGAATGTCACACATGTACCCAAGTATCAAAGGAAAACAAAATCATCATGAGGATGGTTCTGCTTTAATGGCATAATAACTATCACTGTTTTGATCACAAGTAAGTTTGACAATGAGTACCAAATGCAAATGTGTGGTCAACTTTGTGATGATGGCCAAAATCTGTCAAAGGAGGAAGCAAACATAGGACAGTGTTTTATCAAATGGGAAATAAGAATATCATGACAACGACCATATGAAACAAATGGACATGACAGTAGCAATAGAATGATGATGACATCAGTGGTATGGTGATGGAGGCTTTATACTAGTCAACATAAGACTGTGCAAAAACATGAGAGGGCATAACAGCAGTGATAAGATGATAACTGAGGGCGTGAGGATCGTGTATACAACGTGCTAGGGCATGAGCATCTCTATCATCCACAAAAGTCTTCAAACCTTCACAAACTATCCATATATTTTCAAAACCCTTGAGGAATTAATTTGCATGTAAATGTAGAGTTCTCTCCAAGCATGGCCTATTGCCCAACATCAATAATAACATAACCATGCTAAAAAATCCACTGAGCAATGATAAAAACCTTTTTGCAAGCTGTTGGAGTCGACTTGAATCAAAACTGGGCGCAAAACACAATTTTCCGGGCTCTGTTGTTAAGTGGGTAGCGCCCGCTCAAGTGGGTCGCGCCCCCCAAGTGGGTAGCGCCCGTTCAATTTTACACTGGCTGTGGCGCTCAAGTGGGTCGCGCCCCTCAAGTGGGTAGCGCCCGCTCAAGTGGGTCGCGCGCACTTTTCTATGAGCAGCTACATAGTGCATTTTGTAGGAAGCTTTTGGAGGCCTTCCCGGTGTCCAAATTGGGCGTGTGATAGCTCGTTGGAAAGCTCTTGGAGTATAATTTCCAAAAAATTTTGAATTCTGCAATTTGGATTTCATTTACCCTATAAAAAATCAAATCTCCCAACACTAGTCAAAATGAGCAGAATGAGGCTGCCTTAAGGCAGAGCGCTGTTGCAGTAAACTTTTGAAGGTCTTCCTCAACTCAAAATTGAGCTCATGATAGCTCATTGGAAAGATATTTGTGTCTAGTTATCCTTTGACTCATGAATCAAGTCATTTAGCCAACCATGCTAGGAGAAATCTTGATTTTCCCAAGGTCACTTCAGAGGTGCATTCAATTCTCCTGAGGCAACGGTATTTTTGAAATTTCTCTAAAACCATGATACCTGTGTAAAAAGTGAAAGAGGTTTTTCTTCCTTGGGATGTTGTGGACAAAAACCTCTCTCAGTTTTCCAAAATTCATCTTTTATTGCTCTAAAACATCTTTTGAGTGAAACTTATCCCGATGTGTGAAACAAGGAATTTTGTCGAAATGAAGCGAAATGAAGGGGATAGGGGGCTTCTAAATTCTTGGGGAAATTTTTGGAAGTAGGGAGGGATGTTAGGAAGCAGGGGAAAGTGGAATCTCAGAGATTGAGTGAGGGGAAAGGGTCCAAAAGGGAAAAACACAGGCCTAGCCTAGAAAATTGCCAAGTTGTGGCAAGAAACTAGGGTTTGTGCAAAAATGAGGAATTTTAGGGATCTCAGTGATGGGAAGTGTTTAATAAGGTATGTTAAGGATAGGGGAAGGTGTGTGAATATCAGGATACAAGTTTTTTCGATGATTTGACCATCCAAGAGAAATTACCTCCAAAACCCTAGGAGAGGGAAATGGACCTTACCTAGGCACAACTGAAGCATGAACGAGGTGTAAAATGACTCTTTGGAACCTGAAATGATGATTAAAACCCTCTGAATGATGGTACACTCAGCTGAATGGTGACATGAACCGACATTTGGACAACTTTGACAGGAGTAAAAGCAACCCCTAGACCTAATGCCTAGTGACCAAATTTTGCTTGAAGACTCTTTGAAATGACAAAATTTGACCTTGACACCTTAAAATCACTTTGTAAGAGCATGTTTGATCACTGGAGGAAGGCTGCAAAGACTGACTCTAACAGAGACCTAAGTCATGGGTTGTGTGAGAGGACTCTACGGCTGTGTGCGAGGACTCTACGACTGTGTGCGCAAGAGAAAGAATTTGATCTAAGGCTCAAGTTTTGGCTAAAAATTGAAAGTGCTTGAAATTGCTTCAAACCTGAACGAACATATAGAGTCGGTTGTGAGGATTCTGGCACTACTCGTTTCATCAAAATCCGAGTTCGTATGGTTGAGTTATCATCTACTGTTCATTTTCCAAAACATGGAAAAAAATGAGCAGAACAAGTACGGTGCTGATGTGGTAGGTATAGTCAGCAGTTGCAGAAATATCCTCCAAAAACAACCAATGACACTATGCCAAGTGGCACCACCATATTCACCGATGATGCTTAGGAAGTGAAATATTTTTATTCCTAAGTCTAAGTGGAATTTTATTAAGTTGGAATTTTATTATAGATGGTGGCCAATGGGGAAGGGCCACATGGCATGCCACGTACCCCCGCCATGGAAGGATATATTGGAAGGTTAAACTATTGTTATATCAAGGTTTGAAACATTGGAATATACGATGGAATCAATTCAATACATACATACATACATACATACATACATACATACATACATACATACATACATACATACATACATATATATATATATATATATATATATATCTATATATATATCTATATCTATATATATATATATATATATATATATATATATATATATATATATAGTTCAAATCAAACTCGGCAGATTTCACCAACTATAGAGGAGGCGTTAACTAAACCTGGCGACAAGATAACTCTGGAGGTAATTCGATAAGTTGGCAGAAGGCCAAGTTATGAGCTGGCACAAAATTTTATGGCGGGGTTAGGGTTCGAATCCTTGACCTCCTGCCGACAAACTGCATGCCTAACCGTCTCCACTGCCGGGTGTTTCCTACACATATTTCTCTCTGCACGAATTTAAAGTACAGATGCCCGACAGTTGGGGGTTGGAGGGGACCAACCCCTCGATCCAGCCCCCTCCCCATGTCGTCGCAAACACAGAACGATGCGCCAATCCAATTCCGGCGGGGTTTCTTTAAATGCAATTAATTAAAATTAAAATGTGGTTAACTCACGTTAATCCATTATTAACCATATAAAACATCAGTTATCACTAAATCATGCTTATCTGCCCTAAACGAACTTAGTGATAATTAATCTGGAGGTTATGCTGGCGGAAAATTCAGAGGAAACGCTAATTTTGGCGGGATTGCCAATTTTAGAAATTTAACTAGCAGTTTCTCCAGTTTTGGAGGAGAAATTGGGGCAAAAACAGTTTTGGTCATAACTCACTCAATTTTTGACCAAAATGAGGTCAATAAAAGCCATTCCTAGCTAATTTGCATGCTAAGAACTCAATGGAGTAGGTTTCAGAGGCATAAAAGGTGATCTATATGTGTTTTATTAAATTTTAATATTTTTGAAGGCGAGGGCCAACAGGTGTTGGGGTCATTTCCAAAGCATCTAGAGTCCAAATACAACAAAAAAATAGTCATTTTTGGGAGATTATGATGTTATAAACTCATTGGAATAGGTTCCAAGAGGTTCTGAAGCTTGTAACAACAATTTGAGCACACTTGAAGCTAATAAAAAGGTCACACTATGAAGCTGGACCAAGGAGATGTAGCCCAGGAGGGGTGAAATCATTTATCAAAATTCTCCGTGTTAAGATATGTTATATGTGCTTGTTGTGTTTACTATTGATTCTATTCTGTCATTTAAAATTATTCTTTTTAAGCTTATGAAAAACTCATAATTTCACTAGGTACATTGTTTGCCAATCACATGATCTTAAACAAACTCATGAAGGATAAGTAAAACAATGCAAAGAAAAGTTTATATTTGAAATGAAACTAGCATAACATTAACTAGCAAGTAATTTCAGATCAAGTTGGTATTAGAGCACAAGGTTTCTTGCTTTTTTTACTTGAAGAGTTTTTAATAGTTCAAATTTACTGATGCTTGCAAGATTGAGATTGCAGAGAGGAGAAGGGAAGCTACTGATAACTAGTCCAGAAGTTAGGACAAGAAGGAATAAGGCTGGTATAGCATCATCCTTACCCAAAGGGCCACTAAAGGAAACACTTGAAGCACAAGAGGAATTAATTGCACAAGAGGCTGAAGTGGTTGAAGAGATACAAGCTGTAGATATAGAGCTTGAATCAACAACCAAAATGTCAGACCATGAAGGATATAGTGAACATTCTGAAGAAGAGGATGTCAAGAAGGATTTCAAAGAACTGAAAAGGATGGTGAAACTTGTGTATGAAGCTTTTATGGCAAAGGAAACTAGAGAAGGTTCAAAACACCCTCATAGAGAAGAATCTTCAAACAATAAAAAGGAGGAAGAAAGGAGCTCAAAAGCTAGTGGTGGAAAACCACCTCCTTCTCCACCACCACCACCATCATCATCATCCTCATCAGCATATTCATCTTCCAAATCCACTAAAAAAACTCATACCCATACTCATTCCAAGATCCCAAAAGGTAAGAATCCGTTACTCAAGTTGGACATCAAAATTTTAACTTCCTACATATATTGGAGAAGTTAATGCTGAAAAACTAGATAATTGGATTCATCAATTAGAAGTTTACTGTATAATTCAAAATGTGAAAGAAGACGATATTAAAATACAATTGGCTTCATTAAGGCTAGAAGGAGCAACATTATTTTGGTGGGAGGAAAAGACACAAGAGGAAATGCGCATCCATGGTAACATTTCCCGGTACTTGGGTCAAATTCGTTTCTCCCATTAAAAGAAAATTCTATCCATTAGCCTAGATGCAGAAAGAAATAATGAGTTGGCAAAACTTTAGAGAGCTTAAAGGTCAAAGTTTCCAAGAGTATACGCAAGAGTTTATGAAAAGGGCTTTATTACTTGGAGTAGACTTAAATTCACAAGACACACTCTTGAAGTATATAGGAGGTCTAAATTCCTACTTAAAACACACTATTCTCATGTTTAAACAAAATAAATTAGATGAAGTATGTATGCAAGCCACACATCTTGAAGCAAGGGGTAAAAAAGTTTCTGAAGAGGTAGTAAGAAGAAGCCATTCAAGGGTAAGGTAAAAGAGAAAGGAGGAAAATGGAAGGGAAAGAAGAATGCAAGTGTGAAGCAATAAGGGGAGAAAATAACATGAAAACATTGTTCCAAAGAGGGGCATGATGAAACCCATTGTTGGAAACTACATCCCAAACTAAGACCAAAGAAACCAAATAACAAAGGGAAACAAAAGATGACTACCACCACACAAAAATATCTTAGATTTGATTCAAGAGATGAAACCAAGATAATTGCCATGGTTAACAAAGGAAAGGAAGCAATTGCAAGTTCTAGTACTTCAAACAATCACAATAACACTTCAAATGAGGATACAAGGATAGAATTATTCCATGTTAGAGAAATTTCTAATCATACAAAGATTGATGCCTTATTTGATACAGGGTCACAAGCAAACTTGATTTCAGAAGACTTAGTTAAAAAACTAAACCTTGAAACTGTACCTCATCATAAGCCATACCCTTTGGGTTGGATAGTTAACAATGCAAATTTACAGGTGACAAGGAAATGCATTTTCAGATTTGCTATTACTGCAAACTTTGTTGATGAAGTTGAGTTAGATGTTGTACCACTTGATATTTCAGGGATTATCTTGGGTAGTCCATATTTGTATGATAGGAAAGCGGTATTTTACCATCATGAGAACAAATATCATTTGATCAAAGATGGAGTGGAGTATATTGTGAGAGCTCATCGCAGGAAACTGAATATCTCTTTAGTTAATGCAGGGAAAATGAAGAGGCTAGTAAATGCAAGTAAAAATTTTGTGCTTCTTATGATAAAAAAAAGGAAGATGTTAACTATGAAACTTTTGAAAGATGTGATGAAAAATTGAAATCTGATTTGTTTGATGTCGTAAGTCAACATGGCAAGATGTTTCAAGAACCAAAGGGGTTGCCACCCAAGATGGGAATTCAGCATGAGATTCAGCTGTAGTAGGATGTTCCACTTCTGAATATTGGTATGTATCGGATGTCAACTATGGAAAGTTTGGAAATCAAGAAGCAAATCCAAGGGTTGTTGAATAAAGGTATCATATGGCCATCTAATTCGCCATGTGTTTCTCCAATAGTTTTGGTTCCAAAGAAGGATGAGACTTGGCACATGTGTATCGATTTCCATGAACTGAACAGAATAATGGTAAAGAATTGCTACCCACTTCCACACATTGAGGATTTGCTTCATCAGTTAAAACATGAAAAGTATTTCACTAAGCTAGATTTTAGAAGTGGTTATCATCAAGTTAGGATAGATGAATAAGACATTTGGAAAACTGCTTTCAAGACTAGACAAGGATTATATGAGTGGTTAGTTATGCGATTTGGCTTAACAAATGGACCATCTACTTTTATGAGAGTGATGAATGATGTACTTATACCATTTCTAGATGAATTTTTCATTGTTTACTTAGATGAAATACTCATATTCCACAAATCAAGAGAAGAACATGTCATGCAAGTGAACAAGGTACTTGATGTTTTGAGAAAAGAGCAATTGTTTCTTAAGATCTCAAAGTACGAATTTGGTAAGAATTCATTGGTATATTTGGGACACATAGTTGGAGGAGGTGAATTGAAGATTGATCCTTCCAAATTTGAGGTCATTTTGAATTGGCCCACACCCAATACAATTACTGAGATAATAATATTTTTAGGGGCAGCACAGTATTGGAGGAAATTTATTGCTAATTTTTCTTCCATTGCAACACCGTTACATGCATTGACAAGCATAAAGAAAGTCTTCCATTGGGGAGATTTGTAGCAGAAAGAATTTGATTCTTTAAATCAAAAGATAAGTTCAGCACCGGTACTAGCAATTCCAGATCTAAGACAACCATTTGAGATCCAAATGGATGCAAGTGATTATGCTATGGTAGCAGTGCGCATGCAACATGGAAAGCCTATCTCATTTCATTCTGAAAATTTTAATGGAGCTGTGACTAAATATCATGCATATGATAGAGATTTTTATGCATTTGTACAAAGTGTAAAGAAATGGAAGCATTACTTGATGGGAAAAGAGACCATTATCCATACCGACCATCAACCATTGCAGTATTGACAATCACAATCCAAATTGCAACAATCAAGACATTTCAGGTGGATGGGTTTTCTAAAACAATTTCACTTAGCTATTAGGTACAAGAAAGGAATCTACAATAAGGTAGATGATATGATCTCTAGGCCTATTGTAAATTCAGCTATTATTCTCAAGCACAATTCTATTATGCATGAAAGTTGCATTGAACAGTATGTGAATGATAGTGATTTTCAAGATGTTTATGAGAACTTGAGTAAGGGAAACCAAAGTGAAGAGTTAGATTATCATGTGCATAAATTTTTTTTGTGTCACTTGGGAAAGTTATGTATACCATAGGGAGAAGGAAACAATATCATAATAGAGGCACACATATCATTGATTGTAGGACAATTTGGTGTAGGAAAGACAATAACGCATCTGCAAAGGTATTGTTATTGGCCACACATGAATGAAAGTGTTTCTCGTTTTATTAGAGGATGTTCTTTATGCGCAACAAGTAAGCCTAGTAATAGGAAGCTTGGTTTGTACACACCACTTCCAGTTCCTTCTCATCTTTGGGAGAGCATCTCAATGGATTTTGTAGGAGGCCTTCCTATGTCAAGGAAAGGTCATGATTATTTGTATGTTGTGGTAGATAGGTTCAGAAAATGTGTATTTTGATGGCATGTAAGAAAAATATTACAGCTGAACAAACCACTAATATTTTATTTCAAAATGTATGGATCCATTTTTGTCTTCCTACTTCTATTGTAAGTGATCGAGATTCACGATTTGTTGGGAATTTTTGGTCAAAATTATGGGACATGATGGATACAAAGTTGAAGAAGAGTACAAAATTTCATTCGCAAACAGATGGTCAAACAAAGGTGGTAAATAGGACTGTTTTTCATCTTCTAATATGCTATTGTAGCAAGCATCCCAAGTTATGGGATGAACAATTACACTACATACAACATGCATACAACCAGGCAAAACATTATTCTACAAATACATCACCATTTGAGGCATGTTTTAGTTACTTGCCAAGATCGCCATTGGAATTTATCTTTGAGAAAGATGTTGCTATAGATGGACATAGTGACATAGATAAAGCAAGAAAGTTCATTGAGAAAATTCAGTTGGTACATCACATAGTTCAAGAGCAACTTGAGAAGAGTCAAAGCAACTACAAGGCAAGGCATGACAAACATCAGGTTGATCACAAATTCCAAGTTGGAGATGAAGTTTGGTTGTACACAAGAAAAGAAAGATTGCAAGGGGAAGGTAAAAGGCTCAAACCAATCTGTTATGGTCCAGTTAAAATTCTAGAAAATATTGGTACAAATGCATTCAAGCTAGATTTGCCTCCTTATATGCAAATCTATTCTGTCGTTAATGTTGAGAATTTGAGATTGTTTGAGCCTCCTTTGATTGATGATCAAGGAAAGCATGTTCAGTTTCCATTAATAGATGATTTATCGCCAGAATATCTTGATGAAATTCAGCAAGATCTCATACTTGACAAAAGAATCAGAACTTTAAGAAGAGGGAATGTTGAATACCTTAGTGTTGGACTCAAAGGTCAAGATCCTTCAAAAAAAAAAATGGTTGGAGATTGGAAAAGTGAGGGAGTTGTACCCTCACTTGCTGAACAATTGATAATATATTTTGGGGTCCAAAAGGCTTCTAGTGGGAAGGAATGATCTAAGGCTCAAGTTTTAGCTAAAAATTTAAAGTGCTCGAAATTGCTTCAAACCCGACGAACAGATAGAGTTCATCGCCAGGATTATGACACAACTCATTTCATCAAAATCTGAGTTCGTATGGATGAGTTATCATCTTTTGTTCGTTTTCCAAAATATGAAAAAAAATGAGCATAACAGGTAGAGTGCTGATGTGGTAGGTACAGTCAACAGTTGCAGGAATATCCTCTAGAAACAGCCAATGACACTAAGCCAAGTGGCACCACTAGATTCGCCGATGATGACTAGCAAGTGAAATTTTTTTATTCCTAAGTCTAAGTGGAATTTTATTAAGTTGGCATTTTATTATAGATGGTGGCCAATGGGGAAGGGCCACGTGGCATGCCACGTACCCCCGCCATGGCAAGACAGGTTGGAAGGTTGAACTATTGTTATATCAAGGTTTGAAACATTGGAATATATGAAGGAATATATATATATATATATATATATATATATATATATTTAAAATAAAACTCAGCGGATCTCACCAACTATAGAGGAGGCATTAGCTAAACCTAGCGGCGAGCTAAGTCTGGAGGTAAGTCAAAAAGTTGGTGGGAGTCTAAGTTATGATCTGGCACAAAATTTTATGGCGAGGTCGGGGCTCGAACTCCTGACCTCCCGCCGACAAACTGCACACCTAATTGTCTCCGTGGTCGGGTGTTTCTTATACCTATTTCTCTCCACGCTAATTTAAAGTACATATGCCCGACTGTTGGGGGTCGAAGGGGGCCAGCCCCTCGGGCTAACCCCCTCCCCATGTGGACGAAAACAAAGGACCATGCGCCAATCCAATTCCGGCAGGATTTCTTTAAATGCAGTTAATTAAACTTAAAACGTGGTTAACTCACATTAATCTGTCATTAACCATATAAAACAATGCTTATCACTAAATCATGCTTATCAACCCTAAACATGCTTAGCACTAATTAAGATGAAGGTTATGTTGGCGAAAAATCTGGAGGCAACACTAATTTTGGTGGGATTTCCAATTTTAGAAATTTAACTGGTAGTTTCTCCAGTTTTGGAGGAGAAATTGGGGCAAAAATAGTTTTGGTCATAACTCACTCAATTTTTGACCAAAATAAGCTCAGTAAAAATAATTCCTGGCTAATTTGCATGCTGGGAACTCAATGGAGTAGGTTGCAGAGGTAGAAAAGGTGATCGACATGTATTTTAGTACATTTCAATATTTTTGAAGGCGAGGGCCAACAGGTGTTGGTGTCATTTCCAGAGCATCCAGAGTCCAATTACAACAAAAAAATAGTCATTTTTGGGAGATTATGATGTTATAAACTCATTGGAATAGGTTCCAAGAGGTTCTGAAGCTTTTAACAACAATTTGAGCACACTTGAAGCTAATACAAAGGTCACACTATGAAGCTGGACCAAGGAGATGTAGTCCAGGAGGGGTGAACTCCTTTATCAAAATTATCTGTGTTAAACTCTATTATATGTGGTTGTTGTGTTTAATATTTATTTTTTTCTTTCATTTAAAATTATGCTTTTTAAGCTTATGAAAAACTCATAATTTCACTAAGTACACTGTTTTCCAATCACATTCTCTTAAAGAAACTCATGAAGGATAAGTAAAACAATGCAAAGAAAAGTTTATATCTAAAATGAAACTAGCACAACATTAACTAGCATGTAATTTCAGACTAGAATTGTAGTCATTGAAGATCTGCTTAATAAAGAGAAGTTTTGGTGGGATTAATACTTACTTGCATGATCTCTATCTTATATGTTAATGCATTGATTTTCTTATATATTTGTTGTAGTTTCTGTTATTTAATAAACATTTTTTGGGATATTTATATAATGACATATCTCTTTGTTTGCACGAAAAGTATATTTTTATCGAGGGTTTTTTTTTAAGTAAATAAGAATAATAGTAGATCTATGTGTTTGCGTAAGAATTGCATTAAAGTTAAGGGTTTTGTTGCATTAATATATGAATCGGGTTAAAAAGAAATAACGAAACATAGTAGTGATTATATATGATCATAAAGGGTTATATCCACATCATATTCCTCCCTCAAGGTGCGGAAACCTTGCTCCAACACCCCCCCATATTGTTTCGGGTGAGACTTTGGTCTTTGTAAGTAGATCACTACCTAAAGGACCAGTAGTTGGAGGGTTTTTTCAGTTGCGCAACACACTCTGAACCTGGGTTAGGACCCCTTAAGCCAACATAACCCGTAAACAAATAATATGTTCTAAGAATTACAATTTCATTCCAAATTCAAACTCACACTACTTTATTAATAATACTTAATTCTATTCATGTGCTCCTGAATCAATAAATGAAAATGGATAATGAAACAATTAAACTACATTCTATCTAATTCGAAATCAATAAAAGAAAAATGTTCTACAGGATGCATCTAGAAAATAAGCTTACGAAATAATATCAAAATTATACTTAAAACAAGAAACCTTACTGCTTTAGGGGGCCCTCCACAAGCATGTGGTTACGAGAACCAATCAAACAATCAACCACGCATCAAAATAATAAGGAATTTTTGAATTATAAATAGAATTTAAATTCTCACTGTTGCATAAAAAGTAATTGTCTTTTTGGTTGTTGCAAGGTATTTTTATAAAGCCTCCATCATTAAATGTTCAGAGGTCTATGCCTAGCCTTGCTAACAGAATGCTAAAATTAACTATGAAAAGATATCATAACGGAAATCACTCACGATTTTCTATTAACAAAGAAAAATTGTGAGGTGTCTATATCTTTCCTCGCTCACCTATTATAGCTGACATAGTTGAATTTATCCTTGACCACGCAACTGGACGCTTCTCATATCAATTTGGTTCATGAAGATAGGAGGGATTCATTCAATGCATTGGCTGGCACCTTTCCATATATTTATCCCTCCAGTTGGAACTTGGAAAAATATCAAACAATGGAATTGGCTGCAGAATCAGACAATAGCTGTAAAATCATCCCCATTCGTTAGCTAAAGAAAATATTAGACTAATAATAAAGAACATTATTAAATTATGAAATACAAGACTATGATATACCTTCCATGCTATAAATTTTGTGATTTGATGCCCATTGAGTGATTATGATGGTAAAAAAGGAATAAAGTAGGTGAAAAAGAGGTGTCAAAAGAAGAAATTATGAGGCTCAACATTCCCCCACACGGAGGCCATTGCATGTCCTCATGCAAAAATTCAAAACATATAGCCTTTCTCTATCATTACATTCCTTTAGAAACTTGAGCTATAACATACAAGTTTCTTTCCTGTACCCTTTTCTTACCAACTTCCATCCTATGCTTCTTCATCAAAATTTTGTATTTTAAACTTATGACCTTCCTCTTGATATACTTGTTCTTTTCCTTTAAATTTTTGTTCTTTTTATACCATAAGCCTATATGCAACATAATATTATCATTTTTGGTCCTTTAAATTTCATTTTCCACCTTCAATGTTTCATGTTCTTGCTTCAAATGTATGTTCCGTGTCTCCATTTCAAAATTTTCTTGTTTTAAAGTATTCACTATTGGAGGTTCATGTGGACTGTCAGACTGAATTCCTTTTTCTTGAATTGTAGAAGAATATTCCTTTTCTGTAGCTCCTTTCTCCAGAGACTCAAAATAGTCATATATCTCTTGTTGAACTGGGTCTATCTCTGGTGTTCTTCTTACTGGGCTAGAGATTGGTGTCAAAACAATTTTTGATGGAACCTCTTCCTCCAAATTAACAAACTCTATGGATTTTTGAGTTGAATCCTTTATCATTTTGTTAAGTCTTGTGCTTCTCCTTGTGGTAGATGAGAGAGGAATTTGTTTTTGAGTTTTCCTCTATTGTGTTTTGACCTTATTTGTTTCCTTTGTTTTATTTTTTAAGTGTATTTTCTTCTTTTTCGTTGGCTTTTTTTTTTCTAACATTTTTATTCCTTATGTTATTTAAAACATTTACAAGAGGCAATTCATCTTCTGATTTCTATTATTGTTATAGAAGTGTGTTATTAGTAGGGTTTTTAGACAATTTTCTTCTGCTTCTCTTTACCTTACTGCTACTAGGTTCTTCTTGCTTTGTTTCTTTAAAATGATTCCTAGTTAGGAAAATCTCCTAGTTATCTCCTAGATTCTCAAGATGGGAATCAATAAGCATCTTTACAAGACCATGACAATATAGGGTATTTTCAATGAACTGTATTTTCCTTTGAGTATTTCCATACATCTTCGTCAATCTATTAAGTAGAAAATAGGGTAACTTGATTTCATTTCCTTCAATAAAATGCATCATTAATATGCCATGGTAGAAAAACATGCTACCGAATCTACCCTCATAAGAAATGAACTTCTGAATAGCTAAAAATAGATTCCTCCATTTACTTTGAAGAGTTGTATTTAGAACACCCTTTTTAAAAATAGTAGTATCCATACTTGGTTTCTTTAGAAATGCCTTCCATTCATTCCCTTCAATTCTCCCATTTTTAAACCACCTATCTCCAATCCTGGGTAGTCCAGTCACCTCGGCCATGAAGGATTTTGTCACCATGATTTTGATGTCCCCGATTTTACTTCAGTTCCATCAAAGGCAAGAGGAAAAGACTTGGTTACCTCCCTGTCATAGCCATCATATTTTTCTATAAAATTCAACCACTATATGTGCTATAGCATCTCCTTAACCTGTGGGTATCCTTATATAAACTTATTTTCCTTTGGATATGTCCTAGCAATGAATTCCATGCTAGTGAAGTTTTTCTTCACAATTTCTTCCTTGATACTGTTTCAGAATGGTATTAGGTTCAGATATATGAGTATGGACAAGAGAGTGAAAGGAAAATGGAGATGAATGAAATGAATCTTTGAGAAAATAGGGTATAATGGATATGAGTGAGAGGGATTACACTATAATAGGGTTTCAAAAATTAAGTGTCTGCTTAATGATGAATGAAAAATGGGCTTTCACGACTAACTTCCTTGATATGACATGATAGTTATGACTCATTTAGAATTTAAGATAGTAATGATTATTTTGATTGGTGATACAACGTTTATAGTATTTCATAATCCTAACATTTTTACATTTATTATTAAATCCAAAATTTACACACCTTCAAGAATGTGATTCTAATACTTAATTTTTCTTGTTGAATTGTTCTCAGGTGCTTCCAACTGTAGACTTGATCATTTTCTTTTGTTAAAATCTTCAACCATTCCATTCAGTGATTCCTATAAATATTGGTTGCAGAATTTCATCAAGGCTGCAGATTATCAACAATTATGTAGCTACTTATTTTGAAAAGAAAGGAGGGACATAAATAAAATGGGAATTAGAATAGGGTTTAAAGAGAAAATTTAGGGTGCCAATAATACTTGGTTTTCATTCTAGATTTTCTGTATAAACATGCCAACATTATTGGTTTTCTTGTTTATACAATTTTATTTTATATATATATATTTATTTATTTATTCATCACTTTTTTATGTTTTATTATTATTATTTTTATTTAGAAATAAAAAGGCTCGCAAGTCAAGTTGGAGGAGAAGGAAAATCCTTCTTAACCAACTTCAAATCAATACTCTCTTGCAAATACTTAACAAATTATTCCTTTGTTAATGACTTATGATAAATTCTTAATCTATGGCCATTTACAAGGAAGGTGACTTTATCTTCATCAATGGCCCTGATCCTAACTACACCATTATCAAATATTGTTTCAATCTCATAAGGCCCAAACCAATGAGTTTGAGATTTTCTCTGAAAATATTTGAACTTTGAATAAAAAAGTAATGCCCAATCTCCCGGTTGAAATTTCATTTATTTAATGTATTTTTCATGCCACCTAGATCTTTGTTGTTGAACTAAGTTGGTTCTTTGGATAACATCTTGCCTTATTTCATCAAGTTCATTTAGTGTCTCCATTCTTTGTTTTTGTGCCTCTAAAAGATCAAGACCCAATTTTATTGTTGTCTTGAAAGTTTTTACTTGAAATTCAATAGGAAAAAAGACCTTCTTCCCATAAACAAGTTCATAGGGAGTATGTCCTATAATGTTTCTCCATGTGGTACGGTATGCCCAAAAATATTCTGGAAGCTTTTCTTCCTAGTCTCTTATGTGAAAATGCACAGTCTTGCTAAGAATTTCTTCAATTACTTTGTTGGTGGATTCCACCTCTCCATTGGCTTGTGGATGATACAGAGTGGACTTATGATGTTTGATTTTATATTCCTCCATTATCTTTTGTACCAACTTGGATGTAAATTGAGTACCTTGATCTGTCACAATTTCCCTTGGGACACCAAAACGAGTAAAAATATCTTAAAAAATAAATGAAACTATACCATTTTCAGTAGTAAAAGGAAGTGTTTTAGCTTCTACCCCTTTTGTAACATAATTAGTGCAAACAAGAATGTAAATTTTTTTTGTCTTGATGGTGGATTAATTGGGCCAACAAAATTCAGAGCCCATTTTTCAAAAGCCTCAATGAGTACCTGAGGTTGTAGATTCATCTCATTAGAGGGGACAAGTTTACTCATTCTTTGACAACTATCACATCTCTTAACATATTATTTTGCATCCTTAAAAAGGGAGGGTCAATAATATCCTAAGAGAAGGAATTTGTAAGCAATTATTTTATTAGTGAAGTGTCCTTCACATGGCTCATCATGGAAAGTATTTATTATTTCTGATACTTCATATTTTATAACACACATTTGAATGATTATATATGGCCCTATTTTATACAATTCTTCATTTATCCATGAGTAAGATGCACTAATTTGAATTACCTTTCTTTTTTGTCGAGGAGACAAATATGATGGTAACTTTCATGTAGCCAAATAGTTAGAAATATCTGCAAACCATGGAGATTTAATAGATACTATAAAAAATTGTTCATCAAGAAAATTATCTTCTACAGGTACACCATTGTTATCAGTTTGAATCCTAGATAGAAAATCAACAGTTGTATTTTGTTTTCCTGGTCAATGCAAAATAATGATGTTAAATTATTGTAACAATAATAACCATCTTGTAATTCTGCCATTAGTGACTAGTTTATTCATTAAGCACCTAATTGCAAAATGTTATGTATGTACAAAGGTTTTATAACCGATGATATAATGTCTGAATTTATTGATGGCATGAACGACAACTAAAAAATAATTTTCTGTTACAGTGTAATTTAGCTCTACAGGAGTCAAATTCTTACTGGTATAATAAATGGCATTAGGATTTAAGTCCTTTTTTCCTAATACAAATACTAAAGTTGTATTTGAAGCATCAATTGAAATGTGAAAAAGGTAATTTCCAGTTTGGTCCTCTCAGAATGGGTGCTTAAGAAATTTTCTCTTTTAATGTTTCAAAAGCTTTTTGGCAATCATAATTCCAGACGAATTCATAAATTTTTGTGAGCAATGTGAAAAGTGGAGATGCAATTTTTGTAAAATTTTATATGAATCTTCTATAGTAAACAATAAAACCAAGAAAACTTCTAACATCTAGTTGATAGTTTGGAATTGATAATTTAGAAATAAATTATACTTTAGATGTTTCCACTGTAATTCCATTTCCTGAAATATGGCATCCTAAAACAATCCCCTTAGTAAACATCATAAAACATTTTTCATGGCTTAATGGGATATTTGCTTCCTTATATATAATGAGAAAATTTTCTAAATTCTTAAGAGCTTCTTCAAAAGAATTTCCATAAACTGTAAAGTCATCCATATAAACTTCTACACAATCATGAATTAGATCAGAAAAATCCCTAACACTTCCCTTTTGAATGTTGCAAGTGCATTACATAATCCAAAAGGAAGTAGTTGGTGGGCATAAGTTCCCCATGGGAAGGTAAAAGTGGTTTTATCTTGGTCTTCTCGAGCTACTTGGATTTGGTCATATCCACTAAAACCATCTAAGAATGAAAAATATTTCTTTCCTTCCAATGTATCTAAAACTTGAATTATAAAAGGAAGTGGAAAGTCATCATTTAAAGTGGCTTTATTCAATTCCCTAAAGTCAACACATACTCTCCATTTTCCATTCTTTTTAGGAACAATTACTAAGGGTGAAACCCATTGTCTGTCTGATATTGGATAGATGAAATTTACATTTAACAATTTTTTTAGTTCCTCCTTAAAAATTTCCCTCAATTTGGATTCATTATTCTTTGACATTGTCGAATTGGTATGGATTTTTCTTCAATTTAAATATGATGTATACAAGTACTTGGATCAATTCCCTTCATATCAATGTATTCCCATGCATAAGTAGAGGAATGTTCTTGTAACACCTTCGTTAATTATTTCTTTTGAAATTCTTCCAAATAATTATTCATATTCAAAGTTTTTTTTTGGAAGATTTCTTTAGTAGAGTTGCAAAATTTTTCCATGGAATGCAAAGATAATTGAAGAGATGATGAATATTCCATATTACATTGTTCTTGAAAACTTTGATTAGATTCACAATATGATGAAGACTCATTATTTTCTATTAAATTCAAAATTTAATCTTCTTCATCTATTTGTGAAGTAGAAAATATTGGTCTTATATCAAAATAATCATCTATCCATTCTTAATTTTGAAATTCTATTGTTGTTTTTGCAGGTGGATACAATGTGAATTTCTTTCTTGAACTTCCATTAGAGATAAACATATCACTAGATCTACAACTTATAAAATCATCAATTGTAGTTATCCATGGTCTTCCTAGAAGAAATGGATGTCCTCTTAAGCTATTCTTGGGTGTTAGAATCATGAAATCAACAGGGTATTCCCAAGAATCTAAGGATACATATATATGTTCTAATACACCATCAGGTTGGATTACAGATTTGTCTGCTAATTGTAACAATTTAGGTGTGTATTGAAGATTAGGAAGTTTTATTTGATCCATAGTTTGTTGATGTTTATGGATTCTCCTAAATAAATCAATGTGTTTGGTATTTCTATACCATTGATGTGTGTTTTGATAATGGGACTTCCTGGATCAAGATATTTTTGAATTGTTGTTTTACCCATTATGATTTCTGCAATTTTTCCAACTAGTTGAATTATTTTGATTTCTTTTCTTTTATTTCCTTGTTTTTTAATGCTTAACTCCCTAGTTGTCTTTAAAAAAATTGGTATTTCCTTAATGGCTTGTAGCAAAGGATTTTTTATGCAAACATTTTTTAGTTCATCTAACATATCATAATCAGGTAATAAAATATGCTTTTCTACCCATTCATCAATTCTTAATCTCTTAGGAAAATGTGGTTTGGAAACATATATTAAAGGTTGTTCCATAATAGGATTCTAGTTTATTGGAATATCATCAGAATGTGTCGGGGTGACTTGTTTTTGAATTTTTTCTTTTTCATTGAGATACTTTTCTTCTTCATAGACATCTTCTTTTCAGTGTCCTAAATAACAACTGATGGTGACTTCTTTCCAATACACTACCAGATCTAAGTTGAACATTGTTTAGCTCTAATGGAGTTATCATGTAAGTTTGGAAATTTTGTCCTTCCACATTGTAAAAATGTTGTGAATTTTTATTATTATTTGGGTTTGGAAGTGGTTGGGAAGGAAATTGATTTGGTCTTTGTGGAAATGGTAATGAAATTTGTGGATTTATATTTTGAGATTGAGATTTAGGTGGTTGATTAGGATGAGGGAAATATTGTGGTGGAAAAGTAGGGTAATTTTGAGTAAATTGAGAGTGCTGAGGATATATTCCATATTTATTTTTCCATCCTTGTGCCCAAGGTTTCCAAGGCATGGGTGCAGTCTAGTTATTTTATGATGGTTGTGTATATGTTTGGGTGTTAAATCCTTGATTTTGATACGATCTCTTGGCAATAAAACAAAGAGGATATACCTAATTTAGCACTAATTCCTCTTGGTAAACAACTTTAAGACCTGGTATTGAAGGACATTCTTTGGTATCATTATTTTCCGCACATATAACACAAGTTACTATGCTTTTCAAATCAAGAGGACATTCTCTCAAGGCATATTTGTTTCTACATTTTGGACAAAAGATGGATAGAGTAGCATTTTAAGCTTTTTGCTTGTTTTGTATTTTAAGGGTGTCTATCTGTTCAGTAAGAGTCCCTAAAATTTCTATCTTAAAATCATCAAGCAGATTTCCTATTTCAACCCTACTTATCGTTCTGACTGCAAATTTGTTAATCCTAGAAATAGCAATATCTCTTGGGATTTTTCTGGTCTTCGTCTTTGCTCTTGAAATGTTTATGCATAACTCAGAAATATCTGGTAATGATAGCTAAGAAATATCCCCTTTATCCATCAGGTTGAAAAGATATATCCATTCATCTCTGATGTATTTTAATAGGAGAGCTTTCAAAGTTTCTTCATCTAAATTTTCCATTTTAGCTCTCTTAAGATTGTAGCTAAACCTTTCAATAAAATCCTCAATATTCTCATCTTCTCTTTGCATCATTTTGAAAAATTCATCCTTAATGTTAAGGGGCATGTAGTAATCCTTGTATTTTTCTAGGAATGTGGTTTTCATTTGTTCCCATGTTCTAATAGAGTTTGTTATTAGACCCGTGAACCAGTTTAGTGCTGCATCATTAAGATTTGCTGGAAACAATTTCAATTTTTGAGAATCGAGAAAATAGTCATAAGATCTACATTAAACTTCGAACTCAAAAAGAAATGTTTCAAGATCCTCACTTCTTAATACGTGGAAGTTAGGAAGTACATAGGGTGAGATATTTTTCATTGTTACTGTAGTATGTTCATGGAAGATAGGAAATAAAAAAGGATCTGGTTCTCTTCTGTTAGGTCCCTATATTATTAGTGTAGTCCCTTATTGTTGTTATTGTAGCCCCCTTATTATTATTGTTGTAGTTGTGCAACCCCCATATTTTTATTATTATGCACTTACATTATTATTTTTAGGTCGGTTAGGATTATATTGTGACCCCATGGACTCTTATGTATAGAAAGGAGGTTTTTTCATTTGTATCATACAAGAATTGTTGATTTATGTAGTGTAAAGGAGGTTTCCCCCTCGAAGTGGCTTATTTCTAAGGCGTTGATCTCTCTTTTCTTCAATTTTTGGAGCGGGATTCATAGCATTTGGTATCAGAGCTTTGGATTCTAGGGTTTCGCTGCTCCAAATAGGTCATCGTGGCATTTTCGATATAAATATTTTTCTACGAAGGTTCAGAAGTTGAATTTTTTACCACGCGAAACCGAAATCTCGAGGAACTTCGTGTAAATATTTTAGATCTTGGTTCGCAATATTTTTTGGAGATATGATCTGTGGAATTTAAGGTTTTTTCAAGCTCTTGAATTTCATCTCAAAGAGGTGACCTTGGGAAAATCATCATAACTCTCTCTCCGAGCATCAGATTGGAATTCTGTAAAAAGTGGCCGAAATCACACAGAATGTAGTTTCCTATGTATCAATTTCAAAACAGAAGGAGGAAAAAATGACACATAGCACACTGTACAAGTTTTCTCTATTGAACCAGTTCATAATTAGGTCATTGTGGGATATTGGGTATAACTTTATGTTGCAAAATCCAAATCAGGTCAGACCTATGGCATTGGAAAGAAGATTTAGAGGGCTACTACTAGACCAGATTTCAGATATTTAAGATATGAAATCACAGAGATAATCCAGTTTCAATATCTATCTCCTCAAAAGAAATAAAATGTGTGTATTTGTTTTTCAAATTACATAAGTCTTGTTTGAAAAATCAGTTTGAAGTGATTCCAAGGGCATATTGAAGCATATATATCAGTATTGGGTTCTAAAATGCTCCCTAAAAAGAATTCAACACCCATTAAGCCCTCAGAATACTCTACTATGACTCATGAAGAGGAAGAAGTGCAACATGATATATCAAAATTACAAGAGCAAGTACACCAAATTTCACTCTCGCAAAGAGAAACAAAAAATGAAATGGAAGTTTTGAAGAAAGGCATGGAAGCTAAGATGGATGGTTTGAAAAAAGGTGTGGAAGCTAAGATGATGCAGGAGCATTAGCTCCGAAAAACACCTTGTATTTTATTTAAGCTAGGGGGTTTCATGTTTTGAAGAAATATTAAATTTCATGTAAATATTAATATTATTTTGAGTGATTAATTATATTTTAATTAATTATTTGTGAGAGTTTGTAAATGTTTCCAAATAGTTGGAAACATGAGAGAAATTAGTTTCAAGATAATTTAGAATTAATAATGGAGCCTAAGTTGGAATTAGTTTCTAAGCTTTAGGGATAAAAATCTATCTTTTAGGGATGTTGAGAGATTTAGGGATTTGTTAGGGATAGAATTAAATTTAGTGGATTTGTAATTTGTATAAATTAGAGGTAGACTTGAATAGGGAGGGTGTGATTGAGAGAAAGCTTTAACAACCAAGGCTGTAAGCCTCTGGAAAATTGTAAGGGCCATGAACGTTGGATATCCGGCCAAAGAAAAGGCTGTAAGTGATCTCCTTTTGTTTATATGAAAACAATGTTTCAGATTTATATATAACCCGTTGATTGATTGAGAAAACTTGTGTAATTTAGTGACATCGAAAGTGAGTGGATTTCACTGCTGCATAATGTGTTAAATGAATTGTAAACCATTAAGAGCTGTAGTATTGTTTTGGCAAATTGTGAGATGGAGCGTTTTTAGCTGTTTGAAATGCTTGGTCGATATGGTTAAATGTTGATTGGTATATGTAATGCATAAGCAAGTTGGGCAATCAAAGGGCGTTGGATGCAGAATTCGCTTCAGATTCTGCCTATTTTGAATGGGACAGAGTATCGATCAGAAGCAAAGGCACGTTAGTAAAATTCGATCTGCAAATTAATTAAAGATGCAGGAACGAACATCAGTAGGAGACTGATCGGTAAAGGGAAAGCGTTCCAATTAGAATGAAGAAGCATTGTAAGGATCGATGGAAATCGAGTAAATTAAATCTGCTACAGCGTTGAAATTGGGCGTATGCAATCGAATGAACTTCGATTGGCAGGTTTGAATTCATATAAATTTGCTGGATAAATTCTTTTTGTAAATGTCAGGTTGAATTGTGGAGAGATCAATTAGCACTGAAGAAAATTGGATTCTGTCTATTCTGAATTAATGAAACAATAATCTCAAAAGTCGATTTGTGTTATAGCATGACGTGGAGGAATCAATGTCTGCGCGAAGGGTTCTAGAGGTTATGCTCTGGCTTAAATTAAATAATTCAATGAATTGAAATCGATTCAAGTCGTGGAATCGATCTGGGAGATAAATGAACTGTATGAATGGTTCTGGAGTTATGTTGATCAATGATTGAATGCGTAGAAGAATTTCTGGGTAAGTGAAGTTTTAATGTTTTTGAAATTCTTTATAAACCCAAATCCTGAAATGTTAAGCTGAACGTTGAATACGTTATTATCCTGTGCAAAAGTTTAAATACTCATTAGTGAAATTCGATGAAGAAATGTTAAGGGCCATTGATTTGCTGAAAGGCTATCACTTAAAGTATCTGGAGCTGTAAACATGTTTGACAGAGAATGCAATTGATGTAATTAAGAAGAGATGAAAGTGCGAAGTAAAGACTTGAAGCAGAGGTAGCAGAAGAATTCATGAAGTCCTGGTCGAATCATAGAGATTATAAGATCAGGCGTAGAGTGGAAGCTCGATGTTCACTCCACCTTAACCACGAATGTGCTGGGTTTAGATTCTTTTGGGCAAACTATGAATTTGCAGAGGCGTTGTTGAGGTAAGCACCTTTATAGCGTATGAATGTTTATGAAATGAATGGGCTGATCCTTTGCGCAGTTGAACCAATTGTGACATGTGGAAATTGCAGATATAATAAATATTTGCAATGGTATTATTTAAACAGAGTTTTATATTGGAATCCGATTTTCTGAAGAGTTGAATTCATATGTGGTCGAATTGAGATTTAAAGCATGGGTACATTGGTTTTATTTAATTTTAAATATAGCCATATGTGAATGTTTGAAATGAATCGGAATTGAGAATTGGGAATTGCCAGATTTGAAGTTTTAGTTTTGGTGAGATGTATGCTTATATTCATAGCATAGATTGAAGATTCTGGGTTGCAGGTTTAGGCCTGCATCATTTTGGTATCAGAGCCGGAATGCTCTATTGAAGATGTTTGTTTTTTTTAATGAGGACAAGAAATTTCCGTTGAGAACTGAAGTGTTTGAATGTATTTGATATGCAAACTACACAAGTGAACATGATTGCAGAAACGAAGGGAGGAAAAGATCATGCAAGATCTTAAAGGTGAAATAGTTTTCTGATTTGAAATTTATGATTGAAGTTTATGGTTGCAGAGAAAATGGCAGTGAACCTGGAATTCAGCTAAAGGCTGAATAAGGAGGAAAATTGTAGTGTCCTGAAGAAGAAGGTGAGTTGAAGAGATAGCCTAGAGAGTGAGCAGAGGAGAGTGCTCAAAGAGGTTCCAGAGGCAGTGAACCAGTACTTACCAAAAGACTGAGTGAGGAGGGCTTGGTGAGGTAAGTGGCAGCAGAAGAGATTGTTGTCGTAGAGGCTAGTGCAACTCATGGTGAGTGAACAACTCATGGAGAAGGTGATCATGGAGGATCAGAGAAAAGGTTCAGAAGAATGGCACAGAGGTAAGATGACTGATGAAGTCAGAGAAAGAGAGATTGCAGTAATGAAGGTACAATTGCAGGTACTAGAAGAATGGCTGCAAGAGCAGGAAAATCAGAATAGAGGATGGATCTTTCCACTGAAGGGAAAGAGAGTGATTTGGCGACAATTGCAGGTGAAGTTGAGGCAAAGTGTGATTGCCTTATTGAAGAAAGGACTTAGAGTTCTTGAGCCAGAGTTGGAATTTGAAGATTCCACATGCAGATTTGTTCAGAAGGATGTGTTGGAGGAAGCAGTCAAGACTGAAAAGTCTTGCAGTTTTAAAACTAATAAGTTGTGTATGTTTGCAGGTAAATTACAGGGAGATGAGCAAGCTTTAGAGTTTGTTCAGGAGAGAGAATTGAATTTGAAGATGGTTCAGATCGATGCTGAGATAGCAAGATCTCAGGAGGAGATGAAGACGAAGGAGTCTACTCAGAATGTTGGAGTAGAAAGAGAAAGACCAGCTGATGATTGGTCAAGAGCTAGTGAGGGTATGAAGTATTGCCAGAGGAAGCTAGAGCAGATGATGGATGTACAGTTGAGATGTATGCAACTCAGAGCAGCTGAGTTGGAAGAGGAGGTTTCTATTGATGAAACAGAGGAGGAGATCATTGATGATTTCTTGAGTTATTGGGTAGATCCAGACCAGCTGGATAATGTGAACTCTTGTATTTTTGTAGCTGATAATTTTGATGTGGTTACAGGTGTTGAGGAGGATGCGCGATCTTGTGAAGTTGTCACAAGTGTGGAAATGAGTCTTTCAGGAGATAAGTACTCTGAAGAAGAAAGCAGTGATGCTTTTGCTGTTACAGCACATAATGTTCATGAGAATAAAAAGGAGATTCAGCTCGAAGAGCTGGTATATGAACCAACATTTGAGACTGTTGAAACTTGTAATTTTCAAACTGAAGAGTTGTGTATGAATGCAGGGATGATACATGACAAATTGTTTTTGAAAAGTGGTGGACAGATAACTGAGTTTATTGCAGAGGTTGAGGATCAGAATTATGTTCTGATGACAGATGAAGAGATGGTGATAACATAAAGCTTGACTTATGAAAGTATTGAAGATTGCACAGAAAGTTTCTCAAAGGAGATGACATGTTTATGGCATGAGTTAAGTGTCCTGGAGAAAATATTAGAAGCACAGAGGATAAGTGTTCAGAGTATAAAGATAGAGATGAATGGAAATAAAGAGGTTCCAGAACACAGAGGTATTCTCGAAGAAGATGACGTCGAGGAGAGACTAACTGATAGTCTCAAGAATGATTGGGATCAGCATACTGAAGTGCTAGCAGTGGGAAGTAAGGCACCGAGGCCTTATGATTTTTATTCTAACAAGTGTTTTGTGAATGCAGGTATTGTTGCAGGTACTGGAGAATATTTGACTCAGTCGAGCAGTCAAATGAAGGGAGAAGAAGTTTTCTGTTCCAAAAGACAAGAGGGCATGGATGACCGGGTGGAAGTCAGAACAGAAACAAGCAAAGAAGCAAGAAGTCAACAAGTGACAGTACATATAGAGAAAGTAAAAACTGAGCAAGCCGTCTTAGCTCAATAGACAACTAGAAATCAGCAGCCGGGAGATTTATTGGACCGAGAGATTGAAAGTATCAGAAGACTGATGACGAAAGAATCCCGGAAGAGACCAGCAGCAGTAAGAAAAAAAAGAAGCAACAAAAGAAAGACTGTAGCAGACTTGGAAGGCAGAGCAAGTGGAGCACTACAACACAAAATATGGAAACCTGGAGGACAACAGCAGATAACAACAGCCGTAAAGCAATTGACAAGCAATGAAAGATTACAAAATAAAATTTGGGATCCAGGAGGAAATAATTATCCAGACTTATGACCAGGTGGTCAATAATTTTCTTACATGGGGAGTCTGATGCAGGAGCATTAGCTCCGAAAAACACCTTGTATTTTATTTAAGCTAGGGGGTTTCATGTTTTGAAGAAATATTAAATTTCATGTAAATATTAATATTATTTTGAGTGATTAATTATATTAATTATTTGTGAGAATTTGTAAATGTTTCCAAATAGCTGGAAACATGAGAGAAATTAGTTTCAAGATAATTTAGAATTAATAATGGAGCCTAAGTTGGAATTAGTTTCTAAGCTTTAGGGATAAAAATCTATCTTTTAGGGATGTTGAGAGATTTAGGGATTTGTTAGGGATATAATTAAATTTAGTGGATTTTTAATTTGTATAAATTAGAGGTAGACTTGAATAAGGAGGGTGTGATTGAGAGCAAGCTTTAACAGCCAAGGCTGTAAGCCTCTGGCAAATTGTAAGGGCCATGAACGTTGGATATCCGGCCAAAGAAAAGGCTGTAAGTGATCTCCTTTTGTTTATATGAAAACAATGTTTCAGATTTATATATAACCCGTTGATTGATTGAGAAAACTTGTGTAATTTAGTGACATCGAAAGTGAGTGGATTTCACTGTTGCATAATGTGTTAAATGAATTGTAAACCATTAAGAGCTGTAGTATTGTTTTGGCAAATTGTGAGATGGAGCGTTTTTAGCTGTTTGAAATGCTTGGTCGATATGGTTAAATGTTGATTGGTATATGTAATGCATAAGCAAGTTAGGCAATCAAAGGGCGTTGGATGCAAAATTCACTTCAGATTCTGCCTATTTTGAATGGGACAAAGTATCGATCAGAAGTAAGGGCACGTTAGTAAAATTAGATCTGCAAATTAATTAAAGATGCAGGAACGAACATCAGTAGGAGACTGATCGGTAAAGGGAAAGCATTCCAATTAGAATGAAGAAGCATTGTAAGGATCGATGGAAATCGAGTAAATTAAATCTGCTACAGCGTTGAAATTGGGCGTATGCAATTGAATGAACTTCGATTGGCAGGTTTGAATTCATATAAATTTGCTGGATAAATTCTTTTTGTAAATGTCAGGTTGAATTGTGGAGACATCAATTAGCGCTGAAGAAAATTGGACTCTGTCTATTCTGAATTAATGAAACAGTAATCTCAAAAGTCGATTTGTGTTATAGCAAGACGTGGAGGAATCAATGTCTGCCCGAAGGGTTCTAGAGGTTATGCTCTGGCTTAAATTAAATAATTCAATGAATTGAAATCGATTCAAGTCGTGGAATCGATCTGGGAGATAAATGAACCGTATGAATGGTTCTGGAGTTATGTTGATCAATGATTGAATGCGTAGAAGAATTTCTGGGTAAGTGAAGTTTTAATGTTTTTGAAATTCTTTATAAACCCAAATCTTGAAATCTTAAGCTGAACGTTGAATACGTTATTATCCTGTGCAAAAGTTTAAATACTGATTAGTGAAATTCGATGAAGAAATGTTAAGGGCCATCGATTTGCTGAAAGGCTATCACTTAAAGTATCTGGAGCTGTAAACATGTTTGACAGAGAATGCTATTGATGTAATTAAGAAGAGATGAAAGTGCGAAGTAAAGACTTGAAGCAGAGGTAGCAGAAGAATTCATGAAGTCCTGGTCGAATCATAGAGATTATAAGATCAGGCGCAGAGTGGAAGCTCGATGTTCACTCCACCTTAACCACGAATGTGCTGAGTTTAGGTTCTTTTGGGAAAACTATGAATTTGCAGAGGCGTTGTTGAGGTAAGCACCTTTATAGCGTATGAAGGTTTATGAAATGAATGGGCTGATCCTTTGCGCAGTTGAACCAATTGTGACATGTGGAAATTGCAGATATAATAAATATTTGCAATGGTATTATTTAAACAGAGATTTATATTGGAATCCGATTTTCTGAAGAGTTGAATTCATATGTGGTCGAATTGAGATTTAAAGCATGGGTACATTGGTTTTATTGAATTTTAAATATAGCCATATGTGAATGTTTGAAATGAATCGGAATTGAGAATTGGGAATTGCCAGATTTGAAGTTTTAGTTCTGGTGAGATGTATGCTTATATTCATAGCATAGATTGAAGATTCTGGGTTGCAGGTTTAGGCCCGCATCATAAGATGGATGGTTTGAAGAATGGCATGGAAGCTAAGATGGATGACATGGAAGCTAAGATAGATGAAAAGTTGAAAGACAACAAGGAAGACATGAAGAATGATCTAAAAGGAGACATGGAAGGTTTGAAGGAAGGTTTGAAAAAATTGATACAAGAAATGGTTCCTAATGGCGAAAATATAGTAGAGGAAACTCATGATGAGAACAAAGTAAATGTTAATCGTGATTTCATAAACTATAATTTTGGATTGAAGACCCACCATATCCAAAGATCGATATGATGAATTTTGATGGCAAGGATCCCATCACATCGATACTACAGATGGAGCAATATTTTGATCTCAATAATGTGAAGAAAACACAAAAGGTACACCTTGCAACTTTATATTTAGAACAAAATACATTTGTATGGTATCGATGGCTTTGATCCCGTAAAAAAATTTAAATTGGTCAATTTTTAAGGAGGAAATGATAGCACATTATGAGGATACAAAGAGCAACACCTTCTTTAGCCAATTGGTAAATCTCAAACAAAAGGGTTCAGTGGTGGAGCACACTGAGGACTTCCAGAAATTGAATATAAGGGTAGTTGATACTGCAGAGGAACATAGGCTTGATGTCTTCATAGGGAATTTAAAGGATAACTTCCAACATGAGGTTCGCCTTTGGGAACCTGATTCATTGGAGAAGGAATTTAGGTTGGCAAGAAACATTTAATGTAAAATTATGGCAACAAGGAAGCCTAATGCTCATATCTATAAATATGGAAGTGTTGCTACTCCTAGACTTCCACAACCTACAAGGTTGACACCACAAAAATTGGAAGAAAAAAGAGCAAAAGGGCTTTGCCACAGTTGTGATAGAAAATACACTAAAAGTCATAAGTGTGCTGAGAAGAAGTTATTTTACATATATTGTGAAGAGGAGGAAGAAAATGAACAAGAAAATTCAAAGAATGGATATACACAAGGAACCAACCCTAAAGAAAGAAGAAATGATTGCGACCATATCCTGTAATGCATTGGCAGGAATTACCACTCCTCAAAACCTCAAGATAGAAGGAAATATCAACAAGAAAAAAGTAATAGATTTGATTGACTCGTGTAGTACCCATAATTTTATTCATTGTAAGGTAGCCAAGGAATTGAATTGCTTCCTATACACAACACCATAATTTCAAGCGATGGTTGCAAATGGAGGAACTATAAATTACTCTGGAAAATGCCATAATATCAAGATAACCATGGGGAAATATGTATTGAATAGTCCAATGCTTTCCATTCAAATGGGAGGTGTTGATGTTTTACTAGGAGTACAATGGTTACAATCTTTCGGGATGGTAGCTTTTAATTTTCAAGAACTTTTCTTGAATTTTTTTTTGGAAGGAAAGGAAGTTGAATTATATGGTATCGCAGGGAAGCGGGTAAAGATAATAAGATTTAATGTCATGAAAAAGCTTATGAAGAAATAACAATGAGGTGTAATTTCACAATCATGCTCACTAGAAGTTCCAACATCGAAATCATCTATTTCTCCAGATCTCCAAAAAGTCTTGGAAAATCATTCCAAGGTGTTGGAAACTCCCAAAGGACTCCCACCTATTAGTGATCATGATCATGCTATTCATTTTATTCCATGAAGTGTTCCTCCAAACATTAGGCCTTACAGATATCCTTATGTCCAAAAGAGCGAAATTGAACATATGATTGCAGAAATTTTAGAGGCTGGTATAATTCAACCGAGTCAAAGTTATTTCTTTGCTCCAGTAGTATTGGTTCACAAGAAGGATGGATCATGGTGCATGTGTCTGGATTATAGGGAGCTCAATAAGTTCACTATTAAAGATAAATTTCCCATTCCTGTGATTGATGAATTATTGAATGAGTTACATGGAGAAATTTATTTTACCAAGTTGGATCTTCATTCAGGATATCATCAAATTAGAATGAAGAATGAAGATATTCTGAAAACAACATTTTGAACTTATGAGGGTCATTATGAATTTTTGGTCATGCGTTTTGGCCTTACCAATGCATCTTATACATTTCAAGGGTTGATGAATTCCATTTTCAAACCCTTAGAAAATTTGTGTTAGTATTTTTTATGATATACTAATCTACAACAAGTCTTGGAAGGATCATGTTCAACATGTTGAGAGGGTGCTCAAACTATTGGAGGAGAAACAATTATATGCAAAAACCTCCAAATGTTCCCTTGGAGTACAAAAGATGGAATATCTGGGTCATATTGTAACTCACGAGGGTGTTAAGGTAGACCCTAAAAAAATTAAAGCCATTAAGGAATGGAAAGTCCCCACAACCATAAAGCAGTTGCGAGCATTTGTCGGGTTAACACGGTATTATCACAAGTTTGTTAAGAATTATTTGAGAATAGCAGCACCTCTAACAACATTATTGAAGAAAGGTGCATTTTCAATAACTCCTGAAGCAACTAAGGCCTTTGAACATCTTAAAGAGGAAATGTGCCTAGCACCGGTCTTAGCTATGCCGTACTTCAAAAAAACCTTTATTATGGAATGTGATGCCTCAGTAAATGGAATTGTTGCTGTTTTAATGCAAGAAGAAAGACCCATTGCTTTTGAAAGGTGTCCAATCAAAGGAAAGTATTTACAGAAAGCTATTTATGAGAAATAAATGTTGGAAATACTACATGCACTAAACAAATGGAGACCTTACCTAATGCGAAGACACTTCAAGGTAAAAACTAATCCTGATAGTATTAAATACTTTTTGGAACAAAGACTATCTCCAGAAGAGCAGAAAAAATGGGTCACAAAGGTGTTGGGTTATGATTTTGAAATCATCTTCAAAAAAGGGAAGCTAAATGTTGTTGCAGATGCACTCTCAAGAAAGGATGAAGAGGTGGAAGCATTGCTTTGTGTCATTTCTATTATCTAGCCAGATTGGATAACTGAAGCAACGGATGAATGGAAAAAAGGACGAGGAAGTGTGGAAACTCATTCAAAATTTGTAGCAAGATCCTAGTACATCTGATACATTTAGTTGGAAAAAATGATTCCTTATGGTACAAAGATCACTTATATCTTTGTAAGAACTCCCAACTAAAACAAAATATTCTTTTGGAATTGCACACTTCTCCTTTAGGAGGACACTCATGATTTTTAAAAACTTGCTAGAGGGTGAAGAGATAATTTTTTTGGGATGACCTTAAATCTAATATTCAAAAGTTTGTGGCGGAATTTTAGGTTTTCCAGCAAAATAAAGTTGAGACAATTAAGACCCTGAGTCTTCTACAACCTTTATCCATTCCAAGTCAATGTTGGGAGGAGATTTCAATGGATTTTATCACATATTTACCTAATTCCAAAGGAAAGAGTGTCATCATGGTGGTAGTTAATAGACTTACCAAGTATGCACAGTTTTGTGCATTATCTCATCCATTTAAAGCAAGTACAGTTTCTACTGCATTTATGGAAACAATTCAAAAGCTACATGGAAACCCAAAGATTATTGTAAGCAACAGAGATCCCATTTTTACTGGAAATTTTTGGACGGAATTATTTCTTGTTTGGGTACTCAAATAGCTCATAGCTCATCTTATCATCCTCAATCCGATGGGAAAACTTAGATAGTGAACAAATGTTTGGAAGGATATCTTCGTTGTTTCGTATCCGATTAAAAAACACAATGGGTCAAGTGGTTACCTTTGGCTGAATGGTGGTTTAACACTGTTCCTTCCATACTGCAGCAAAAATGACCCCATTTATGGCACTTTATGGATATCACCCAACATCCATCACATCATCTTTAATAGAAAATTATAATGTTCAAGCTATGGAATATCACATCAAGCATCAACAACAAGTTTTCCAACTCTTAAAGTATAACCTAAATTTAATACAAAATAGAATGAAACAACAAGCATATCAACATTGCAACGAGAGAATTTTTGATGTAGGATACTGGGTATTTTTACAGCTACAACCATACAAACAAATGTCCCTCAAGAAAGCTAAGAAGGATAATAAATTATTGCCAAAGTACTATGGTCCTTACAAGGTGTTGCAAAAGATTCGTACTATGGCATATAAATTGGAGCTTCCTACTTCTTCTCGAGTGCATCCATTTTCCATGTTTCATGCTTAAATAAGGTTGTAGGTGACAAAATTCCAGTTCAAACAATATTTCCAGAACTTGATGAGGAAGGAAAATTCATATTGGAACCTGAAGCAGTCACGGAAACAAGAACTCAACAGCTACTAAATCGATCAATTTTAGAGTCTCTCATCAAGTGGAAGAACTTGCCCACTGAAGATTCTACATGGGATGATGAGAATTTTATACAAAATCATCTAGAGCTACTCAAGCATTGAGGAAAACACTTTTTTGAAGGAGAGGGGCATTTTAGGTCCCTATATTACTAGTGTAGTCCCTTATTGTTGTTAGTGTATCCCCCTTATTGTTATTATTGTACCCCTGTAACCCCCATATTGTTATTATTGTGCACTTAAATTATTATTGTTAGGTCGGCTAGGATTATATTGTGACCCCATGGACTCCTGTATATAGAAAGGAGGTTTTCTCATTTGTATCATCCAAGAATTGTTCATTTATGTAATGTAAATGAGGTTTCCCCCTTGAAGTGGATTATTTCTAAGGCATTGATCTATCTTTTATTCAATTTTTGGAGCTGGTTTCATAACATCTTCTATCTCCTCCTCTTATTATTCCTCCACCTCTTCCACCTCCAATCCTAGGTTATCCACCATTGTATACTTCTCCTTCCCCTTCTTCAACCATTTTAGTTTCTTTAGAACTAATGTAAGGCTCCAAAATTGGATTTCTAGTTCCTCTAGTTCTTCTATCAATGGTATATTAAAATAGGTTTCATCTTCTTCTTCTTCACTAGGCACTTTTAGTTCTTGTGCTAGAATTTGATCTCTCGTTGAATACAGAAAAATTAATCCTTTTGTTGGGGATGTAGGATCCTCTTCTTTTACTATGGCCTCAGTTGATGAGGTTGGTGAATATATAGGTTGAAATTCAGATCTAAGTACCTCAGGAAGTCTATGCCTTCCTACACTAGATGGTATACGAGTTTGGGTGGATGGTGTGGCACTACAAGGTCATGGTGGGGTGAGTGGTGATGATGGAATTAAAATTCTACCTCTACCTACGAATATTATTCTAGAATCTCTTTCCCTATGCATGTCATTTTTGTTGTTTTTTAAGAAAAATAAAATACTCCTATATACACTTCCTCAACAATTTCCCCAAAATTTTTGTCAATTTAATTGTATTAAAATTGATTACATAAATTATCAACTAGGTCTATTAGATTGACGAAGTGTAAGTGCACTATATGTGCTAGGAACCTTGGTTATCTAAATTGAATTAAATTTTTAGTGCACATGATTGGATTATTTATTGAAACTAATTCTAAGAAAGATGATCACACTCTTATAAAGTTATATATAATTATGAAATCCACACAAGAAATAAAAATCTCAAACTCATAAATCAATCTAACACTTGCAAAATGAAATTTAACACACACACACACACATTGCAATATATCTGAAATATGCTTTGAATGAAACTCAATTTCTAAAAGAATAAACTCATCTATCAATATAACACACCCTTGCATGAAAAACAAAAATGAATTGAAACTATATTCACACTTGCTCAAAATGAGAAATCACTCATGCTTTGAAATATAACCTGCAAACAAATCCTCTGTTCTAATAATTTCAATTTCATTCCAAATTCAAACTCACACTGCTGCTATCACTACTTCTTTATTCAATATATGTGCTCCTAAATCAATAAATGAAAATGGTTAATGAAAAAATCAAACTGTGTGCTATCTAATTCAAAATCAATAAAAGAAAAATGTTCTACATGATGCATCCAGAAAATAAGCTTACGAAATAATATCAAAATTCTACTTAAAACAAGAAAACCTTACTACTTGAGGGGGGCCTCCACAATTAGGTGGCCAGAAGATCCAATCGAGCAATCAACCACACATCGAAATAAGAAGGATTATTTGAATTAAAGCATAATTTAAATTCACACTGTCACATAAAAATTCATTGTGTTTTTGGTTGTTGCGAGGTATTTTTATAAAGCCTGCATCATTAAATGTTTAGAGCTCTATGCCTAGCCTTGCTAAAAGAATGCTAAAATAAACTATGAAATGATATCATAATAGAAATCTCTCATGATTTTCTATTAAAAATTAAAAATTGTGAGGCATATATATCATTCCTCACTCGCCTGTTATAGCTCGCAGAGTTGACTTTATCCTTGACCACGCAACTGGAAGCTTCTCGTATCAATCTGGTTCATGAAGATAGGAGGGAATCATTGAGTGCATTGATCAACACATTTCCATAGATTTCTCCCTCCAGTTTTCACTTGGAAACCTATCAAACAATATACTTGGCTACAGAATCAGACATTAGCTGCAGAATCATCCCCATCCAGTAGCTAAAGAAAATATTAGAATAATAATAAACAAAATTATTAACTTATGAAAGACAAGCTATTATATACCTTCCATGTTATAAATCCTATGATTTGATGCCAATTGAGTGATTATGATGGTCAAAAAGAAATAAAGTAGGTGAAAAATAGGTGTCAAAAGAAGAAATTATGAGGCTCAGCAATCTCCTCCAAGTTGACTTGTCATTCCTTGCCACAAAGTGTACCTCTATGTCACCCTAATTCATGGAATAATGAATCTCCTAGAAGCAACATGAGGGTAGAATATATCTCCAAAATCCAACCCCTAGCTTGTGGATGGAAGTAAGAGAGGGTGATAAGTTAAGAGTTATTATCCATTTACCAATATAGGCTTGAGATCCACTCTTGATGGGAGGATGAGCTCAAGGGATAAGGGGTTAAATCTCCAAGGTGGTATAGGATAGGATTCGAGACTTTCATCCAAGGTAATTAGTTATAAAAACTCATGGAAGCTTATGGAAGAGGAAGCTTCAATATTATTTTTATTTTTCCCAAATTTCTAGAATCAACGTACCCCTAGGAAGGGGAAACTTGATGGTGATCAACGAAAGTATAGAGAGAGACAACCTACTAGTGAATGTTGGTCTCTGAAGGGACAAGGTGCATTGGGCATAAAAATCACTGAAATGAAGAAGTTTCAAGAATAAATTGAGGGTTTTAGGAGAGTCATGCTTGGGGATTTGTGTAGGGAGGATGACAAAGTGTTCAAAGGATGTGAATGATCCCGTTTGAAGGCCTATTGACCAAATGTGAAAAATTGGCCTTTAATAGTAGGGTAATTTAGTTCTTTTACCTATAGAATAACACCCATAAAAGAAATAGGCATCTCATTTCCTTCATTTCCCTTCTAAGTTAACATATTGAAAATCGATAAGTTAAAAGAAAATGTATAAAGCATGAAATATTTACTATGATCTAGACTGAAAATTGCAGGTGTGTCAGAAATATCATGTTTGATCCAAGTAAACGCGTATTTATTCCATTTTTACCACTTATTTACTGCATCTTTCTTGACCATTTCTTTTATATGTTTGACAATATGTGTGTAATCATAGATGAATTTTCTAAGGAAATTGATTTTCCCTAAGAAAGACTACATGGATTTATTTTTTACCGGGAATGGGATTTGTGTGATAGCCTTGACCTTCTTGGGATCAATATTGATTCCACTATTTGCTATGATGTGTACTAGCATGATCTTTGATTAGGTGCTTAGTATTTAGCTCAAAAATCAAAGTTTTCATAATTGCTTGAAACTAGGATGATAGCGTAGAGCTTGTCACCAGGATTCCAATGCAACTCGTTTCATCAAAATTCGAGTTCGTATGAGTAAGCTATGGTCTGTTGTCCATTTACCCAAACAGCTAAAAAAATTGCAAATTGTGATAGGTTGTTGACATGGTAGCCCAGTCAGCAAAAAGGAACCTTCTGGAATATTCTGTAGGTTTTTTCCAATGAGGCTGTGACAATTGGCACTTTCTAATTCGCCAGTTTAGTGTATGTGGTTGTTATCACTCTAATAATTCTCAAAGTTGTGAGATTTTTTATTATATTTTAAAGAATACCAGAGGTAACCACAAACTTACTTTTAAGCCTTACGATCTAATCTTCCTAATGCTCAGATAGGGCTCTCTCTATATGATTTAACTTTGTTTTTATATCTGACTTTAGGCTAGTCATATGGTGCAAATTGGTTTTGGGGTTTTGATTTGGTTTGGTAGGAAAATCACTTACATAGATGGATATCTATAGATTTGTAACCCATTGGGAAAATGGAGTCAATGTGTCAAGAAGTTAGATCAGGATCAAGGTCTAAAGGTAAATTTTCATAGGGCAAGATAGTAGAGTCACTTCAGTTCTTCAAAGGCTGATGGTGAAATGGTTTTAATCGGGATAAAGAGCAATTAAGGGTTATTAAATCCGGATAAGGAGTGAAAAGGTAGAGGTCAATCAAAATCAGGAAGAAATTAAGGGTTCCCTAGTCTGGATATTAGCAGAAAACATTTAAATGAAAATCAATCAATAACAAAGTGCTTTTTAATAAATTCTGAAATAACAATTCCTAATTTCACATTAAAGTTTAGAACACATTTATCAATGGATGTAGAACATAAGAAAATTGACAAAATGACAAGTGAAATACTTCACTGCAGTGGCCCAACACATGAATCCTTTAATATGATGCTTTATTTCCTGTGATCTAGTCTGCTGACTTGAACTTGATACAAAAACCTTTGGGTTCAAAATATAATAGTTAGATAAATGTTCAACAATTAATCCACACTCAATATTTCAAATGACGAAGTATTTATACAAAAACAACTAGTAAAAAATATCCTAGAATAATCTTAGGAATTTTTCATGGAAAATAAAATATCTTCATGCAAGAATATAGTGAAAACTGCCTAACTAATTGCTAGCTGTCCTATTTATTGAAATTAAATAGCTTGCTGTTTGGATTTGGGCTGCAGCTAGATAACTGAGGTGTCCCTCATGCTGGCAGTTTTATCTTCAATATGATTTGATCTTCATCTTTCATCTGATACACTTTCAACTGATACTCTTTGGCTAATACAATTTGACTGATGAAATACTGTTTACTGCTTAAGTAAAAACAACAAACTCTATTTTTACCTTTCATGCTCTTTCATCACTATAATTTGATCTTATAGTGAACCTGTCATTTTCTCCTAGAATTCAATTTCTGGCAATTTGATCTTCATAAGTCTTCTGAAGTTTTCATCAGCTTCAGTGTATTTTGCAAATGTTGGTTTGATTACAAAAAGGTGTTTTACTTCATGCTGCAAGTAAAACATATTTTCAAAACATTTATACAAAACTTTCCCTGTTGGGATTCCCTGCCAATCTGATTTTTTTACCTGTTCTTAGAAAATTCTCTTATCTTTTTGTTATAATCTTCTCGTTTCATCAAATTTTCATTGATTACCAAAATATTTGGAAGGCCCTTTTGCCTCAAAATATCAAATTTTACCATAAATCTTATGATTGCCATATCCATGTTTTGGCACTTTTCCTCTAATTGTTTCATCAATTTCTTCTTGGAAATTACCTTTCTTACTTCAAGTATGGTCTCTATTCTATCTGTAATTCCAATTTCATATAGTTCTTGTTTATTTTTGGAATTGAGGAGTTTTATCATTTCCAATGCCTCTTCAGGTTTTGTACCTAGTTCCTCTTTGGTCTTCTGTATTTCTTCTTTTGCCATTTTTAGTAAATCCTCTTGTTCATAAATTACCTGTATAGATGGCCAAGTATCATTGATTGCCTCAATGATATTGGACCATAATTGGTTTTTTACATGTGCCACAGGTTCTTTCAAAGTCAATTATGTTTCTAATTTCTTGAGTTGTTCACTCAACCTTTTGGCCTTTTTCTCTTCAGTCTTGGCATTAATATGTGCAAGCTTTTTGGCATCTTCAAGATTCGTAATTTGTTCCTTTAACCTGTTTATTTAATTGGCTTGTATGGTCATGTATTGCATTGCCTTACCAATTTAATGGCCTCATATGATTGCTAGGCTGTTGTTGCTGAAGACTCAGTGGCAGAAGTTGTTGATGAAGTTACTGGCACTGTTGTAGCAAATTGAACCTTTGGAGATAATTCTTATGCTAGAGTAGATGGTACCGCTATTGTAACCATAGGAATTACAGTATGAGGGACTTCCTATGCTTTGGTGGCTTCTTTTTCTTGGACTAATTTTTCCATCTCAATCTCCATCTCTTTAATCTGGGCTGTCAGCTGTAATATGAGACTCATCATCTCATCCTTTTGATTAGATTCCTGTAAAATCTCCTTGGCCTATGGATGCTCTATAGGAGGTAATTTCAACTATTTCCTAAGTTCAACAATATCATTATTCTTCTTTTTTATTAGTTCCTCTTTAGATTTTACATTATTAGGATCATAAACCACCTCAATCACTAACTCCTCCAAGGATTTGATTATGATATCCTTTGCATATGAAGAAGATTTCTCAACTTTGAGTTGATCTCTTACATTTATCAAAGTATTCTAAAGCTTCTGTGCACTCATTACTTTTGTAGTCATTGTGGAATAAAACATCTTTGAACTCTGTTTATGGAATTCAATTTGGTCTAGGGGATGAATGTCCTGAACTAGAACTTCAAAATCAACCTTTTTATAATCAGATGTTGTTTTAGCAGTTGGCACTATGGGTTGAAGCACTGCCATCAATAATTTCTTGTTCTTATAATCAAAGGCTAAAAGCAACCCGTTTTGTATGCTAAGGGGTCTACTTTAAGTACTGAGAGTATATTTCATTCTTTATTTCTTCATTTTTAGCCTTAATCTCTTTGTACCTTTCCTTAATGTCCATATCCTTGTCCTCTTTCTGCTTTGATGATGACACTTCTATGCTATGTTTTTTTTGGATCAAATGTGTATTAGAAGTGGTTGGATGCTGTTCATTTTCAATTACTGTAGGAGGCTCAGTATCTTTCTCCGGAATTTCGATATCGATGACCTCAAGTGTCTCTTTTTATTTATCTACAGGATTAATCTTTGGTTTCTCGCTGTACTTGAGTTTGAACTTTCTTTCTGTAGTGGTATCGGCTATGTAAGACCCTTCTTACCTATTTATTTTCATGCTTATGCCTTCCTGAGCCAGATTCTGCAAAATGTGACTAGTATCACTTTTCTTATCAACTTCTACCAGTGTATTCTCTAACCATTCTATTTGGTTTGAGAATTTCTCAATATCATGTCTCTTCTCATGAATGTATGGAGTTAATTTACATTTAACTCTCATTTTTTTGATTATGCCATAAGGATCATAATACCAAAGAAAACTTTTGCTGAATTTGTATTCTAACAACTGCTTTTCTGCCTCTGCACCTGCTTCTCTATTATTACATATGAATGGACCCACTTGATTTTTCAATTTAAATTGGGTTTTATTCTTTGCAGCCAAGAAATTTACAGAATATGAGTTCAAAATTTGTCTTATATACTCTAAATCAAAAAACCTTATAGGTAAATATTTTGGCAACTTAAAAGGAATGAGGGTTGTCCCATAAACTCTGATTTCAGTGTGATTTTGGTATATATACCAACCAATTGTCCTGCTCTGTTCAGAAAACTATAAAAATTTCTTGATTTCATTGGTGATCCTAGGTTGCACACTGTTGTTTATAATATTTACCAATGGATGGATAAAAGAATATGTTAACTCTGCATAAGTGAATTCATTTGACTCCTTTCTGATCAAGGAAGTCCATAATATAACAAATTGTGGATTTCCTTCCACATCCAGCTTTTGAAGAGTTATAGGGAACTTTTCAAACTGAAAATAAAGAAACACGTGGAAAATAAATGAAGTATACCTAAAGACACCTTCAGTAGGCAGCTTGACTATCTGTTCATGGATACTATCGACAATATACCGGGCAAAATTGTAGATAACTGCAGGGGGCTGGCTAGGTGAAAAAATGGATAGGAAACCAAGTACTAATGCATCAGTATGTTCATATGTGAAATATCCAAGTAAAAAAGACATTATGGAAATAATGTGTCTGGTTCCTTCTAGGAATTTAGAAGAGGAGTATGGAGGGTTGAGCTTGGGAATTTCCACATAGGAGGGCATGAAGGTTTGAGAACTTTGGAATCTTTTTGTTAGGTCCCTATATTACTAGTATAGTCCCTTATTGTTGTTAGTGTAACCCCCTTATTTTTATTGTTGTACCCCTGTAGCCCACATATTGTTATTATTGTGCCCTTCAATTATTATTGTTAGGTCGGCTAGGATTACATTGTGGCCCCACTAGGATTACATTGTGGCCCCATGGACTCCTATATATAGAAAGGAGGTTTTGTCATTTGTATCATCGAAGAATTGTTCATTCATGTAATGTATTGGAGGTTGCCCCCTCGAAGTGGCTTATTTATAAGGTGTTGATATCTCTTTTATTCTATTTTTGGAGTTGGTTTCTCAACATTTGGTATCAGAGCTTTGGATTCTAGGGTTTTGCTGCTCCAAAAAGGTCATCGTGGAATTTTCGCTATAACGTTTTTTATACGAAGTTTAAGAAGCTAAAATGTTTAGAGTGCGAAGCTGAAATCCTGAGGAACATTTTTCACAAAATTTCAGATCTTGGTTCATAATATTTTCGGAGATATGGTCTGTGGAAGTTAGGTCTTTTGCAGGCTCCCGAATTTCATCTCAAAGAGGTGATCGTGGGAAAATATTCATAACTTTCTCTCTGAGCATCAGATTAGAATTCTATAAAAAGTGGCCGCAAGCACACGGACTGTAATTTCCTTTCTATCAATTTTAGAGCAGAAGGAGGAAAAAATGACACGTTTCAAGTCGTACAAGTTGACTCTACTGAACTAGTCCATAATTAGGTCATCGTAGGAGATTGGGCACAAATTTGCCTTCAAGAATCCAAATCAGGTCAGACCTATGGCATTGAAAAGAGAATTCAGAGGGCTACCTCAGTACCAAATTTTAGATATTGAAGATCCGAAATCACAGAGATAATCCAGTTTCAATATCTAGCTCCTCAAAAGAAAGAAAAAGGTGTGTATTTTTTTTCCGAATTGCATAAGTCTTGCGTAAAAAATATCCGTTTGAAGTGATTCCAAGGGCCTATTGAGCATATATTTCAGTATTGGGTTCTGAAATTTCTCCTAAAAAGAATTCAACACCCATTAAGCCCTCAGATTACTCTAGTATGACTCATGAAGATGAAGAATTGCAACATGATCTATCAAAATCACAAGAGCAAGTGCACCAAATTTCGCTCTCGCAAAGAGAGAAAAAAAATGAAATGGAAGTTTTGAAGAAAGGCGTGGAAGCGAAGATGGATGGTTTGAAGAATAATATGGATGGTTTTAAGAAAGGCGTGGAAGCTAAGATGGATGGCATGGAAGCTGGCATGGAAGCTAAGATGGATGATATGGAAGAAAAAATTAAAGACAACATGGAAAACATGAAGAATGATCTAAAAGAATACATGGAAGGTTTGACAAAGTTGATACAACAAATGTTTCCTAATGGCGAAAATATAGTGGAGGAAACTCATGATGAGAAAAAAAAAATGTTAATCATGATCTCATAAAATCTAATGTTGGATGGAGGAACCACCATATTCCAAAGATGGATATGAGGAAGTTTGATGGCAAGGATCTCGTAACATGGATACTATAGATGGAGCAATATTTTGATCTCAATAATGTGAAAAACACACAAAAGGTATGCATTGCAACTTTACATTTAGAAAAAAATACATTTGTATGGTATCGATGGCTTTTCTCTCATAAAAAAAATTGTCACTTGGTCAATTTTTATGGAGGAAATGATAGCACATTATGAGGATACAAAGAGAAACACCTTTTTTAGCCAATTGATAAATCTCAAACAAAAGGGTTCAGTGCTGGAGCACATTGAGGACTTTCAAAAATTGAATATAAGGGTAACTGATATTCTAGAGGAACACAGGGTTAATGTATTCATAGGGACTTTAAAGGATAGCATCCAACATGAAGTCCGCGATTGGGAACCTGATTCATTGGAGAAGGCATTCACATTGGCAAGAAAAATTGAATGTAAAATTATGGCGACAAGGAAGCCTACCACTCACATCTATAAAGATGGAAGTGTTGCTACTCCTAGAATTCCACAACATACAAGGTTGACACCACAGCAATTGGAAGAAAAAAGAGCAAAAGGGCTTTGCTACATTTGTGATAGAAAATACACTAAAGGTAATAAGTGCGCTGAGAAGAAATTATTTTACATAGAGTGTGAAGAGGAGGAAGAAAATGAAGAAGAAACTTCAAAAGTAGAGGATATACATAAGGAAGAAACCCTAGAAGGAGAAGAAATGAGTCCAACCATATCATGTAATGCATTGGCAGGAATTACCACTCCTCAAACTCTCAAGATATAAGGACATATCAAGAAGAAAAAGATAATAGTGTTGATTGATTCGAGTAGTACCCATAATTTTATTCATTGTAAAGTAGCCAAGGAATTGAATTGTTTCCTATACCTAGCACCAGAATGTCAAGTGATGGTTGCGAATGGAGGAAATATAAATTGCACTAGAAAATGCCATAATATCAAGCTAGCCATGGGGGAATATGTATTGAATATACCAATGATTTCCATCCCAATGGGAGGTGTTAATGTTGTACTAGGAGTACAATGGTTACAATCTTTCGGGATGGTAGTTTTTAATTTTCAAGAAATTTTCTTGAAATTTTTTTTGGAAGGAAAGGAAATCGAATTACGGGGTATCACGGGGAAGCCAGGAAAGATAATAAGCTCTAATGTCATGACAAAGCTTATGAAGAAAGAACAACGGGGTATAATTGCACAATTATGCTCACTGGAAGTTCCAACATCAAAATCATGTATTTCTCCAGATCTCCAAAACATCTTGGACAATAATTCCAAGGTGTTTGATACTTCCAAAGGACTCCCACCTATTATTGATCATGATCATGCTATTAATTTTATTCCATGAAGTGTTCCTCCAAAAATCAAGCCTTACAGATATCCTTATGTCCAAAAGAGTGAAATTTAACGTATGATTGCAGAAATGTTAGAGGATGGTATAATTCAACCAATTTAAAGTTCTTTCTCTGCTCCAATAGTATTGGTGCACAAGAATGATGTATCATGGCAAATGCATTTGGATTATAGGGGAGCTCAATAAGTTCACTATTAAAGATAAATTTCCCATTCCTATGATTGATGAATTATTGGATGAATTACATGGAGAAATTTATTTTACCAAGTTGGATCTTCGTTCAGGATATCATCAAATTAGAATGAAGACTGAAGATATTCCAAAAACAACATTTCAAACTCATGAGGGTCATTATGATTTTTTGGTCATGCCTTTTGGCCTTACCAATGCACCTTCTACATTTCAAGGGTTCATGAATTCCATTTTCAAACCCTTCCTTAGAAAATTTGTGCTAGTATTTTTTGATGATATACTAATCTACAACAGGTCTTGGAAGGATCATGTTCAACATGTTGACAGGGTGCTCAAACTATTACAGGAGAAACAATTATATGAAAAAGCATCCAAATGTTTCTTTGGAGTACAAGAGGTGGAATATTTGGGTCATATTGTATCTCACGAGGGTGTTAAGGTAGACCCTAACAAAATTAAAGCCATTAAGGAATGGAAAGTCCACACAACCATAAAGCAGTTGCGAGGATTTCTCGGGTTAACAGGGTATTATCGCAAGTTTGTTAAGAATTATGGGAGAATAGAAGCACCTCTAACAACATTATTGAAGAAAGATGCATTTTCATGGACTCCTGAAGCAACTAAGGCCTTTGAACATCTTAAAAAGGCAATGTGCCTATCACCGGTCTTAGCTACGCCAGACTTCACAAAAACCTTTATTGTGGAATGTGATGCCTCAGGAAATGGAATTGGTGTTGTTTTAATGCAAGAAGGAAGACCCATTGCTTTTGAAAGTCATTCAATCAAAGGAAAGTATTTACAAAAGGATATTTATGAGAAGGAAATGTTGGCAATACTACATGCACTAAAGAAATGGAGACCTTACCTAATGGGAAGACACTTCAAGGTAAAAACTGATCATGATAGTCTTAAACACTTTTACAACAAAGAATATCTTCAGAAGAGCAGCAAAAATGGGTCACAAAGATGTTGGGTTATGACTTTGAAATAATCTACAAAAAAGGAAAGCTTAATGTTGTTGCAGATGCACTCTCAAGAAAGAATGAAGAGGTGGAAGCATTGCTGTGACATTTTCAATTGTTCAGCAGGATTGGATAATAATGAGGATGAATGGAAGAAGGACGAAGAAGTGTGGGAACTCATTCAAAAGTTGCGGCCAAGATCACTGTCCACATCGGTAAATTGATTGAAAAAATGATTATATGGTACAAAAGTTAAAACATATTTGCAAGGATTCTTAACTAAAACAAGATTCTTTTAGGTGTTCTTCTACTTTAGGAGACACTCGATTTTTAAAAACTAGGGACGAAGAAGATTACAGGATTAATAATGATATTCAAGGTAGTAAATTTTTGTTTCAAACAAAGTAAAAAATTCTGAAGACAATTAATACTGGGTCTTCTACAACCTTTGTCCATTCCAAGTCAATGTTGGGAGAAGTTTCAATGGATTTATCACTTGGTTCACCTAAGTCCGGAAGGTATATACCATGTGGTGGTCGTTGATAGGCATACAATGCACCACTTTTATGCAAAATCTCATACATTTAGAAAGTAGTCAGTTGCTACTGCATTTATGGAAACAATTCAAAAGCTACATGGAAACCCGAAGATTATTGTAAGTGACAGAGATCCCATTTTTACAAGAAATTTGTGGATGGAATTGTTTTCTTGTTTGGGTACTCAACTAGCTCATAGCTCATCTTATCATCCTCAATCCAATGTTCAAACATAGATAGTGAATAAATGTTTGGAAGGATATCTTCGTTGTTTTGTATCTGATAAGCAAGCACATTGGGTCAAGTAGTTCCCTCTCACTGAATGGTGGTATAACACGTCCTTCCATATTGCAGCAAAATTGACCCCATTTATGGCACTTTATGGATATCATCCACCATCCATCACATCTTCTTTAAGGGAAAATGCTAGGGTTCAAGTAGTGGAGGATCACATCGAGCATCAACAAGAATTTCTCTAACTCATAAAGTATAACCTAAATTTGGCACAAAATCGAATGAAACAACAGGCAGATCAACATCGCAGTGACAGAAGTTTTGATGTGGGAGACTGGGTATTTTTATGGCTACAACCATACAAACAAATGTCCCTCAACCAAGCTAAGAAGGATAATAAATTAGCGCCAAAGTAATATGGTCCTTACAAGGTTTTGCAAAATATTGGTACTATGGCATACAAATTGGAGCTTCCTGCTTCTTCACGAGTGCATCCAATTTTCCATGTTTCATGCTTAAAAAAGATTACAGGGGACAAAATTCTAGTTCAAACAATATTTCCAGAACTTGATGAGGAAGGAAAAACCATATTGGAACTTGAAGCAGTCACGGAAAAAAGAACTCAACAACTACGAAATCGATCAATTTCAGTGTATCTCATCAAGTGGAAGAACTTACCCACTGAAGATTCTACATGGGAGGATGAGAATTTCATACAAAAGCACTCGGAGCTACTCAAGCATTGAGGACAACACTTTTTTGAAGGAGAGGAGCATGTTGGGTTCTTATATTACTAGTATTGTCCCTTATTGTTTTTAGTGTAACCCCTTTATTGTTATTGTTGTACCCTTGTAACCCCCATATTGTTTTTATTGTGCCCTTCAATTATTATTGTTAGGTCAGCTAGGATTACAATGTGGCCCCACTAGGATTACATTGTGGCCCCATGGACTCCGATATATAGAAAGGAGGTTTTGTCATTTGTATCATCAAAGAATTTTTCATCATGTAATGTATTGGAGGTTGCCCCCTCAAAGTGGCTTATTTCTAAGGCGTTGATATCTCTTTTATTCTATTTTTGGAGCTGGTTTCTCAACACTTTTGGGAAAATGCAACTCCAAATAGAAATTTGTGAGAGCTTCAATAGATAAAGGAACTGCATTAGGCTCAGGCTGTAACTGAAGCATCTAGTTGATAGATTCAGCTGTTATGGTAAACAATACTTCTTTTTCAGAATTGATAATAGATCTTTGATTTGGAGAATAATGAGATTGGCATAATCTGATAGCTTTTGGGCATTGATGGGTGTGAGGAACAACATACTTAGGTAAATTTGATTCCCAAATAAGCACATCATCTACTTGGTCCAAGGATTTCTCTTGGCTCCAGTAGTGGAGCTCAAGGAGGTTAAAATCTGTTACAGGATCTATGATTTTCAAGTCTACGTCTTCCAAGGGCGTATGTTCTACATCTACAACATGAGGTTGTAGAGGATTGATTACAATAGTGCTTTTGGATGCCATTGATAGGTTTGATTTATCAGTTTAAACACTCTTAACCTTTAAAACTCTGATTTTAGGTATGTGACACACTTCTGTAAGATTAAACTGTTTACAGAAGGAATTTAAATATAATAGAGGTTATATCTTGGACAACAAAAGAATATTTCTGATTACTCTGACTCAAAAATGTTAATTTTGTATAAGAAATCAATTTCTTGACCATTATAGCTTCAACAAATGATATTAAGCTCTATCAGTGAAATTTCTATGATGAAACAATCCTAAAACATCAAATTTTTGTGCAAAAGGGTTTCTGAGTACTGTAGAATAGGTTTTGAATGTCTCATATTGCTTTTTAGGTCAACAGATGGCTAAACTCACTTCAAATTTTCTCTAAAACAGGTCACAGCTTCAGAAAATATAAGTAATGCTCAGGGTTTGCAGGAATGATGATTTATGAGGAAATATGGTTGTTATTAAGGCATATAGGCTTCTAAGGCTTCAATTTAACATTATAATTCTTTTAGATGGATGGATAGGTCTCTTTTTCTGAAGAATACCTGTGAAAATGGAATTTTCGCTGTGAAGAAAGGTTTGCTAGGTTTTGAAAGCTTTCAAAAGATTCTTCTAGCTTTATATGCAATCTGGAGGCTTCCGCATTGTTGTAGTAGTTGATTCTGATAAATTCTGTTTGTTTTTTTAGGTAAAAAAGAGGTGGCAATGTTCTTTTCTCAGTATTGGAAGGTTTTACAAAAACAAAATGGTTACAGAAGGCGTGAAGTGTGTACATTCAGTTGTGTTTATATAGAATTTGATTGAACAATGAATGTATTTATTTCCGGTCAATTCAAATCATGGGAGGTTTTGGCGCGGGGAAGGGAATTACTGCCAGCGGTTTTCGCAACAAAAAAAGGTGGTAAATGGTTTTTATTGAATCGATGCGATCCAACAAAACCGCGACGTGTGGAGGAGAGATAAAGCATTGAAACAACTTTTATCACAAGTTTCGATTTCATTATAGACCACACAATGAGATTTGCAATAGGTGATCTGCACCGTTAGATTTAGAGGAGAGGAGTGAACGACTACGATCAAGTGATGAAGCTTCGGGGTAATGAGCATGGGGCCCGGGATTTATATGCAGCGGGAGTGTTAAAATGTATTAAAATCTAAGGTTTAATACATAGTTTATATATGAAATAGGATAGGTAGGTTAACGTGTTATTAACAAATGAAATGCATATAAACGTAAGTTTAGCATTGGGCGGGGTTAATATACATAGGGATAGTTTAACCTATGGGAGTGGGAATAATAATCACATGGGGAATAATAAACCATAGGTTAAAGTAAAATTTGGGTTTGGGATAATATTAAAAGGATCTAATATAATACGGGCTTAGTGTAAAATATAGGTTTTAATATGTAAAGTTAATGGGTTAATAATAAAGAATAAACTAAGTTTAATGTAAAACATAATAAAGGGATAATTTTTAAGAGTCCCAATATAATATCTTTATATTAAAACTTAGGATAAAATATTTTTTGGGTATTTTTGGGTATTTTTAGTGTAAAGGGGAAATTAGTCAAGGGTTTTTACTTTCCCTAAGTAAAATGAGTTTTACACTTAGGAAAAGGGGATTTTTGCAAGTGAAACTGAATGATGATGGGTAAAGGAAAAATGAAGGGGAAAGAATGAAAATGGGGAGATTAAGTATTTTTACAAGGGAGATGACTATTTGAAGGAAGTTAGTTACTGAATTGACCAGTTTTTTCTTTATCCATGATTGTAAAAACTGCTTCTGCCTACCCTTATGCTACCCTAACATTTTTTCTTCATTTACCTTGGGTTCATTTGAGCTTGCAAACTCTTGTTTATTTTTCCTTTAAAACAACAAACTAGCTAATTCTATCCTTATTTCTTCCAAGGGCTCAGATTAAGCTATTGAGCTCCTTATTTATTCTCTACCTAACTACTGATCTGCCAAGATTAAACTGTTTGGCAAGATATTTATTCTCTATTTATTAGCATGAAAAAGTCAAGATTAAGCTATTTGACTTATCATGGATTATGGCATTTTGAACAAGCTACACATAATCATTTATTTTGCAGTAAAAAGTAACAGTAGTGGCATTTGGATTTGCATCACTTTCATGTTTTATTAATATCTCTTTTTTGTTTGGGGTCCATTTTCTATTCTTTTTGATATTTTTCTTTTCAAGCCCTTTGAATTTTCTTTTAGGACTTTTACCCTCTTTACATTTTTTAATTTTATTTTTCTAATATGGGAAAACAATTTGAAAAAAGCAAAGTATGTACATATTACAAGATTGATCAAAATCAATTAAAAATTTATGAATCCTATTATTATAGGACCCTAACATAGGTGAAAATTTCCTAATGGTTCTAAGGTGGAACTGTATTTTATTTTATTTTATTTAGTTATGATTTAAAGATTATATATATATATATATATATATATTAATTAAATTAAATTTTAAATTAATTCAAATACCAAATGTTAAATCCGTTGACCATTTCCAAATCTGCATATAATAATGCAAGGTTCGCATTAAATTATGGTCGATGGGTTAAACCAAGGTCCTCATTAAACAAATGCCAAGTCCGAATCCGTTATTAAATGCCAAGGGTCAATGTTTAAATTATATGTGCAAAAGTTGTTTTAAAGGGGAGCGAGGTCAGGTTTGAACCCCGCACCTCCACCCCACAAGCCTGCGGCCTAACCAATGGGTTGCTGCATGAAAATTGTTAAAGAATCCAATCTGAATATATTTAAAGCTTTGTGCATGGGACCGGCATAGCACGGAGTGGGCCAACCTTTCCCGCCATATGACCCAAACATAAAACCAAGTGCCAACGCTTTAACCAAACTGCGCCATTAGCGCTAACTACCGGCGCCAATCACGATTAGATATTAGTTAATTTGAGATCAAATTGGTGGCATATCTTGAGGCGCCCCTAATTTCAGTGGAATTCAACTTTTAGTGGAGCTAACTAGCAGTTAGCTAGATTTGGAGGCAGTTTCCTAGGGAAATTTTGTTTTTCCATAATGGAGGCAATATTCGACAAAATGGGGAAAATGAATAGTCAATTTTAGATTATTTTGGCATTCCAGAGACAATGGCATAGGTTTCAGAGACATTAAATGACTTCTACATTTTATTTTTCTATAGGGAATTTCAAGGGAGCCTAGGGCCACCAGGGAAAGAGGTCAAGTCTGGACCAACCAGAGTCAGTTTTCAGTAATTGGATAGTCATTTTTAGATTATTTTTATGTTATGAAGATAATAGAACATATTTAAAGAGAAATTTAATATTTTACATAACACTTTTTCCAAATTTTAGCTAATACAAGAGGCCCAAGCTATGGAGATGGACCTAGGAGATGTAGCCCAGGAGGGGTGAAATCATTCATCGAAAAATTGTGTTGATGGATTTGTTTATGGTTTGTTGTACATGTTTATGCCATTTTTAAATTTCTTACTTATTTTGTTTATTTGTCTTTAATTTCAACATAAAAAACAAGGAAATTTCCTATTGTGACACTCACCTGCACCAAGGAAACTAAATCACCATAAGCAAACTAGAAGCAAATAAATTATAATTCTGAACTTGTAATTATCACAAAAAAAATATCATATCAAGTTCAGATCAGGTGGTATCATAGCATCATGTTGCTTAAGGTTATTAGCTTGCTTTGCTAGAGTTTGTGCAAAATATTTTTAACAGTTGCAATTTTGTGATGCTTACAGGGTTAATATTGCAGAGAGGAGAAGGGAAGCTATTGGTAGCTAGTCTTAAAATTTGGAAAAGAATAAAGAGAGCTAATAAAGCATCATCTTCACCCAATATTCCACTCAAAGCTGCACTTGAAGCACCTCAAGTTCCATCTCCATCAGTTGATATTGAAGAGGTACAAATTGCATAAGAAGCTGAAGTGATTGAAGAGGTACAAGCATTAGAGTATCTTGAATCATTAGCAATTATGTCAGGCCATGAAGAGAATCATGAACATTCTAAATAAGAGGATGTTAAGAGAGACTTCAAAGAGATGAAAAGAATGGTTAAAATCATGTATGGAGCCTTCATGGCAGAAAGAGCCAGAGAAGGTTCAAATCCTCCACATGGAGAAGGATCTTCAAACAGTAAGAAGGATGAAGATAAGAGTTAAAATGGAAGTGGAGGAAAGCAACCTCCATCTCAACCATATTCATCATCCTCATCATCCCCATATACATCATCTTCCACTTCCACCACAAAGACCACTCACGCTCACACTCACTCAAAATTCATAAAGGAAAAGACTCCATTACTCAAATTGGACATAAAGTTTGAATTACCCATGTACAATGGCAAGGTAAATGCAAAGAGGATTGAAAATTGGATACGTCAATTGGAGGTGTATTTCAGAATTCAAAACCTTCATGAGGACGACATAAAGATCCAGTTGGCTTCATTGAGGCTAGAAGGAGCAACACTAGTTTGGTGGGAAGAAAAGCCTCAAGAGGAAATGTTAATTCATGGTAAGATATCCATCACTTGGGTTGAGTTTATTTCTTCCATTAAAATAAAATTTTATCCTTTAGATTACATGTAAAAAGGTATTATGAGTTGGCAAAATTTTAGGCAGCTCAAGGGTCAAACAGTTCAATATTATACCCACGAGTTTAGAAAGAGAGCTTTGTTGCTAGGAGTAAATTTCAATTCCCAAGATACACTCTTGAAATGCATTATGGGTTTAAATTCCTATTTGAAGCATACTATTATTATGTTTAACCCAAGAAATTTAGATGAAGTTTGTGTACAAGCCACACACTTAGTGGCAAGGGGAAAATAAGGCATAGAGGAGAAAGAGGAAAGTGAGGGTAAAGGGAAAGGAAATTTTTATGGAAGAGGAAAAATAAATAGTTATGTAAAAAAGAGAAGGAAAAAATAACATGCAAGAACTGTTCAAAGACTAGCCATGATGAAGGCCACTGCTGGAAACTTCATCCAAAATTGAAATCAAATAGACTGAAAGCCAAAGAGAAGGGGAAAATTGTTGCTGTAGGTTAACAAGACTTAGGGTCATATTCAGGAGATGAGACAAAAATTACAACCATGGGTTTGAAAGTTAAACATGTTGCAAGCACTAGTACTTCAAAATTTTCAAATGATACTTATGATGAAGATACAAGAATATAAATTTTCCATATTAGAGTTGTCTCTAAACATACCAAGATTGATACACTTTTTGATAGTGGGTCACAAGCTAACTTGATTTCCGAAGATTTGGTTAAGAAACTAGGCCTTGAAAAAATTAGACATCCAAGACCATATCCTTTGGGTTGGATTTGCAAGGATGCAAACTTGCAGGTTACAAGGAAGTGCTTACTAAGATTCGCCATTAGCTCAAACTTTCTTGATGAAGTTGAGCTTGATGTGGTGCCGCTTGAAATATCTGGTATTGTATTGGGAAGTTCTTATCTATATGGTAGGAAAGTTGTATTTAATCTCCATGAGAAGAAGTATCACTTGTTTAAGGATGATATTGAGTATATAATTAGAGCACATAAGAAGAAGACAAGCTTGTATCTTATGCATGCAAGTGAAATGAAGAGGATAGTGAATGCAAGTCAAAACTTGACATTGTTGATGATAAACAAAGAGGTGTATTGAATCACATTTTTCATAATGATGCTTATGCTTGTAATGAGTTGTTTCAGGATGTTAACAGGTTTCCTTTGAAAGCAGGTGAAAAACATTTGCAGCAGTCAACAGTAGTGTTGAGCAGTGTTGGAAAAAATATGTCAGTGCAAGAGGGTGCAAAGGTCAAAGAGAAAGTGACAAAGCAGATTGGTAAAGAAGGCATGGGTTCCAAAAAGGCTGGTTTATGGTTTCCAAAATGTACACGGCAATGGAGAAGAAACTTAGTCAAGAGTCGACGCAAGTACAAAGCGAGATCAACTAAAAATCACCATGGTGACTGTGTATAAGGTAAGAAAGTTTCTAAGTTTTCTTTGATTATTGAACAAGGTAGGAACAAGATGGTTTCTACAAAAATAGTTTTCTATTCTGCAAATTCAGAAATATTGCAGCATGACGGTGTCAATGAAAGCAAGAGAAGGTCGCAAGAATCGAGGAAAAAGTTGACTTTTTATGATCTCCAAATGAGGAACTTGGAAAAATTTCAATGGATAGAGACTGGAAGGGCGAGGGAACAATCCCCTCATCCACATAATCAATAATAAAGAGAGATTTTGGGGTCAAAAATGCTTCTAGTGGGGAGGAATGATCAGGTACTCAATATTTAGCTCAAAAATCAAAGTTTTTAGAATTGCTCAAAACTAAGATGACAACGTAGAGCTTGTCACCAGGATTTCAACGCAAATCGTTTCATCAAAATCCAAGTTCTTATGAGTAAATATTGGTCTGTTGTCCGTTTACTCAAACAACTAAAAAAATTGCAAATTGTGACAGGTTGCAGACATTGCAGCCTAGTCAACAAAAATGAATCTTTTGGAATATTATTTAGGTTTCTGCCATTGAGGCCATGACAAGTCGCACTTTCTAATTCTCCAGTTTGGTCTATGTGGGTGAAAAGTTCCTAATGGTTCTGAGGTGGAATTGTATTTTTTTATTTTTATATTTAATTATGATTTAAATATTATATATATTTATATATATAATAAAAAATACTATGTAAAATAATTTCTTCTCAGCATACTTATGACCTTTACTGTATTTTCTATCACAACTGTAGCAAAGCCCTTTTGCTATTTTTTCTTCCAGTTGTTGTAGTGTTAACCTTGTAGGTTGAGGAAGTCTAGGAGTAGCAACACTTCCATATTTATATATGTGAGTGGTAGGCTTCCATGTCGCCATAATTTTACATTCAAATTTTCTTGACAACCTAAATGCCTTCTCCAATGAATCATGTTCCCAAACGCGAACCTCATGTTGGATGTTATTCTTTAAAGTCCCTATGAAGACATCAATCATGTGTTCCTCTGGAATATTAGTTACCCTTATATTCAATTTTTGAAAGTCCTCAACGTGCTTCATTGCTAAACCCTTTTGTTTGAGATTTATCAATTGGCTAAAAAAGGTGTTGCTCTTTGTATCCTCATAATGTGCTATCATTTCCTCCATAAAAATTGACCAAGTGACATTTTTTTTTTTATGGGAGAAAAGTCATCGATACAATACAAATGGATTTTTTTCTAAATATAAAGCTGCAATGTGTACCTTTTGTGTGTTTTCACATTATTGAGATCAATATATTGCTCCATCTGTAGTATCCATGTTACGGGATCCTTGCCATCAAACTTCCTCATATCGATCTTTGGAATATGGTGGGTCTTCCATCCAACATTAGAGTTTATGAAATCACGATTAACATTTATTTTTTTCTCATCATGATTTTCCTCTACTATCGTTTCGCCATTAGGAAACATTTCTTGTATCAACTTTGTCAAACCTTCCGTGCTTGCTTTTAGATCATTCTTCATGTTTTCAATTTTTTCATCGATCCTAGCTTCCATAACTTCCATTCCAGCTTCCATGCCATCCATGCCATTATTCAAACCATCCATCTTATCTTCCATGCCTTTATTCAAGCCATCCATCTTAGCTTCCAAGCCTTTCTTCAAAACCTTCATTTCATTTTTTGTTGCTCTTCGCGAGAGAGAAATTTGGTGCACTTGCTCTTGTAATTTTGATATGTCATGTTTCATTTCTTCATCTTCATGAGTTATAGTAGAGACCTATGAAGGCTTAATGGGTGTTGAATTATTTTTAGGGGGCATTTTAGAACCCAATACTAATATCTATTCTACAATATGCCCTTGGAATCAATTCAAACCAATTCTTCAAATAAGACTTATGCAATTCGGGAAAAAAAATACACATATTTTTCTTTCTTTTGAGGAGCTCGATATTGAAACTGGATTATCTCTATGAGTTAGGATCTTAAATATATGAAATTTGGTCCTATAGTTTCCCTCTGAATCTTCTTTCGAATTCCATAGGTTTGACCTGATTTGGATTCTTCAAGGCAAAGTTATTCCCAATCTCCCACAATGACCTAATTATGGACTGGTTCAGTAGAGAGAACCTGTACGACATGCCATGTGTCACTATTTCCTCCTTCGGATCTAAATTGATACACAGGAAACTATAGTTATTGTACTTACATCCAATTTTTACAGAATTCTAATCTGATTCTCAGAGAGAGAGTTATGACAATTTTCCCTAGTTTACCTCTTTTAGATGAAATTCGGGAGCCTACAAAAACCCTAACTTCCACAGATCATATCTCCGAAAATATTGTGAATAAGATCTGAAATTTTTACACGAAGTTCCTGAGGATGAAAATTCCACGATGACCTGTTTTAGATGAAATTCAGGATCCTGAAAAAACTCTAACTTCCACATATCATATCTCCACAAATATTGTGAACCAAGATATGAATTTTTTACATGAATTTCCTCGTGATTTTGGATTCGCGGGCTAAATATTTCATCTTCTAAATATTTGTAGAAAAAAAATTATAGCAAAAATTCTACGATGACTTGTTTGGAGCAACAAAACCCTAGAATCCAAAGCTCTGATACAAAATGTTATGAAACCAACTTCAAAAATAGATGAAAAAGAGAGATCAACGCCTTATAAATAAGACACTTCGAGGGGGAAACCTCCTTTATATTACATAAATGAAAAATTATTAGATGATACAAATCACAAAAACTCCTTCTATATATAAGAGTCCAAGAGGTCACAATATAATCCTCGTCGACCTAACAATAATAATATAAGGGAACAATAATAACAATATTGGGGTTACAGGGGTACAAAAATAAAAATAAGGGGGCTACAATAACAATAATAAGGGACTACACTAATAATATAGAGACCTAACATTCCCCTCTCCTTAAAAAAATTGTTGTACTCAATGCTTGAGTAGCTTTGGGTGCTTCTGTATAAAATTATTATCCTCTCATGTAGAATCTTCAGTGGGTAAGTTCTTCCACTTGATTAGATACTCTGAAATTGATCGATTTCGTAGTTGTTGAGTTCTTGTTTCCATGACTGCTTCAGGTTCCAATATGATTTTTCCTTCCTCATCAAGTTCTGGCAATATTGTTTGAACTGAATTTTTTTCAGCTATAACCTTCTTTAAGCATGAAACATGGAAAACTAGATGCACTTGTGAAGAAGCAGGAAGCTCCAATTTGTATGTCATAGTACCAATCTTTTGCAACACCTTTTAAGGACCATAGTACTTTGGCGATAATTTATTATCCTTCTTAGCCTGCTTGAGGGACATTTGTTTGTATGGCTGTAGTCGTAAAAATACCCAGTCTCCTACATCAAAAATTCTCTCGCTCCGATGTTGATTTTCCTGTTTTTTCATTCGATTTTGTGCCAAATTTAGGTTATCCTTTAAGAGTTGGATAACTTCTTGTTGATGCTTAATATGATCTTCCACTGCTTTAACCTTATATTTTTCTCTTAAATATGATGTGATGTACGGTGGATGATATCCATAAAGTGCCATAAATGGGGTCATTTTTGCTGCAATATGGAAGGAAGTGTGACACCACCATTCAGCGAGAGGTAACCACTTAACCCATTGTGTTTGTTTATTAGATACAAAACAACAAAGATAACCTTCCAAAAATTTATTCACTATCTCAGTTTGACCATCGAATTGAGGATGATAAGATGAGGTATCAGCTAGTTGAGTACCCAAACAAGAAAATAATTCCGTCCAAAAATTTCTAGTAAAAATGGGATCTTTGTCGCTTACAATAATATTGGGGTATCCACATAGCTTTTGAATTTTTTCCATAAATGTAGTAGCAATTTTGATTTCTTTAAATGGATAATATAATGCATAAAAGTGTGCATACTTGGTAAGTCTATCAACTACCACCATGATGACACTCTTTTCTTTGGACTTAGGTAAACTAGTGATAAAATCCATTGAAATCTCCTCCCAACGTTGACTTGGAATGGATAAAGGTTGTAGAAGACCCGTGGTCTTAATTGTCTCAAATTTATTTTGCTAGAAAACCAAAAATTCCACCACAAAATTTTGAATATTAGATTTAAGGCCATCCCAAAAAAAAAATTTCTTTCACCCTATGATAAGTTTTTAAAAATCCTGAGTGTCCTCCTAAAGGAGAAGTGTGCAATTCCAATTGAATATTTTGTTTTAGTTGAGAATTATTACAAAAATATAAGTGATCTTTGTACCATAAGGAATCATTTTTCCAACTAAATTTATTAGATGTACAAGGATCTTGCTGCAACTTTTGAATGACTGTCCACACTTCTTCATCCTTCTTCAAGTCATCCCTTGCTTCAGTTATCCAATTTGGTTGGATAATAGAAATGGCACAAAGCAATGCTTCCACCTCTTCATTATTTCTTGAGAGTGCATCTGCAACAACATTTATCTTCCCTTTTTTGTAGATGATTTCAAAGTCATAACCCAACATCTTTGTGACCCATTTGTGCTGCTCTTCTAAAGATATTCTTTGTTCCAAAAAGTTTTTAAGGTTATCATGATCAATTTATACCTTGAAGTGTCTTCCCATTAGGCAAGGTCGCCATTTCTTTAGTGCATGTAGTATTGCTAACATTTCCTTCTCATAAATAGCTTTCTGTAAATAATTTCCTTTGACTGGATGACTTTTAAAAGCAATGGGTCTTCCTTATTGCATTAAAACAACACCAATTCCATTTCCTGAGGCATCACATTCCACAATAAAGGTTTTTGTGAAGTCCGACATAGCTCAGACCAGTGCTAGGCACATTTCCTTTTTAAGATGTTAAAAAGCCTTAGTTTCTTTAGGAGTCCATGAAAATGCATCTTTCTTCAATAATGTTGTTAAAGGTGCTGCTATTCTCCCATAATTCTTAACAAAATTGCGATAATACCCTGTTAACCTGAGAAATCCTCGCAACTTCTTTATGGTTGTGGGGAATTTCCATTCCTTAATGGATTTAATTTTTTTAGGGTCTACCTTAACACCCTCGTGAGATACAATATGACCCAGATATTGCACCTCTTGTACTCCAAAGAAACATTTGGATGTTTTTGCATATAATTGTTTCTCCTCCAATAGTTTGAACACCTTATCAACATGTTGAACATGACCCTTCCAAGACCTACTGTAGATTAGTATATCATCAAAAAATACTAGCACAATTTTTCTAAGGAAGGGTTTGAAAATGGAATTCATCAACCCTTGAAATGTAGAAGGTGCATTGGCAAGGCCAAAAGGCATGACCAAAAATTCATAATGACCCTCATGAGTTCGAAATGCTGTTTTCAGAATATCTTCAGTCTTCATTCTAATTTGATGATATCCTGAATGAATATCCAACTTGGTAAAATAAATTTCTCCATGTAATTCATTAATCACAGGAATGAGAAATTTTTCTTTAATGCTAAAGTTTCTTTTGCAGTTCTCTTCATGAATTGTGTGATGCTTGTTGCCAATCATAATTATAGTAATCAATTGTGATGGAGGCATGAGGTATTGTATCATGAGAAAATTGGTTCAATACTTGATTGAACCTCTGATTAAAATCCTTAACCTTTTCTTTTACTCCTACCTTCAGGTTCCCTAACTCTTTTAGTAACATGGCTTTGGTTTTGTCTTTAACAAAATTTTCTAGGAACAAATATTTAAACCCCTTCCAATTTTGAATTGAATTTGCAGGAAGACTATGATACCAAGCAACTAATCTACCTTCTAAGGTACAAGGAAAGAGTCTACATGCAACATCGTCATGACGTACCTCGAGCATCTACATGTGTAAGTGGAAATTATCCAAATGGACTTCCGCTTTGATCGTCTTGTTAGGGTCATATTTCATTAATAACTTTTCCGGGTGTCTTGTCATCTTATGTAAAACAACTGGAAGGGAAAATGGACCTTGATTCATGAAATCTAGGCCTTGGTATGCCATGTTTTCATTTATATCCTCCTCCTCTTCTTTAAAATATAAGGTATATTCTTCATAACCGCTTATCCCATGGAAGTTATCATCTGAGAGAACTATGTTGTCTCCATCACCCTCGTTGAAATATGGAGGTTGCTTTAGTTTTTATGTGTTTTCTGCAGATTGCATTAAATATTCAAGGCTACTAAAAATCAAATCTTGTACTTTAGAAACCACTATCCCGATAGGCGTTGTTTCTTTCCTCTTTGAAAAATAAGTAATATTGTGTGCTCCAAGAATTAATCTAATTGCCTTTGCAAAGAGACGGATTATAGGTAGAATTTCACGCATGTGATCGTAAGATACTTCAAAACTTTGTTCAGAGTTAGGCTGAGAAGATCCGTCTAATTTAGGAATATGAGTCGAAAAAGTGATGGGACTGTTGCTACATCATCTAAAGGAAGTATGTTGTAGGTGGGTGGAGCTATCAGCCATAAGAATATGGTTCCCCTCCTAGCGCAAGAAATGTTGACAATGTTGGACCTCCCAACATTCAAAGGGTCTACTTGATATACGATCCCAACTAGACCTCACACCATTTGGGATTGGAACGCCATCCAGGGTACAAACCGACTATCATTTACTTAAATATATGCTTTTGATTTAATTATCAGCATAAGAGAGAGAATCACATATGTGCCTTCGAAAATCAAGCTAGTGTGCCTCATGAATGTCAATTTTAAGTGCATCAAGGTTCTTCTACTGCTAAGAGGAGAGAAATTGAACCTCTAAGAGATAGGTAATAGTACCACCCTAATAAATACACACATGAAAAAGAATATATTATCTAACATCTAGCAGAATAGTCCACAAAGACCTGATTGTTACAAGCATTACAACATGTTCTCAATAAGATAAGCACTAAAGCACTAAAATAATCGAAATAGTTCAACTTTCTTAGTACTGGTGAAAATCAAACATGAATCATAAACATTCATAGAATAGTGTTAAAAAAATTCATAATCCATGTATGAAAAGTGTTGGACTCCAGGCTTCAATTATTAAGTAACAATCCCACGATGCATCAATACAACAAACACCACTTTCTCCAATATTGGAGTGTTGGAGCCACTACTTGCTCCCCAAAAATACTAACTTATCTCTCTTATTCCTTATGGGAGAATCCAAGGTTTAAATTACTTTACATGATAGATGAGGATCTATTTATAACTTTAGGAGTGACCTTTCATATCCTCATGACTCTTGACTTTCTATCTTCTAGTGACCTTTGGACTTCTACAACCTTTGAAGTTCCAAATGACTTTTGGAGTTACATGTGACTTTTGGTATTACACGTCCTTTGGAATTTCGTGATTCTTAAGTTAACACATGAATATTTGAATTCTACTTTTTCGTATTATATAATTATTACAATGATACATTTTTTCTTCCACATCATCATATGATGATACTAGAGACGTCGTTATCTTGGATGACTAGGACTGATAACGATTAATGATATGGAATTGATTTAGTGGTGACATGGTTGCCACTGTGTTTTTTCTTTATCATAATCTACTCATGGTGCTTCCACCCTCTGAAGGGTCTTCAAAATTTATATTCTTCATGGTTCTTTGATCATCAGGTTTCAGGTGTGTTCTTGGTTCTTTTTGTGCTTCCTTTTTTTATCCTCTTTGCTCGATATTCCTTGTGTGTGATTTCCATAATGTTCCTGGAATAATTTTTTTGCAATCAATTATGATGAGAAACTATCAATCTGAAAATATCCCACTCTACCATGTTTTATGCATATTTTATTGTTCATGTCCTTTCAGCGTGCTTAAAATGGTCAACATAGTTTCAGGGCGCAAGGGCACACTCTAAAAGGATGAAGGATGGAGGAGGAGGAGCTTCTAGGTTTCGGAATGTGCTCATGCACACTAAGGAAGAAAGCAATCAAGGAAGGGTGCATGCCGAAAGTATGAAGGAAAAAGGGGAAGGCTTGCATCTTCTCAAGTGCGCTATGCACCCATGGGAGAGAGAGAGGGCACAGGGCGCACTCCGAAAGACTGAAAGTGTTACAGGTCGATTTGGGCATCATCCAAAAACATAATAATTATTAATTAGGATCTAGCATACTTTAAATTGGTTGCTACATGCCCTAAAGAAGTCATCAAATTGATGGTCTTCATTCATGAAATTTTCACTGCTTAGATTCTAGTTGAAGTGCCCCATTGAGCCATCAATGCAACCCTAGATAGTTGTAACTTCTTTGCAAAGCATCTACTCCCATGCAAGACTGCGTTGCATAGGATCTAGGCCCAATTTGAGGTGCCTTGTCAATTGGGAGAGAATTTTTCATTAGCTTCTGGGAATCTTCCCAACCTCTAGTGACTTCTAGAAGTTGTTCCAGATTTCACCTCATCTGATAGCCTCGAATTTGGAACCCATGAAGTCATTAAACCTCTTATTCTCCTATTACCATGAAAAAGGAAACCTCTTCATCCATTTTTAGGAAAGCCATTCAATGATTCATTTATGGAAAACTGCCTTCATCTACCTATAAATAGAGCACTGAACATAGTAAACAGGAGAGCAAGAATTTGTGTTAAGTAGAGTTATGCTGGTGAGATATCAACTCTTGAAGGTATTGTGCATGTAGTGTGATGTTGTTGGATTGTTGATGCTATATGTGATGAGGATGAGACTCAAGATGGATGAGTGACAGTGAATCAATCAAATGGTTGTACTCTTCCTTCTACTTCATAATAAAGACATTTTTTCCTTTCCTAATGCACGAGTCAATGATGTTATATGTGTATTTATGAATTTAATCGATTCAATTTGTTTAATTTGACTAGATCGTATTGCCTTTATGTTTTTTTCTGTCTTCTATTTTCCATGGCAGGTATCAATCAAGTGAGTTAAGTTGGATTGAGAGTGATGAAAGTGATAGAGGGAGGCGAGGGAAAGAAAACATATTACAAGTATGTTTCTCTCCCTTTATATATTCATTTTAAGGAAAAGGTCAGACATCTTTCTTTCTGTTGTTCTATGTGAACCACCACACTTAGGGAAAGCATACTTATATGTAGGTTTTTATTTCCGTAAAAAAGTTGGAAACCATACCGGGGATCGACAGATTGTCCCTGGTAGTTTTTGCCTTGTCCATCAACATCTAGTAGACTTTAACTGCTTATTTTCAGTCATTTGAATGTGTCTTAGTAAAATTAGTGTGTTTTCCTACTTTTTTAGAGAGTCCTTTGGCACCAAGGCACCGTTGGTCTTGACACAGTGCTCTGCATACACTAATGGCTTAGGGACAGAGCTCTGAAATGCATTGTCTCCTTCTCAGGGGTGCGTTGCCCCTGTGACCAACCGAAATTTATCTATTTTTTCTTTTTCCAATTCATGTCAGTGTTTGCTTGCTGAAGTTTTGAGTGATTAATTTCCTCTAGAGACTAGTTTTCCTTTACTCTTCTTGCCTCACTTGGATTTGTTTGATCAATGTTTCTTTTTGTTTTCATTATCATTGTTGAATAGTTCCAAAGTTAAAATTTAAATTTTATCATTTCATTATTTTCAAAAAGAGGAATTGTCGTTTCAGTCTTCGTTTATCTTGAAAGTTGTGAGTGATTGTTTGTGAATTAGCTTCTTTTTCGTTCATCTAAACTTAAAATAAATTGAAAATAAAAACATGCATTTGCATATAGGATTTTGAGTGTTGCTTAAGGAATAGTTTAGGGAAAAATTTCATTTAGATGTGCTCACTGATGATTGCATACAATCTGATTTCTCTATCCCTAATAGCTAGTTTTTCATTGTCGAAAATCAATTCGAAACAAATGCTTATCATTCTAATTTCGTTCTAGGAATGTTCAACACATCTCGCAGTGAACTTGAAAGACAAATTGATAATCAAGATCAACATAAAAATTATCTGAATTTATCTAAGGAAGCATTGTAACATTAATGATAACATTTAGAGGTATAGGCTAGAAGACGTGCTCCAATGTTGTTAAACATAGCAACTGTCGTTAATTGTCTGCGATACATTCTGAGTGTGATACCTCATTCCACGTACGTAAGTATATCGGAGGTCGTCCATGTACTTTTGAGTATATTAGGTGGTTTTATAGTACGAAAAATATAGGGGGATGATCTCACTGTGTGATTTCGCATTAGACAACGCTAATACGGATTGGGCCTCCATGTACCTTCGCTTATATTTGGGAGGACAAATTTAGGTTGCTTACCATCCATAGGTAACCGAGTCGACCAGCTTGTACCTGCGATACACCGAACAAAAAATTCAGGGAGATTGGCTGCATGTATAATAATTCCTTAGTTTACTGAGGCAATATATTGCAGTTCACAGTTGCTTGGTAAACATTTTTCCTAGCATCACCTTTTTTTTTTTTGTATAAAATCAGTCAGGAATTGTGGAATAAGATCAACCCCTTCCCCGTCGTTCGTGTAGGACAATGAATAAACCTCCATTACTGCCAGAAGCTACTCCTAGTAGACGAAGGTGTGCTCAACCGACCGAGTCTGGTACCTCTAGAACTCTTGGTGCTACATCATCTGATATACCAGAGACATATGATCCTTTGGGTACCAAGTCTCAAGTCGTTTTGACTGATCCCAGTTTATATGATACTGTCAAGAGGAAAATCTCACAGTTACCTGAGGACACTGAAATTAAATACAGTGAAACGATAAATCCTGAACTCGAGATTTTTCGACTAGAAGTCGATCCAAAATTTGATCCCGAAGTTGAACAAAAATAAGTTGTTCCGGTGCAACCGTCTGATACTCAGCCATCCGTAACCGTCGAGTCTTCTTCTTTAATGCAAATTTTACTGCCTAAAATTTATCTCAGGCCTGACGATGAAGTGCTTCCACTTGGTTTGATTTTGATAGAGGTTAGGAAGAGACAACCCCTTCAAATCCCACTGATTTTGGGTTGGTGCTTCATGTATATCAGTCTTTTCCTCGTTTTACCTACTCTACTTTTGTTGATCCTTTTCACTCTCAAGTTCCAGTAGATTCATTAGAGTATTTTCTAGGTTATTTAACCATGGCAGAGACAACATTCCAGACTATACCTTCTATTACAGCTATGAAAACATCTATTGTTGCTTCGTCTTTGATGTTTTTGACAACACCTAAGGAACATCTTTATGGTGGTTTGTCCATCCCACTGGGTTACCAGGCTTTAAATGGAACCTACTCTGGTGTCTACTCTTGTCCATGGACTTCGCCCATGTCATCATCTAGAATTCTATCTGGTTCATATATTATGAGTATTAAACGACCTGAATCTCAATATCAGGCTGTTCCATCCAATTACCGTCCAAATTATCCAGTATATGCTGGATACCCATCATATGAAAGTCAGTATGTGCAATAGCCATATACTCCATATGTTTGGGGGCCACATATGTTTAGTCCATATGGCAGTACTTCATCTTATTTAATTCCATCATATGATAGAATTCCCGTTTTCCAAAGGTAACCTACTTTTCTTGTTCAGTCGCAAAAGGTTTTGTATCAATATCAACAAATTCAACCTGTTGCATCAGTGCCTACTACACCTGTCATTTCTTCTATGGTTGTTGGTAATTTTTCTCAAGCGGGTCCTTCTACCCTTAACCCTCAAGTTTCGGGTCGACAAACTCCGTCTTCCCATGCTGGTATTTGTTGAAAATGCAGCAAGATGATGGAGCTTAGTGAAATGAAGTCGCCTTCACTAAGTGGGCCCGCAGGCAAATTTTGGCGCAAAGTTTATTTTTAGACTATGTCTATTTTTAGACATATGGAGCATGGTCCCGGGGTTGCAGTATGTTATTCTTGGAGTATTGGTCATGTTGGTAAAAATAGATGGACCTCTATTTTTAGACATACAGGTCGAAGTCTATTTTTAGACTGCCTATCCTAAAAATAGGGAAGTCAAATATTATTTACCCTTAATAATATTTGGACTCTAAACTTCAGTTTACTCTCTTGGAGCACTTCAGTTCGAGCTACAGAAGTGGCTCATGCATCTGACAGAGGAATTACGCTATTCCTAGGGGTTTGGTGAGCTCATGCATGGTTGACTTCAGTTAGGACTTCAGTTAGCGAAGTTTGGTGGGTTGATGGGGCAGGTTGGTGGGTGTGTTCGGTTTAACTTGGTTGAACTGGTTGAGATTAGTTTAATTAGCTAATCAACTAGTAGTAATTGGAGTGAATCAAATATTATTTAATTCAATAATTATTAACTTATTATTCAACTCAAGAACACATCATTTCACTACAGTGCATGGACAGTTCAGTGGAGACCAGTGGAAGAGGTACATGAAAGGGTTGAGATAGCTATCAGTTGCGACATTAGTTGTGCATGAGATTTGCACCACACTTGGAGGAAATTGCCCATGAGGATTGTGTTGTCAAGCCAAGGAGATTCGAACCTTGGATTTCTCATTAGACCAGCCTTGATTGCGCAATAGAGGCAGGCAATTAGTGGATGTGTTTTGAACCTGTGACTTGTTCAAAACCAAGCTAGTTTGTGTGTAACTTCATGAGATAGTACTGAGTACTTGTGAGGAGTATTGTACTGAGTTTGTTACATATTTTCTCCATTATAATACTATAGCTACGGGTTTCAATATAAACTTTCATACTATCTTTATATAGTAATGATGTTTTTGATGATCTTTGATCGCATACCGCTTGTTTATTTCCGCATGTGTGATGATCTAAGTGGAAGAGATTATGTGTTGCATATGAATTCGAATTGATATGTGATCAGGATAATCTCGGTGGATAAATATCATTATTCAGCAAATTTCTACATGGTATCAGAGCTATTGAAGAAGAGATTGATCATCACGGTGATTACAAACTTATTTCGGTAGACAGAGTCTGCATGCGGGCCAGGTAGCCTCTGGATCCATCCTTTCCTTTGAAAGGTGATATATCCAGTAAATTCCCCTGCAATCAATCTCTGTGCTAGAAATAATTTGTTCTCACAGATCAAGAGCGGTTGAGCTTTGAGTTGGAATTTGAATTTTGCAGCAGTTTTGTTTTCTTGGTGCCGGAGTTGAAAATGTCTTTCAACGGTTTGTGACTCGAATATGCTCTTGAAGGTTGTTCGAATTATGTTGCATGGAAGGATCGCATGGAGGCAGTATTAGAAGATAATGGACTGAAGGAGTTCGTAGATACGGATGTCCAAAAGCCCACTGATCCTGCTGAAGTCGAAGCTTGGCAAAAGAAGATGGTGAAATGTCGAGATCTCATTGGAGGGCATCAAGGATCATATTGTATCCGAGCACACGCCAGAAAGGCTTCTCCATAGCTAATGTGGAAATTTGACGGATCTATTCAGGAAGCAGACGACCAAAGGAAGGTGGCTCCAACCAGAAGCTCGAAACAACCATCACAAGAAAAAGCGTGATGTCACAATCCGATTATAAGTTCACTCAATGCAGAGATGAGCTGGGAAGTGTGGGGGTGACTGTCGAAGATGAGGACATGGTGGACCTGGCTCTCCTTGGTCTTCCGAAGGCTTGGCAATCATATCAAGATAGTGTCAATGGTCGGGAGAAGTTGCCGGGATGGGAGCGCCTTTGGGCGGATCTCATGCAGGAAGAGATAAGGAGGACTACCAAGGACGGATCTTCATCAAAGGGAGATGATGAAGAAAATTTCGCTTTGGCTGCCAAAGCAAAGAAGGGGAAGGGTAAGAAAACTTCTCATTCCGGTGCAAAGGGCAAGAAGCAGGATATGGCGAAAGTGAAGTGTTTTCACTGCCATGATCATGGACATTATGCTACCAATTGTTCGAAGAAGAAGAAAAACAAGAAAGCGGGAAGATCTGCAGATGGAGAAGCTTTGGCTTCGCAGTTTGAGCTTGACTTTTCACTGATCGCATGCTTGGTTTCAAGTGTGATGGGATCGGTGTGGTTCTTGGACAGCGGTGCGTCATTTCATATGACGGGAGATCGGGATTTGTTCTCAGATCTGGAGGACAAAGATCTGGGTGTGCACATCGAGATGAGCGATGATGGTAGATACAGTGCGACTGGTATCGGTACCATATCCTTTCAGAGGGAGTCTGGTAAACCCTTCGTGTTGAAGGATGTCATGCATGTACCTGGATTGAAGAAGAACTTGATCTCTGTGGTGATGTTGGAAGATAAGGGGTATGATGTGGTCTTCAGCGAAGGAAAGGCCTTCCTACGCAGTAAGACTACTGGAGAGACTCGGAAGATAGGGGTTCGAACCAAGAACCTTTATCAGTTGCAAGTAGATGGCTGCGCAGCAATGGCATGCAAGGCGGGAGAAGTGGTGAGCCGGGATGATGAGGGCGAACTGTGGCACAGGAGATTGGGCCACCTTCACCATGGAGCTTTGAAGATCCTGTAGCAGATTTCTACTGGGCTTCCTAAGGGCACTCTTGCGCAGTCAGATCAGTGCAAGGGGTGTACTTTAGGGAAGTATGTGAAAGCCACCTTTCACGAGAAGGATAGTCGCGCCATGACGATCCTTGAGAGAGTTCACACGGACGTGTGTGGTCCTTTCTCAGTTGCTTCGACAGCAAAGCACAAGTATTATGTGATCTTTGTTGATGATTTCTCTCGAAAGTGCTGGATCTTCTTCATGCCGAAGAAGAGCGATACATTCGCGAAGTTCTGTGAGTTTAAAGCATTGGTCGAGAAGGAGTCGGGGAAGAAGGTGATTGCTCTAAGGAGTGATAACGGTGGTGAATTCATCTCGGCTGAATTCAAGGAGTTCTGCAGCACATAAGGGATTCGGAGAGAGCTCATCGCACCCCATAACCCACAGCAGAACGGGGTGGCTGAGCGGAAGAACAGAACGATCGTGGGTGCTGCACGGGCGATGTTGCATGATCAGGGCCTACCCCTTCACTTGTGGGCTGAGGCATGCAATACAGCAGTGTATGTGCAGAACCGTTGTCCTCACAAGGTTCTTAGCATGAGTACACCAGAGGAGGCTTATTCTGGCAAGAGGCCTGATATTTCCCATTTGCGGATTTTCGGATCTCCTGTCTACATGCATGTGACGAAGGATGCGAGAAGGAAGCTGGATCCAACTGCTGAAGTTGGAATATTTGTGGGGTACACTGATACACCTCACAACTATCGGGTGTATGTGCCAGACAGTCGCAAGACTTTTGTGCGACGGGATATAAAATTTCAGGAGGAGAAAGCCATGCAGTGTTCGCTTGAGAGGGAGCTACACTTGCATGCAGATGAGGAGCTGTTAGTTCCTAAGGAGGAGCTTCCGGATGTGGATCAGCCACAAGAGGAAGTTCAGGAGGTGGAAGAAACCACCCATGCGGCGCCAACCATCAGAGGGCGCATGCGCACTACAGAAGCTGAGCGACTGGCTCGGGATGCAGAGAAGGTTGTAGGACCACCTACAGCACAGCGCAGACAGAGACAGTCACCGGATCGGTACAATGGATACATGGCTCTTGTGAGTCAATGTGTTGTGACGGAGCCATCCTCTTTTGAGGAAGCTGTGGAGGAACCCGCATGGGTTGATGCCATGATCGAATAATATGATTCGATCGTCAGGAACAGTGCATGGGAGATTGTCCCAAGACCGGTTGGGAAATCAGTGGTGGGTTCGCGATGGATCTACAAGGTGAAGCAGGCAGCTGACGGGAGTGTGGAGAAGTACAAGGCGAGATTTGTCGCCCATGGCTTCTCACAGATCGAGGGGATTGACTATGAGGAGACTTTTGCACCTGTCGCAAGGTACTCTTCCATACGGACGATCCTTGCTCTCTCAGCGCAGATGGGGTGGCACATTCATCGGATGGATGTGAAGACTGCGTTCCTCAATGGAGTTATTGAGGAGGAGGTGTACATAGAGCAGCCTGAAGGTTTTGAGATCTTCAGCAGTGAGTCGCATGTGTGCCGACTTAAGAGAGCACTGTACGGGCTGAAGCAAGCACCTCGTGCTTGGTACACTCGGATAGACAGCTACTTCACCGGGCTTGGATTCTCCAAGAGTGAGGCGGATCCTAACCTGTACCAGATTGTGGTGGAGGGGAAGCTGTTGATCATCGTATTGTATGTAGATGATCTGATTTTGACGGGTGATGAGCGGTTGATACTTTCATGCAAGGAGGATCTTGCATGAGAGTTTGAGATGAAGGACTTGGGCATCCTTCATTATTTCCTGGGATTGGAGATTTGGCAGCGCAATGGAGGACTGTTTGTTTCTCAGGGAAAGTATGCCCGGGAGATTCTAGAGAGGTTCAACATGCATGGCTGCAAGCTTGTTGACACTCCTCTTCCTGGTGGTTGGAGGAAGGAGGATGCTACTTCAGCGGAGGTAGTGGATGCCACTATCTATCAACAGTTGGTGGGGTCGCTTATGTATCTGGTCAATACACGACCCGATATATGCTATGCAGTTAACCAGCTTTCGCAAGCTATGGTTAAGCCTACCAAGCTCTTTTGGAAGGCGGGAAAGCATGTATTGCGCTATATTAGAGGCACATCGGGATATGGTCTATGGTACAGACCGGAGGATGGAGCGAAGCTTTCTGGCTTCACTGATGCAGATTGGGCAGGGAGCCCAACGGACCGGAAGAGCACATCTGGAGGAGTTTTCAGCATTGGGTCGACAGCAGTTTCCTGGTACAGCAGGAAGCAGAGATCCGTGGCACTCAGTTCAGTAGAGGCCGAGTACATGGCAGCTAGCTTAGCTGCATGCGAGGCTATTTGGATGAGGAAGATCCTCGCAGGATTGTTTAGGTTGCATTTGGAGCCTACAGTGATCTACTGTGATAACCAGAGTTGCATTAAACTCTCGGCTAATCCAGTATTTCATGATAGGTCCAAACACATCGACATCAGGTACCATCATATCAGAGATTGTGTTCAGCAAAGAATCATGATGCTTTCATATGTTCCCACGGAGGATCAGGATGCCGACATCCTGACGAAGGCGCTCACCAGGAGCAAGTTCGAATTCCACAGAGGCAGGATAGGGGTTGCAGATAATCCATATATTGTTGAGAGGGAGTGTTGAAAATGCAGCAAGATGATGGAGCTTAGTGAAATGAAGTCGCCTTCACTAAGTGGGCCCGTAGGCAAATTTTGGCGCAAAGTTTATTTTTAGACTATGTCTATTTTTAGACATACGGAGCATGGTCCAGGGGTTGCAGTATGTTATTCTTGGAGTATTGGTAATGTTGGTAAAAATAGATGGACCTCTCTTTTTAGACATATAGGTCGAAGTCTATTTTTAGACTGCCTATCCTAAAAATAGAAAAGTCAAATATTATTTACCCTTAATAATATTTGGACTCTAAACTTCAGTTTACTCTCTTGGAGCACTTCAGTTCGAGCTACAGAAGTGGCTCATGCATCTGAAAGAGGAATTACACTATTCCTAGGGGTTTGGTGAGCTCATGCATGGTTGACTTCAGTTAGGACTTCAGTGGCAGAAGTTTGGTGGAGTTGATGAGACAGTTGGTGGAGTTGTGTTCGGTTTAACTTAGTTGAACTAGTTGAGATTGGTTTAACTAGCTAATCAACTAGTAATGAGTGGAGTGAATTAAATATTATTTAATTCATTAATTAGTAACTCATTATTCAACTCAAGAACACATCAGTTCACTACAGTGCATGGACAGTTCAGTGGAGACCAATGAAAGAGGTAGATGAAAGGGTTGAGTTAGCTATCAGTTGTGACATCAGTTGTGCATGAGATTTGCACCACACTTGGAGGAATTGCCCATGATGATTGCGCTGTCAAGCCAAGGAGATTCGAACCTTGGATCTCTCATTAGACCAGCCTTGATTGTGCAATAGAGGCAGACAATTAGTGGATGTGTTTTGAACCTGTGACTTGTTCAAAACCAAGCTAGTTTGTGTGTAACTTTATGAGATAGTATTGAGTACTTGTGAGGAGTATTGTGCTATGTACTGTTACATGTTCTCTCCATTATAATATACAGAATAGCTGAGGGGTTTTCAGCTATAAGCTTTCCCCATACATACTGTGTAATGTGTGTGATGTTTTGATGATCTTTTTATCGCATACCGCTTGTTTTATTTCCGCATGTGTGATGATCTGAGTGGAAGAGATTATGTGTTGCATATGAATTCAAATTGATATGTGATCAGGATAATCTCGGTGGATAAATATTCTTTATTCAACAAATTTCTACAGTATTCAACAACCATCTGTATCGAAAATTTCACAACCACAGGCTAGTTTACCTTGGTCACAAGCTTCTAATGACCGTGTGTATTCACAACCGGGTCTGAATTATCTTGGCGGGCAGCCATTTTATCAGATACCATAGTAGCCATAGCGACCATTCCCATAGTATTAGGCTTATCTAGGACCTGTTCAGCAATTCCATCTTATCCTAGTTATGCTCAACTTGACCTGAATCGACAGTTTCCATTTTTTGCAACGTTAGAACTATCAGATTTAAATCGGATCACCAATGATCCCATTCATTATTTACCTTGGTGGCCGGTGATTCCACATAAATTACCCTCGGACATTTCCAAATTCAATGGAAATTCTAGAGAAGACCCCTCTACGCATGTCATGACTTATCATTTATGGTGTTCATCAAATTTCTTAAATGATTATTCTATTATATTGCATGTTTTCCAGCGAATGATTACTGGTACGGCTATGAAGTGGTACATTGAATTACCACGAGCTTTGTTTGATAAATTTACAGCTTTAGCCACTACTTTTTTAACCCACTTCCAGTTACCCATCATATATGAAACTGGAACAAAAAATTTGACCAGCTTTAAACATACCACTACTACTCATATATCAGATCATATACATGAGTGGCATTGTCATCATTGAATGGTTAAAACATTTGTTCCTGATCAGATTTTAGCTGAGTGGTTTATTAAGTCCTTGTTGTAATCTATCACTAAGGATGCGGCCAAAGGCAGTGTTTTCACTGAAGAGCAAGTAATTTATTGTTCCCAGTATCTGGATCTGATTTACACTCAATCTGGCACACTCTACGAAAATATTCCAAATGCGCTGCGACCAAATTTTATTGTTCCTCCTACTCCATCTAGTCAAGACATTCATGCCAATGATGGTGTGATTGCTTCTGCTAGCGCTCCAGCGGCAAGTCGACTATCTTGTCCTACACTTACTATTTCAAATCAAAACCCTACTGCATCTAATCCTGCATCTTCTCCTAAAATCCATGCCATGTCATTTGACAAAGGAAAAAGTGATAAGCAACTTGGAAATAGGAAGAAGGGGAAACATAAGAAGAAATCAAATTCACCCCTGCAGGAAAAATCATCTGATTCATCTGGTTCCTTTTGTAAACCTCATTACCCTTGCTTGATATATAATGAGCAGCATTTTATGCGATATTTTCCTCACTACTTGGAAGTCCTAAACCTTCTTAAGACTTCTACCACATCTGCAGTGTTGACAAATCCTTTTTCCGAACCTGGAAACACATTTCGTTGCTACGAATCTTGCTTCTAGTTCGCAAGTGCTTATTATATTTGCCACGAAGCCCAAAACTGATGTTTTTGTGTCAAATTGAAGTAAATATTACAATAATCCATTGTATTCATCCAATGGTCAAGATATAGATCAACCTTCCACTTCAACTTCGATCTCATATGAATCGACTCTATCGCCTATCCTTCTAGAGGTAACAATAAAGTTGTTAGGGTCCCGTGATTTGGCCGATTGGCGAGCCAAATGACGATGTAACATCAAACCAAGCTTTGGAGCCCAAGGACCTAGCCTTCCTGGACTTAGAGAGGGCTCTCTCTATTATATGCAAAAGATATCGGTGTGTTTGCTTAGGGTGTTCTGATATTAGGCTAGTTATGAAGTGTGTTTTTGGTTTTTTTAGTTTTTAAGTTTGTGAGGGATAAAACTGATCAAATACATGAACTGGATAACAAGATGTAGATAAATTGGGCTATGGGGTCAAACAGGTCAAGGAAGCTATGAGGTGATGATGTAAAGCTACTGTAGGGCCGATTTGATTCACGGTAGAAGGGATCTTTGGGCAAAATGGATTAAATGGAGAAAAATTTGGTGAAAGACAAGGGATTTCAAGTGTAACTAGTTTATAGCAGACATAAACATGTTATAGCAAGCCATTAATCATGCTAAATGCAACTATGAGCTAATTAATACATAGAAATCAAACATTCCAGCCATACATAGAGGTATAAGACCCTCTAACTTCGGGAAATGGCTATCAGATTTTGGGGAAAACACATAAGACAAACTAACAACTCATAAACTACGTCGGAACGCCTAAACATAGTCTCTAAGTCATTAGGCACTTTGACAAACAAGATTTCATAGTTTTAGGCAAAGGGCTAGATCGGGACTAGGCCTCCTTGGTTCAACAAGATGATCAACAAATCAGTCAAAGAGAAAGTTTTATGGATAGAACTATGGACAGCTTATAGGTAGGCAGGGCACACCATACATCCTACTCAACATGCATAGAACTTGTAAATAAAACTAGCAAACATTATCCTTAAGTTACTAAAGAGCAGTTAAGAATTCTTTAGCATAACTAAGGAAGAAGAAAACATCAAGCTATGAAGATTCGGGAATTTTGAGGTGCCTCCATGGGCATATCTCAAAACTAATCTCTACTGATCTATAGCAGCAAGAAGCATGTATTATGGATGAAAACTAGAAGACAAAAACATAGCAAGAAACACTATACCATTCTACCATGTCATGGAATCCATCACCAATCCTTCATCATTCCTCAAAAGCATCCAAGAGGCAGTCCAAAAATCATAACACAAGTGTATTCTTCAAAGCTCATATGACCAATGTATTAATTCTTCTCTCAAGTTCAGCCTCTGATTTACAATGAAACCCATGGAATAAATAGGCTTGAGGGAGGAAAACCTCATGGAGCGACTAGCTATCCCATTGGCCAAGTCAAAATATCTAAACTTGTCCTTGAGGCTTTGCAAAGCCCAAGGCACAAAATATCCCATAAAATATCTAAAAAACTGCTAAAAACGGAAATTATATTGCCTTTACATCATTTCCCAAGGATAAAAATAGCTTAACGCACATTTGGGAAAAGCAGATTTTTGAGGTTCAAAAATTACAAAAATACTTCATATTTATGCCTGAAAAAGGTCCCCTGACTTGCTGGATGCAATTGGCAGCCTTCCCGATGTCGAAATGGGGCTCATGAGGGCTTGTTGGAAAACTGTCTGTGTCTACTTTCCGGCGCAACTGAAACCATCTCAATCTGAGGCCTGGAAGTCATCCAAAACTGTACCTGTGTGCAAAAACCCAGAAAATAGCAGACTGCTGATATGGCGGGCAGAATGTGCAAAAAGAGGGCATTTTCCGCCAATTTGAGGGGGTGAATGATCTCCAAATGCTCTGAAAATCGCTGGAGACCTGCTCATGGAATTATGGCATCCATCGGTATCATCCTCCTCCCTTGAAAACCCCTCAAACTGAAATGGCGAAATTATGAGTTTTTGACCAAAAACCCAAAAAATGCCAAAAAACAAAAAGTTGCCGAAAAAGGCCCAAAATTGGCATGCATGACCCTCAAGGGTCCATAGCAACATGCTCTGAAGATGAGGCCAAAATATCAAGGGCTGATATGCTTTTCCCTTCTTTCCGTGCTAGGCGCTTCCCCTTTACCTTCTTCAATTTCTCTTGTGCTGCCTTTAGTTTGTGCCGGGCAAACTGATTAAGCTTTTGGAAGTGGTGTGTCCTCTTCCTCTGCAGCTCTAAATCTCTATTCGCCCTCTCAAGCTTCATTTCCAAATGCTTGTTAGCTCTCTCAAGCCATGCTTCTTTGTTTTCCTCAATTTCCTGCTCAAGGAGTGCAGTGAGAGGAAAGGCTTGGAAATGGGCTTGTTCTTCTGCTCTCTGCTTTTCCAAGGCTCTTTTAAGCCCAATGGTCCTAGGCCTCTTCCGCCTAGGTTGATCTTCCTCTTCCTCCTCATCAAACTCACCAAGGATTTCTTCGATCCTAGCTTGCGCTTTAGCTGCCTCCTTTTTATACTTGATGGCCCGTGCTTCATGGATAGCTGCATGAAACTTCATCTGTTTGTTTTCAACCTCCAAGAAGTGGTTGAAATTCCTCGGCCTTTGAAGATCTTCCTGTAATACCTCAATTTGCCCCTCTTTGTGAATGAGGAGGTTTTCAAGGAGGCGGGCCTCATTATCACTGTCATCGCTTGGGATAGGGATGACAGCTAATTCACCTCCATGCTTGGCACTTTCTCCAACTATGATTTTGCCTTTGAAAGCCAATCTGGCGCTTTTCCTCCTTGGCATGCTAGAAGGTGTCTTTTTGGGCAATTTCCTCTTGCTAAGAACAATCTTTGTCACTGTTAAGGTGGCAGCTTTAGTCTCTCTTTTCCTTGCTGTGCTGGGCTTTGTTAATTTGAGAGGAGGAATAACAACTGATTTACCTTTGACATCTTCCTGAACTTGCTGCTCCCTTTGAGGATGATGGATATCTTCTTCTAGTTGTTCACTTGGCTGCCCCTGTTCGCCAACATTAGCTTGTTGTTCTTCATCAAAGTCTTGTCCAATTTGTGGCTCAAGAGGTAACTCAACTTCCTGCCTAACATGCTGTTCCTCAACTGCTGTCTGCTGTTGTCCCTCATCCTGTATCCTGCTGCTGTCCCTCATCCCTTTCTTCTTGCTGCTGTTCACTGCCCTCTCCTTCTCCCTGTTGCCTTGGCTGCCCAGTAGTCATTCTGATTTTTCTAGGTGTAGGCCTACTAGACAGAGGCACTGGGCGATGGACAGGCTGAGTAGGAGAAATATGGGTAGGAGGAACAGTGGCAAAATCTGGATGGCTGATGAATAAATCCCATGAAACCTCTTTCTTCTCCAGCTGGTATAGGAAGATAATCTTGATCAAAGAATGGTGAAAAAGAGAAGGGATTTGCTGAGGTGGGGCCTTCTTTTGGATAGTGGATGCCATTTTCTCTATGCTTTTGAACAAAAAGTGAGGGAGGTTTAGTTGCCTGCTTCTAGTAAAGTGCATCAATAAACGGACATGATAGGCATAAATTCGATCAAACCTCCTTTCACAAGTGAAATATTTCATTATGGCTTTCATAAGCGGAGCATAACTGTCAAGGAGATATGAAAAAGGGAAAATAGCAGTGACAACCTCTCTATGTTCAGGCTTGATGAAAGGTTTGTAATCCTCTAAGTCAAGATGAGCTTGTTTAAACCACTTTTCGCCATGATACGGGATCTTGGTGGCCTTGGACACATACCTTGGAGAAATTTTGAAATCAAGACCCGCCACTTGGAAGTGTTTTTCTTTGAATCTCAGGGTGCACAAGTGTGTTAATGGCGAAAAACTCTTGACTTCTTCTATCTTCTGGCAGAAATCAAGGCAGCCTACTTCATGGAAATTGAAAAGCACAGATGGATGAGCATTAATCTCTTCTGTAGAGATAGGCTCATATCTCTTATGTGGACCGCTCCTGTGGTCTTGCCTTGGAGGCATTCTGACCTGAAAATGCTTTGAAAGAGGCAAACTACCTTCACTATATGTAAAATGTCCTTCTGGATTGAAACTGTGTCAATATGCTGCTTAGACAGAGAAACAATGTGAGGTGGAGGGTTTGCAACAAGTGTCTTTGAATTCACAACCTCTGCTCTCCTTAAAACCAGCCTTTCACCTTTGAATGTACCTTAGCCAGGCAAAATTCTCAATAGGGTACTATATAGCAAAGAGGAGGCAGATTGCTGTGTAAGTTTTCTGTGCACAGTGTTAAAAAGTCACCTTTTCTTGTGAATTTAAAAGATCAACCACCACATCTATACCTCTGTCTCCAATGTTAAAATTCAACCATTAAAACCCTGCTCTTCAGAAAATGGCTCTGCACCTTTAAAAATATCTCAGTCAACACTTTTCAGTAGGAAATGATACAGTGAAAAAGAGGGGCAGTCTGCTAGAAAGAGTTTGCTGTGAGAAAGTGCTAAAATCACCCTGTCCTTGAAGCCTTAGATGTCAACCAATACACCTTACTCCTTGCTCAAGGAGACTTTCAGTCATAAACAACTCTGCCCTGTATAAGTGTGCCAACTTTCCACTGATCTTGCATATGTGAAATCAACCCTTAGTGTTTAGACAGTCAATACATAGTACTGGAGCAAAATGACAGAGTTTTTAGAGGACTATAAAGCTTTTAGGCAGAAACTGTGTAAGACTTCTTTTCAAAACAATCAGAGGCTCCTTATACATGTGACCCTAGCTTTTGGAGGAGAAAACCTTCGTTCCACCTGACATACCTAAGCCCTGTCTCTATATAACAAACTCTCCTTTTGATCAAAACACAGTTCTTTATAGGAAAAGCCTTTGTCCTTCGATGTTTTGAAGACTAAACAAGCTGCCCTTAGTCTTAACACCAACCTTTTCCCGTAGGTGTTCTAAATGACACAGTTAGCACTTTATCACAATTTAACACTTCAGATCACCGTGTAGGAAACACTGTTTTTCAGCTATAGTGACAAGGTTTTGAAATTTTTGAATGTGGAGTGGTGAAACTTCGCAGCAGTTTTAATAATGAACAGGCGTTCCTTGAATCAAAACATCAAACCCCTTCGGTGTTTATCTCTAACTTTTTTATCACATTTAAACCTTGCTTCTATAAACTTGACAGTGTCTCTTTAAACCTTGATAGCACTTTGTATTTTTGAAACCGGGTGAAAAACATATAGAATACCTTTAAAATTGAGGAACAACCATTGTGAAGGGCTGGAGTAGCACTGGGAAGCCCTTGATTACGCGTGGCACTCTTTAAGGGCAGCACGTCGCGCAGAGATACCACCCGGGTGGCCTGTCAGGTCGGGCTGTCGGGCGGCGTACAGGCGCGTCGCGCCACTGTATAGGCGCGTCGCGCCAACACTGGCTGCCCGTTCAAAACCTCCGCCAGGCGCGTCGCGCGGTTTGACGGGCACATCGCGCAGTGTAAAACGTGCAAACTCTGCTATTTCGATCCGAACCTTCTTTGCTTGATGCTGGGGTTAATGAAAAGGCTCTGCTGGATTTGAAAAACGAGAGTGCACTCTTCCCCTTGCTCTTGTAACAAAACTCCCAACGGTTTTAAACTTTTTGAAATGTAAAGTTGACATTCAGCTCCGCTTTTGTAACACTTTGTAATGCTGCCTCGGTGTATCTTTTAAATTTCGAAATCATGTTAACTTTATCTGAGGGGTACTCCTTTTGAAATGATTTCGGCCACAGAATATTTATGCCTCTTTAAAATATCAATACAGTTTTCAACTCTTTTTCAAAGAGAGCAAACACAGTTTTTAAAAGGCCAGAAATCTGTCTATTAAGCATATAGGTCTGGGGGGTGGTTCTTATTGATTTTGTCCTTTTGGTGACAATTCAACACTGAAATTTGAACTTTGGAAAATACCTCGTTGATGACATTCATTATGTAAAGTGACCTCTCTTTAAAACTGTCAAGAAAATACTGAAGACTATTTTGCTATTTTTTGAAAGAGAAAGGTTTCTCTTTCACCTTGCTTTGACAGTTTATGTCTTCATTTGCTTTCTCAACTTCTTTCTCACTGCAGGTATTCAAATTCACTGACCCTATTTGGACTTGATCATGACCTCCTGATTTGATAAGGGCGCCTCTCTCTCACATACTTCCCTGCCTGTAGGTGTATTATACAATACCTCTGTTCTTTTGAATAATAAAAGGTTGTGTTTCTTTTAAACTATCCAAACAATGATCATATGCTAAAGGACTTTTTGAACATAATGAACAATAACTCAAAAGGTGATATCTTCTTGGTGATGGAACTCAAAAAGCCCCGTCTGCTAGTTCTCTTTCCATGTATTTCAAAGTTTTCAAAACTCAGATCACAACTTATCCATTCATACTATCTTTCTCTGTTTTCTTGAAAAGAACTCCTTTAGACTTCTTGGGGTATGACAGTGAGATGTTGTTTGGCCTCTTCATCTAAGGAAACTGCCCCTTTTTGTATCAATGGCATACATATTCATATTGTTTCCTGTCCATCATGATGTATATTTTGAAAGACATTTTCCTATGAGTATGAAAAACAATGCTTTTTGAAACAAAAACACCATATTTTACCTGTGTAATGACTTCCATTTTCCTTCTTTGTATCCTTCCACTGCACCTTTTGACCAATCAGTCTTCAACAATACTAAATGCCTTGGCCATCTGCTCATAAATGGAGGAGGCCCTTTACTGAGCAAAGTATCTGAAGATTATTTGCTAAGGCTGTATGACAAGGTTTTGCTTGGATTATGAAGGTAAGCAACCAACTTGAAACACATCAATACTAGCAACTCTGCTTGCAAACACTACAGTGCTTCAGAAAAACCCTAGCCAAAGTGTCACTGTCTTCCTGTACTACTCTGAGGGTGACTGAAATGTCATCATTTGTTTTGGTCATCTCATGACAAATTATTTGAAGGATAGTCTCTGTGACTATGGAGGTCAGTGTCCTTTGTAAAACAAAGAGCTTTCTTTCTGCCTGTGTAATGGCATGTTTTGTCAGCACCTCTTCAATTTGATCTTGTGGACAAGCAGGCTGCTTAAGATTGGAATGTTTACTGATGACATGACTTTCTAAAGTTCAACAATTCACATGATTTGAAAGCTTCAAATGACCTCCTTTATTATACCAGACTCTTTTTTCCTTTGAGCTAGCATATTTCAAACTCCATCCCTGTTATGATCATTACTCACATTCATAAAACCTGGAGATATTGTTTCACTTGTTCAGTAAAGGCAACCCTGGACTTCTGCAACTTTTAAAGTCAATACTGGCTAGCGCCTTCTGCTTGTAAATGAAGGAGGCGCCCTAACCCTCTGCTTGTAAATGAAGGAGGTTCTGGGCCATGACAATTTACCAGTTTGCTGAGACAGTGGTGTCCCTTTCTTACTGTGATTTTCATGCTGCAAAGAGCTGTAAGGTCTGGATGAGTAGCTTTCTGTTTTGCAGACATATCTCAGGCTCAAGTTACATTTAGAAGCAACGTTCTTCTAACTGTAGATTCAAGCATTTCCTCCTGAGATGAAGTTATATTTCCTGCCTTTGTAGAAACTATAGAACACTGTGAAACACCTAATAGTCAGCTTGAGATTGGGGTTTATGCAGTGCTGAGATCTAGGGGATGTGAGTGGCACGACTTAGAGCTGCTTGTCAATTTAATTTGCAAAGTAGGAGGTCAGTCATGGTAGGTCTGTTACAGATGGAGGCTTTTTGGCTTTTTGAAGATTGCCAAGGGTGAAATGTCTTAAAGCGCCACTTCCTAACATAGGGGAGACTTTTGAAACAGATGTGGATTTTCCTTTTAAAGCTGATGGGCAGATCAATAAGGCTGAAGCTAGATAGGATAGTGATAATGAGGTGTTGATTTTGACATGGGTGGACTGAAAAGTAGAAGGGCAAAAAAAGTTTTAGGAGGGTTTTCTAGATGACACATTGACATAAGGAAAACAGTTTCTAGAAAACTCAGCTATAGATATAGTCATCACTAACATGTAAAAAATACTGATGGCTAACAAAAGTCATTAAAGAGAGTAATTCAGAAATTGACATTCAACCCTTGAGCTCATGCAACTCAAAACTATAATGTGTGGAAGACCTGGCTCAGTCACCTTTTGCTATGTCAACGCTTGAGTTTCTTCAGAATTGTCCCTCCCAAAAGTAGGCTTTGTTGTCTGCGATTGGTGGAATTGATTTTACGGATTCAAATCTTGTAGTCTTTAATCACACAGGCTATGTGCCACAATTACCATCACAATTAGCATTCTTGATTCAAGTAAATTTCTTGAATCGCCTCATTCATCACACTATCATTGATAAAGGCACATCTACTTGTATCATGTCCATGAGTTACTGGAAGCCACTTGGCTTGACGACTTTTTCACAATCACCTACGACGTCGAAAGCTTTTGACGGTCATACATATAAGCCTTGTGGAATTATTAGTAACCTGCAAGTAGAACTAGGGGGAAAATCAGTTACTGTTGAAGTTGAGGTCGTTGATGGACCCCTCGACTACAAAATATTACTTGGAAGACCATGGGTTTACACTATAGCTGCGGTAGTATCTACTTACTTTCATATGATCATCTTCGCCCATAAAGGAAGTATCACAAACATTGATCAACTCTCTTTATTCTCCTCTGGTTCCCAGACAACTGGAAGCATTTCCTAATGGGCACCTTTTCATTACCATCGCAATCGACATTGGCAAAAATCACACATATAGAGACCTGAAACATGATATCTTCCACTTCATCTGACTTAAGGGAGATACCCAATGATTCTAAAGTAGTTAGGTTGGGCGACATCATGCCGCTAAGTCCACTTGATCTAGAATAGCAATTAGTTTCCTTTTATTATGCGACCAATCCGAATCCATTTTCGCTGACTATTTGGGTTGATCGTTCTTCAGATTTTTGTACTCATTTCGGTCCATTTTCATGTGTATTATCAACTGATGAGAGAATTATGGAGTTTATGATGTCAGAAGAAGAACCATGGGAATCATCACATCAATGATCCCATCTTCTAGATTACTGTGAAGATAGTCCATATGAACTATATCACCCTATTATCGTTGACTTCTTGGAGAATTCTATTCCTATCCACGCCATCGATTCTGAGCGAAACCCATAGAAAATCGAAGAAACAATTTCTATCGATATTTCGACCAAACCCGATATTGTAAAAAACATTCATGTCGGTGCATCTTGTTCTCCATATGAACTTGACACTTACTGCGCTCTTTTTCGTGAATTCTGAGATTTATTCGCTTGGTCATATGAGGATATGCCAAGTATCAACTCCAACATTGTTGAACATGAGATTAAAATGTATCATGATGTTAAGACGGTGTGACAACGCTTTAATCCTATTCACCCTAATAAAGCTATTTCTATTAAAGCAGAGGTTGATTTTTTTTTGCGCGCTGGATTCATTTACCCTTTTCCACTTACTGATTTGGTATCTAACATTGTTCCTGACATGAAGAAATAGGGTAAAATTAGAGTGTGTGTTGACTATCGGGATGTTAACCATTCTTGTCCAAAAGATAACTATCGAACTCCCTTTTTCAACCAAATTGTTGATGAATGTGCCAGATGTGAAATATTTTCTTTCATGGATGGATTATCCGGTTACAAGCAGATTAATATTTTCCCAGAGGACCAATATAAAACCACTTTTATCTATCCCTGGGGCACATTCACTTATCGCAACCTCCCTTTTGGTTTAAAGAACGCTAGGGCCACATTCCAGAAGGAAATGAATTATTATTTTCATGACATCAAGCACATAGTTCAATCGTATCTTAATGAATTACATGCACATTCACGAAAACGGGCTGACCACTCACTACATCTGAGAGTGGTATTTTTACGATTTCATCACTATATAATACACCTCAATTTGCACAAATGTGTGTTTGGTGTTGGTTCTGGTCGTTTTCTTGGATTCTTCGTGTCGAAAGATGAAATTCGGCTTAATCCATTGAAGGTCCAGGCTATTCTTGATTTTCCTGCTCCTTGCAATCTACTTCAGTTACAAAGACTCCAAGGGAAGGCTAACTTTCTAAGGAGGTTCATTCCTAACTATACAAAAATGGCTAAAGGATTTACTAGAATCTTGAAAAAGGGGGTACTATTCCATTGGGATGAGGTTGCACAAGCTTCCTTTGGTGTTCTTAAAGATTCCATGATCCAAGAATCATTAATCTATTCCCCAAATTATCAGAGTGACTACTCCTATATCTCACCGTTGCAGATAAAACCATCGCTATGGTTTTATTCCAAGAATAATATGGGATTTAACATACGATATATTATTTAAGTCGTAATCTCAATGATATGGAATTTAATTACACATACATTGAGAATATTTCTTTGGCAGCCATTCAAGATGTACAAATATTTTTCCATTATATCCTGCTCCGAAAGACCATTATCATTTTGGATTGCAACCATATGACATAAATTCTGTCATGTCAATTGCTGGGGGGGAAATATTCAAAATAAATCGTCATTTTGCAGGAATTAGATTTGGAATTCATCAAATCCAAGTTAAAGAAATCTTTGGTGTTTGATAAGCTTATTTGTGACCTTCCTTCTATTAGTACTGATGCTACTATAGAACCATCAATTCTGGATGAGTCTTTGTTTCTAACCGAGTCATTAGACCCATGGTATGGAGATTTCATCATCTATCTACAGACCCAAACTTTTCAGCCTAATACCTCTCACTCGCAACAATGGCGTATTAAATACCAAGCCAAATATTATCTGATCATCGACGATACACTTTATCGTCATGGTGTCGATACAATTTTACGCAGGTGCCTCATGCATGAGGAATTCAAAAAAATTATAAATGATTGTGATTTTAGTGCATGTAGTGGACATTTTTCTGGTTATGCTACCGCACAAAATATTGTCCACGCTGGTTACTTCTGGCCTACCATATTTTGCGACTAAATTATCGCAGTTAGAAGTTGTCATGCTTGCCAAATATTTGATCGTAAAACCTGCCTGCCAACAACACCAATGCATCCTGTCATTGCTGTTGGACCCTTCGTAAAATGAGGCATTGATTTCATGACATGTAACCCTCGCTCGGCTGGGGGGCATGGGTATATTATTGTCACTGTTGAATATTTTATCAAGTGGGCCGAGGTGATGCCTACATTCAACAACACGGGACATACATCTGCATTGTTCTTTTTTAACCATGTGGTTTCACAGTTTGGTGTACCATAAGCCATAGTCACATATCATGGAAAATTTTTTCACAATCACATGATGGATGAGTTGGCTGCCAAGTTAGGACTGTCACATGATAGTTCTATCCCTTATTATCCACAAGCTAATGGACAAGTTGAAGCTATCAACAAGTTTCTTAAGCGTATGCTTCAACGCATGATTGGTGTTCATAAACGAAACTGGAATTTGATCTTGTACTCCGCTTTGTGGGCATATCGAACCTCGGTGAGAAATGCGACCAGATTCACTCCCTTTCAGCTAGTTTATGGTCTGGAAGCTATCTTACCGATATAGTGCAAAATACCATCGTTGAAACTTGCGATTGACCTACTAACTGACACTTTTGAAGAAGAGACACATATTTTAGATCTCATCCATCTAGATGAAATGGATCGTGAAGCCGCATTGGCCAATGAAGCACATAAGAGATGAATTAAGGCACAATATGACCGCAATGTCAAGCCTCGCACCTTCTCGGAAGGAGACCTGATCTTGCTTTATGATCAGGAAGCCGATAAGATAGGAACATGGAAATTTGAACCATTATGGCACGACCCCTACATTGTCAAGTGAAATCTAGCTAAGCATTCCTATGAGTTGGTAGATTATGACGGGATTCCATTGTCGCAACCTTGAAATGGGTTGTATCTTAAACGTTACTATGTCTGATTTTGTGTAGTAAACATTGTATTATATGCTTTGATTGTGTGTGTATTTTAAAGTTTTTCATGTGGTTGGTAATCAGATTTCCATTTTTTTGTAGATGTCAAAATCTTCGGAACCATTTGTTGGATATGCTGATGGTGCTAGTCGTCGTACTCATAATTTATCCTCTGCAGCATGGGAAATGTTTGCTCCAAGTGGTGAGTTAGTGAGATTCTAAGGGATTTGTATCGGTCAATTGACCAACAATATCATTGAGTATAGCGGGTTGATTGAACTATTTTCTGATGCCATTTCACTTGGCCTTCACCGCATCATCATCAGGTTGGACTCACAAATTGTGGTACTACCTCTTACTGGCATCTATACTATCTAAAATCCAAAAATTCATCGCATGTTTCGTAGAGTTCGTCTTTTGGAAATACATTTTTATTACATTCAATATCAACATATTTCTAGAAACTTTAACACTCTGGTTGATTCATTGGTGAATTACTTGCTAAATAGACATTTGCAACATATGTAAAGATATATTTTCAATTCACATCATACAATCGAATAATATTGCACAAAATCATAGAAAAACACTGAAAGTAAAATAGATTTATATCAAGTTTTTTACAAAATTGTATCCAAGACACGTTGGTCATCTGACCTTAAAATTTATACTGACATAGCATAGTCTAATTAGGCCTAGTGATGCTCATGATAATGGGTCACTGATTGGGCTATCACGCGCAATAGCCTCATCCAACGACTAGGCACAACAATGGTATGGCACTGCATCCTCATAGGTAACTCCTCAGTCCATACATCTGATATCCCAAGAGTCAATCCCTCCAGATGTTGTTGCAACTCAACAAGAGTCTCGGCTAAATCCAAATCCTGTAGGACTGCTCTTATGATAGTCCGCTCTGTTGGTTCTCTCGCCTGCTTTGCACGAACCACTGGTTGAATGGTACCTACATCTGCATACATAAAAAATATTTAGTTTAGTCTTGGAAACATAAAAAAACACAAAAATATGTAAAAAACCCCAAAAACTCAAAAACATGGTCAACATTTTACCTATAGCACCCCATTGAGCGTCAGCTGGTAAAATCAACTCTGGATCTCCACGGAAATCCATCCCTGCATATGGATGCTCCTATATGAAGATTTTTTGTCTTCGGAGCCAACTGAAGAATGCAGTGGAAAATGAGATCGATGACTAACCAACATTTATAGCCATCAGCTCGACCCACCGCTTCATTCGGGGATCTCTAGGACCAGATAATCCCAGTGTCACATGTTGTGGCTGCATCAATGTAGCTTGCTCCAAAACAAAAGTGATCAAAATAGACCCATAACTAAAATTTTTGGTCTTTCCACTTTTTACTGTGGTCAGTTGTTCTTTCATTTGAATAAGTACTGCTTCAGCCCAGTTGAACACGGTTGGCTCGAGACACTCAAGAACATACTGCATATATGATTTGTTTGCGACATGTAGTGTCACGTTGCCAGCTAGCTTTGCGATAGCAAATAGGAGCGTTCACAAAGGCATATCACATACATCTTTGATATTTATCTTTCCATCTTTTCTAGGCTTAGTTCTTGGTCGAAAAAACTGTCGGATGCAATCCTTCACTGTTTCACCTCTATTGATGGAGCCTGCAAGGGAAGTGGGGGCACCACGTCTCAAAAAACCTGTCAGAAAGTAAATGTCATCAAAAAATATTAGGAGCACTTTTTCCCCAATGTGAAATTCCTGTAGTGCCGAGTCCTATGAACGGATAAAAAACTGTAATAGTTCCATGTTGTGCCTCATCCCAGACAATCGAAAGTAATTGAGCAACCCACAATCTCTGAGGGCTCTCACAGTGCCAGTATCAATTATGGAAACCATATCCTATTATTCATGTTCTCTTTCTCACCATGTAATCAACATTCTGATCCGATCAAAGTCTGAAAACACACCATAGGCTTAGTTAGGATCCATTCAATGAAAAAAATTGGGGAAATTTTGGGCAGTAATCAAGATGAAACTTTCTGAATTGCACCCAATGCACCCCTAAATGGAAGACAGAGCATTGCATAGTAACTGGGACTCTTTATAGCCTCTCTACAATGCACTTTTCAATGTTCAGGGGTGCGTTGGCCCTAGGGAATTGTATATTTACCCTAGGAGCCCCAAAACCCTAAAAAATGTGCATGAAACTGAAAAAGAATGCAACCAATAGAAAGAGGAGGGTAAGATATTCTACCTAGTCCGAACAACACAATCAATGATCCACAGAATATGTCACAATTAGTCATTGAAGTTCAAGGGTAAAACAATCCCAGAGAACTAAAATTCAAATGGTAAAAATGATTTGGTAATTTCTTAATTTAATAGTCTTTTTGATTAATTTATGCATATTTAACGAAATGACTATTGCTTTTACCCATTTTTACTATTTTAAACAGGTATTGTTAATCCATTTGATGTTTCTTTGAGTAGGTTTGCAACTGATAATAATGATTTAGTCGTGCAATGATTCTGAAATGCAATTTTGAGCACAAAGCACATTTTTATATCTTTTTTGGGCTTTGTTAACATGAAAAAGGAACTCAAAGTAAATGTTTTATTCTTTTTTCGAGATTTGTTAAACATGAAAAAGGAATTTAAAGCGCACTTTAATCTCTTTTTAGAGATTTGTAAAATGTGAAAAAGGAACCCCCCTGGAGTTATCTTTCAACTCTTTTCAGACTCTCAAAATATGAAAAGATTGCCGAGCGCTTGTCCTTTCGAGCTCGTTAAAGGAATTGAAACGCCATCTAATCAATATAAGTTTAACTCTTTTTCAGACTGAGGAAAACCCTAGTCGAACATGGCTAGGAGGTTCTCTTAGGTATTATTTTACGCTTTTTCGGATCTGAGGGACTATTACATGAAAAAGAACTTGTGGATTTTTCTTTTAGTCCCTTTTTCAAACTCTCTAAACATGAAAAAGGACCGAGTTTTCACTGTCGTTAGACTTGTTAAAACATCAAATAGCGACGAACTTGTCCATCATGACAATATTGAGTTTCAATGTCGCTAGACTCGTTAAAGAACCAAATAGCGATGGATTCACCCGAAGGGTGGAATTATGCATCAAGCATATGTTATCCTCCTTAATATTGTTAAAAAATAAAGGGGTATTGGTCAGTAATGACTGGGGAAAATTGGAAAGGGACAAAACACTTTATGGTAGCAAGTCGCTCTTGAACATGGCACTTATTCACTTCATCTCCATGATTTTGGGTTGGGTAATCTTCTTGACGGTCTATCATACCATCCATCACTTTGGTTTTTGGTCAAATGCTAGAAATTAATTTAGTGTCGTTGATATGTTCAAGAGAAGTCACTCAGTTATTCCTCATCCTTTGCAATACTCATAAAAATTCATTTCATGACAGCCATCCTTGACATTGTTTCATCAGTCACATTTTGTCTCCAAAATCATTACTCCCGTTTCATGTCGTTGATGAGGGAAGCATCAATGCCCTCCTAGGACAACTCACTTCCTGTCGACATCAACTCATCATCCATGAATTTGACTTAGAAAAAACCTTTCAGTACCTTGGAGCTTGCTTACATCAATGACAGTTTTCTCGCTTCCAGCGATAGGTTGAAATCACAGGCCTTCGACCAAAAATATTTTGTATGGTGTTCAAGACAAATCATCTATTCACAACATGTAGAATGTACTGCAGTACCTTGAGAGCCGTTATCATCAATGGTGTTTTCTGTTGCATCTATTAACGACTTACATCATTGGTTGGTAATCAGACGGTTTCTTCGCATGTTCGACTTCAGATCATATATTTGCATGGTTAGACTCGTACTTTAAGCAATCGAGTAAAAAAGATAGAAGACCCCAGATCTAGTTTCATCCATTCAGGATGTGATTTCATGAGAAGTACTAAATCATCCTTACGATGGTCATTATTCAAATGGTCATCCTATGATGGGTCTATATCTATAGATGAATTTCTAATGCTATGTAATATTCTTAATTAGCTTTCAGCTAATTGGAATATTAATTTTTGATTTTGTCATTTAGATATATGAATAAGAGGGTACGGAGACCCATAAATCACTTTATTAGGATTAAAACCACTTCCCATATGAATGTGGGTCATTATATCAGTTGAATAAATCACCCTTAGGTGTGAACATGGGCTAAAGCATGTGGACAGGGTCAAAAGTTGACCAAATCAATAGCGATGTCATGGAGGGAGTGGAGAATTAAAGGAGGACAACACAGATATGATGGAGGAGTGTGTGCATGAGAGTAGCATATTTAATGAGTGGGACCCAGGGTGAGGAATCTCACCAAGCATAAATGGAAGAGGATGGAAGCCATAGAAGGCATTATGATTATTTCTTATGTTTTGGTCTTCTATGACTTCTTGCACGCTTCAGCTGTTTAGCGGGGTCCGTTGTGCTGTTTAGCACAAAGGTGTTCCTGAGCGGGAATCCCACCCTCATCCTCGGGGGACTTCAAGTGCCCACTCAGGAGAGGTTTATTGAGCTAAATTTCCACCATCCAGCATCATTCCAAGCTTCATCCATCATCCATAGCGCAATCCCTTAAGGGTTGTGTTTTTTTGCAGGGCAGAGGCAGTGGAGAATAGATAGGGTCAGTTTCTGATCTTGTTTTCCAGTGGAGCCTTTCCACCGGGAGGCTAGCAAGAGAGATCCTTGAGAATTATTGGGTCATTTGGCATCAGGCTAAGCTACTAGCATCCCCTAAAACACAGTTTTCCTCATAGAATGTGTTATTCTATTGAGAAGTTGCAGTGGAGGGCTCAACGCCCCATTTGGTGAGTTAGATTTCCAGTGAAGGGAGAAACTCTTCATCCGGGAAATCTATTAGAGGAGTTTCTATCTATTTCTAAATTAGCTTAGCTACCTCCTATCAACTATCCAGTTACAATGATTATTCATCCGTAGGGATGTAGTTCATCATTTTGTGTTTTGTGTATTTCCGGAAACCCTTCTGGTTTGTCTTGGAAATGTTCTTGGGAGCCCAAATCTCTATTCTCGACAGTTTTTGAGCCATATATTAGGGATCTATATCATTGTATTTTCCATCAGCAGTTATACTCATTGGGACCTCGTTGTATTGGTTCTCCGGCATTTTGTATAGCAACAACATCTCATGATTGAGGGTGTTTGTTCATTGGAGGCTTGTTTGCCTTGATTGTGCGATTTTTTCCTCGAGATATTGTACTTATTTGCTGCTGATATGCATAATAATATGGATATTTCATTGTCTCATTTTTTATGTGTTGATATTCAATGTTATTTCCAGTTTTATGTTCCATATTATTGCTTTACCTATTTTAGGATATTATAGTGGTATCAGAGAATAATCTTGGCTCAGCCTGTGAGACATCACATCTATGTAATTAGAGGAAGAATAAGCTTATCATAGAAAGGAGTAGGTTTACAAAAGAGACAAAGGAAAGACTCCAATATCAAGATAAATTAATGGAAAGGAGTTTTCAAAGCTTCTTCTCCAAACTATGCAGGATATTAATAGAGAAATCAAGGAGACGAGGATGGAGAGACATAAAAATTCCCCAAAAGGGTTTGTACATGAATAAAGCTCTGAAATTTCACATTATATGTGTGAGCATTCATCATTACAACCAGTTCCACAATGCTCTACCATGCCTACATTCCTAGCAAGAGGGAAGGAGGAAGGAGAACCACAAAGGGAAGAGACTCTTGGTAACTATCTCCTAGAATATGAATCTCAATCTCAGAGGTTCAAATAGTATCTAAACTTCAAAGGGTTCTGTCAGGTGAAGGAAAATAGAAGACCCAGTAATCACAATTGAGGTAAGGGGTGTATGCAACATACTTTGGGTAGATTCTTTCTGCCTAATTTTGATGGGTCACCCAAGTGCACAACTAAGGCTTGGGTAAGGAAGTTGGACATCTATTTTCAGTTGCACCAAGTTTCAGAGGTGGAGGCCATTAAGGTAGCAGTGCTGCACCTTGAAGGTAAGACTCATGATTGGTGGTTTCATGGTTTTTCTACATTAAGACATGAAAATCTGGTTACATATGCAGAGTTCAATCAGATGTTAGTGGAAATATTTGATCAAAGATATTGAGAAACACCTTTGGTTGAGCTAGCCAAGCTCAAGCAGTCAGAGCCTTTGCATGAGTTGGTAGGATCCACTAGACCAAATATGCTCCAGGATTCTATCGAGAGGGTTAGAGGCTTGCAAAGTACTTTTCCAAGGGCAAGAGTCCCCCTCCAACAAGATCTCTCTTCTCAAGAGGAAGACATGAAGATTCCTCCCTCAAGAGAGGACCAAGAAAAAGGGGCTCTTAAGGATGATGGGGTGTTCTCCAATAATGATGAGGAAGAAGAGGAAGATCTGGAAAGAGATATTGGTGCTGTAGCACCAGGAGGAGACCCACCACCACGTGGAGATGGAAATGGAGCAATTACTCCAACTATAGTAGCCCTTGTATCCTTTCAAGAAGTTCCAAATAATCTAACATGTGTAGACCAGGGCACAATCCAAGAGAAAAATGTGTCAATATTGATAGAGAGTGGGACTAAGCAGTGGAGGGAGTGTGTTCCGACATTGACTACAGTTTTGAAGACATACACCATGATAGATCACTTATTTGTGGTAAAGACTCTTGACACCAATATGATATTGGTTGTGCAGTGGTTTAATACATTGGGGAAGGTCACTACAGGCTAGGAGACTTTGTAGATGGAAGGGGAAGATAATAAGGATGGCCAGTATTAGGTTATTAGGAGCATACACACCTATCCATTACAAGAGGTCTCTACACATAAGAAGGATAATTATTTTCACAGTGGAATCAGGGACAAATCAGTCCACTTAGATATGCAAACTACTCTAGACCTTGATGTTTCATTACATGGAGGTATTCCACCAGGAAGGCCCCTTGACTGGAAGATGATCAAAGAGTTATTACAACAGGATGCATCATTCATGGATCTGGCTAAGGAAGGAACCTTGGGAGAGGCTGGCACAGTGCAGGGAGCCTTTGATTGGCTCAATGAATGGATGAGCAATTGTCTGATATCTGCATTGTCATCTATCACCTAGCTACTTGCGTTGGAAGATGGTGATTCATGAGTAGATGGTGGCACAAGCATGGTGCAAAGGGGCTATTCCATATCCTTGGAGAATCAAAAGATACTTCCACACAAGAGGTAGTATTCTATACATGACAAAGGGTTACTAGCACTCATGCATGCATTGGCCAAACTATAGAATTTTTGGATGGGAAATGGCTTCCAATTGAGGGTTGACCCCCATAAAATTCAATCTTGTCTTGTGCAAAAGCAGCTACAAAGGAGGTAGCAAAAGTGGGATAGCAGTACTCCGACATGTGGCTTTTGCATTAAGCATGTCAAAGAGGGGAGTTATGAGGTGACATGTGCTTCATTAAAAAAATCAAAAACTCTATCATTGAGGATTATAGATCCATTTTGGGAGTCCCAACTATTGGTGGAGTACTCCAAGAACCTCTTCACATGTAAGGTTCTTGATGGGAAAGTGACAGATGGGAGGTATAAACTGGTGGATGGAGTCATCTATTACTAGGATCAGATCTTCTTGAATAGGGACTCCATGCTCAAGGAGAGGATTCTATATGCAACACATGAAACACTCCATTCTAGTCACATAGATTTCATTGGAACTTATCAGACCATCATGGAGAAATTCTCATGGGAGGGTCTCAAAGAGGATGTGCTCCAGCATATCAGGAGGTATTTTTTGGAAATACTGAGAGGGGGGAGGGGGGGGGGGGGGGTGAATCCGAATTCCTTTCAATTAGAGAATTAGTTAATCTTCAATTATTATCAGTGTTTGTACAATGATAACAACAAAAAAGAGGAACAAAAATGCACATAGTTTTTAAGGTGGAAACCCACTCCGGGACAAAAACCACCTAATTATTTTCTAATAATTATTTAATACTCAACTCCAATTGAAAATAAAGCTCCAACTTCCTAGAATCTAGAAAATAATTCTTCTCCAGCTCCCACTGGATGGACGCTCCAATGCCCGAGATTCTTTAGTAGTTAACTGAACGGATACCCCAACACCCAATGAGCTAAAACTCACCCTAGCACCACCCTAGCACCCTATAGAAGAATAAAAGAAGAATGGACCCCCATACCAGGGAAAATGGTCCACTTTACAATGATATAGAATGATGCAGAAGAAGAAGATATAATAGACCATAACTCCAACTTTGACACAACCACCTAATGATGATCCTATACCTCCCAACACTGCCTCTTCAACCCTTGGCAGATATACACTAGTACAATTTTTACAATTATGTATTTTACAATGATTTAGTACAAAGATACCTTTACAATGATTGTATGCAGTGCTACCCACCTGAAGACTTCATATGATGAATTTCTTGTTACTGTTATGCACTTTGGTTGCTGCTCTTGTCATGCTACCCTCTACCACACCTTGCTTTGATTTTCTTCCGTAGAAAGTCTCGTCCTTTGCAACCCTTGACAACACATGTTCTAGCTTTTTCTTTCCTTATAGGAGCTCGATATTGAATCTGGTGTATCTCTGTTATTTAAGATCCTCAATATCTAATTTTCAGTCTTGTAGTAGTCCTCTGAGTCATCTTTCCAATGCCACAGTTCTGACCCAATTTGGATTCTTCAAGAGAGAGTTATACCCAATCTCTCACAATGCCCTAATTATGGACTATTTCAGCAGAGTGCACTTGTACGGCATGCCACGTGTCAATTTTTCTTCATTTGGCTCCAAAATTGATAGATAAAAATTTAAATACTATGAAATATCCACCAATTTTTACGGAATTTCAATCTGATACTCAGAGAGAGAGTTATGACGAATTTACCAAGGTCACTTCTTTGAGATGAATTTCAAGAGCCTACAAAAATCCTGAGTTCGACAGATCATATGTCCACAAATATTGTGCATCTTGATCTAAAATTTTTATAGCAGCTTCCTCAGGATTTCAGCTTCACCTCATAAAAATTTCAGCTTTTGAAACTACGTAGAAAAAAAGTTAGAGTGCAAATTCCACAATGACATGTTTCAGATGGCGAAATCCCTTGCCTAAGGAGGAAATGAAGATCACAATTTATATAAATTCTTAAGTTGAGAGGGGCTTCAACAAGTGAACATGGGAGGGATTTTAGGAGCTTAAAAAATATTAATTATGAATTTTCAATGACCCATGCCCCTAACCCATGGGGTTTTAGCCCACTAACTGGGGGTACAAACTTCAAACATGAATATCTCTCAAACCGTGAAGAATTACATGGTGTGCCATATATTAAAGGAAACATCTCGACAAGTAGAAACCATAAAAAGCATTATTGTCCCAGAATATATTAATTTGGTAGGTCAAAAATCCCATTCAATATTGGGTTAGCCCCTGGTGCTGCTTGGGTTGACATCAATGACAACTGCTAATCAATAATATCCCCCTTTGGCATTGATGGCAACACAAGTACTCCCCCTGCGATCATGACACCTCTTCCTACAACATTCTCTCCCCCTATGACACCAATGACAAAGGGTGACTCCCCCTGAAACACAACCATCCTGTGGACCTGTACACACTTCCACTCCCCCTGGCACATAACCGTCCTGCAGACCTATAATCTAATGAGAACTTGGGAGAATCCTAAGATTTTGACGAAGATATTCAAATGCTTCATGAGGTAAAGGTTTAGTGAGGATATCAGCAATTTGTTCTTTTGTACAAACATACTCAAGTTTGATATTCTTTTCAGTGACTTTTTCTCTAATAAAATGATATTTGATCGGAATGTGTTTTGTTTTTGAATGCATGACAAGATTCTTGGAGATGTTGATGGCACTAATGTTGTCACAGAATATGGGAATAGGCTCACTGAATTGTACTTGAATATCTTGCAAATTTAGTTTCATCCAAAGGACTTGAGTACAACATGATTTTGCTGCAATGTATTCTTCTTCCGCTGTAGATAACTAGATTGAAGTTTGCTTTTTTCTCAACCATGATACGAGACAACCACCTAGATAGAATGCTGCTCCACTAGTACTCTTATGATAATCAACGCTTCCTGCCCAATCTGCATTTGTAAAGGCTTGAATAATGAGATTTTTACCCTTTGGATACCACAAGCCATATTCTTTTGTGCCCTTTAGATATCAAAGACTTCTTTTGACGACAATAATATGTGATTCTTTTGGTGCTGCTTGGAATCTTGCTACTTGTCCAACTGCTTGCATAACATCTGGCCGAGAGGCTGTTACATATAGAAGACTACCAATCATAGATCTGTACAACCTCTGATCCACATCCTTATATGAGTCGTCTATGCTCAATTTGAAACCTGTTACCATTGGAGTAAGGACGGGTTTGCAATCTTCCATTTTGAATTTCTTGAGCATTTCCTTAATGTACTTGGCTTGACATATAAATATTCCTTTCTCTTGCTGAGATATTTGAAGCCCTAAGAATTATTTCATCTCACCAAGTAAAGACATCTCAAACTCACTTTTCATCTTTGTAGAAAAGTTCTTACTTAGTCGATCATCATTGCTACCATATATTATATCATCCACATATACCTTAACGATTGTTAGATTATCTTTATCTATTTGTACATAAAGATTGCTATCAACAGTACCTTTCTTGAACCCTTGTTGACATAGATATCCATCAAGATGAGCATACCATGCTCTGGGAGCCTGCTTGAGACCATATAGAGCCTTCTTTAACCTGCAGACATAGTCTTCTTTTTGTGATAGTAGAAAACCTTCAGGTTGTTCGATGTAAACTTCTTCTTCTAATTCTCCATTCAGAAATTCCGACTTAACATCCATTTGGTAGAATTTGATTTTTCTTGAACATGCATAGGCGAGAAACATTCGGATGGCTTCCATTCTGGCAACTAGTGCAAATGTTTCGTCGAAATCAATTCCTTCCACTTGTGCATAGCCTTTGCAAACCAATCTTGCTTTGTTTCTGGTAACCTGCCCATCTTCATTCAATTTGTTCCTGAACACCCATTCAGTCCCAATGAAATTTTTATCTTTTGGTCGTGGAACTAATTCCTAGGTGTTATTATTCTCAATTTGATCCAATTCTTTATTCATAGCTTCTACCCAATGTTCATTTTGGTTGCCTTCCTCAAAACTACTAGGCTCAAAGTTTGCTAGAAAATCAACGTGAGCTTGTTGTGATGAACGAAGTTGTCGACCTTCATTTATGTCACCAATGATTTGATTTGATGGATGGTTCTTTTGAATCCACTCTTTTGTTCTCCTTGGAGGAGCTTCTTGTTGTTGTTCTGGTATATCTTGATGATCATTGTTTACTTCTTCCTCGTTGATAGTTGCTTCTTGTTCTACAATTTTATTTGTGTCTTCTTCAGCCTCTGTCTCAAGTTTCAAAGATTCTATATCCTCATCATTACTCTCTAGAACAAAATCTTCGTCAAATGTAACATTTATGCTCTTCAATATCTGTTTTCGTCTTAGATTATAGCATTTATAGGCCTTTCTTTTGCGTGAGTAACCAAAAAAGATACCTTCATCAACACGTGATTCAAACTTACCCAAATTTTGATCTTCTCTTTTGATATAACATTTTCTTTAAAAGATTCTGAAATATTTTACATTAGCTGGTTTTACTTTCTATAATTCATATGAAGTCTTGTTGCAATTATTTCTGAGAAGACTTCGGTTCATAATGAAGACTATCATATCAATTGCTTGAACCCATAATTTTTCATCCAATTTTGAGTCCTTCAACATTGTTCTACCCATTTCCTGTACGGTTCTATTCTTTCTTTCACCAACTCCATTTTGCTGAGGTGTTCGTGTTGTTGAAAATTTCCTTTTCATTCCATTTTCTTCATAGTATTGCTGAAATAATTTGGAAGTGAATTCTCCACCATTATCTGATCTTAAACACTTTATTTTTAAATCAGTTTCATTTTCAACCAACTCCTTGTAGATCTTAAAGCACTCAAATGCTTCAGATTTTTTTCTTTAGGAAACTGATGGCTGTCATCCTGGTATAGTCATCTATCATTAACATAAAATATAATTCTTCGTCTAAGCCTTTTGTTCTCACAGGACCACATAGATCAGTATGTATCAATTCCAATGGATGTGATGCAAAGTGTTCTTTTGTTTTAAATTGGACTTTTGTCTGCTTTCCATGCCGACATGCCTCACATGGTGTGTTGGAAGGTTTTGAGATTTTCGGCATTTCTCGTACTGCTTCCTTTTTTCTTATGCTGACAAGATTGTCAAAGTTTATGTGACCCATTCATTTGTGCCATAACCAGCTTTCATATTCTTTAGCTAGTAGACATGCTTTAGTTTCTTCATCCAACACATATATGTCGTTTGGAGCTTGACTTTCTGTAGCCACAATTTTACCATAACTGCCTTTCCTGATTTCACATTTTGTGGAGTTGAATAGCATTGTGTGTCCTTGATCACACATTTGTCCAACACTGAGAAAATTGTGATTCATGTTTTCAACCAATAGAACATTCTTGACTATAACATCGTTGCTTCCGAGAGTGACAGTACCTGATCCTATAAAATTTTAAGATCCATCATTTCCAAAGGATATGGTTCCATCCTTCTTCTCTTTCAGAGATACAAATTTATTTCTATCTCTAGTCATATGTGTTGAGAAACTGCTGTCAACATACCACACATCTTTATTTTTTTGAGCCTTGAGAGCGAGAGCACAATTATCAGTCTTCTTCTTCTTCCATCTTCTTTCATTCTGTGGCTTCGAAGATTCTTCTGGAGGATTTTCAAGTCTGCAATCTCTGGCTATGTGTCCAAAGTTCTGACATTTGTAACATTCCATATTATTTCTTAAATGTTCAAATCTATTGATGTTTTTTTGAGCCCTGGGAGGTTAATATTTGAAGAATCTCTTGGAATTGTATTGGTTCCTAGGTTACGTGCAACATTCTATAGCTTTATGACCAAATTTTCCACATGAATAACAATAGCCATGAAAAATATGTTGGTACCTGGATGAAAATATTCTTCGAGGAATCGTCTTCCAAGGATGTGCTTGCAAATCTTGTCCAATGAAGTCTTCATGTATGTCAGATCTCATAGGTTCATTGTATTTTGTTGTAGAAGGTCCTGCTTCTTCTTGTTTGTAACCGAGGCCAATTATGTCGTTGTAAGATCACTGATTGTTGATGAGTTCTTCCAATGCCCTTGAGTTTTTGACATAGTTTTGGAAAAATTTTCCCTTCTTCACTTCCTTACGCAGCGAGACTACTTCGGCTTCTAATGCTTCCCTTTCTTGGTTGCTTTCTTCCAACTTCTTTTGAAGTGACTCTTCAATAAATTTTTGTTCTTCAACCTCAATTTTGAGACCTTGAACTTGTTCTTCAAGAGTATTGGAATGGATCTTCTCAGCATTGAGCTCTTTTATAAGTTTGATTGCCTCCTCATAAAATTATTCTATGGTCAACCCTTCTTCTTCATTGTTTGATACTTCTTGTTTATTGTGCTTGGCCATAAACAATACTTTCTCGTTGGCTTCTTCTTTGCTGTCACTTTCTTCATCGGATGATGAGCTATCTTCTTTAGAGAGAAATTTCCTTTTGGATCCTTTCTTTTTTCCTTGCTTGTTGAATTTATTAAAGCCTTTCTTTCCTTTTGAGTTGCCGTCACTTTTTTTCAGATATTTTTCTATGAAATGCCCAACCTCACCACAACCAAAACATATCAATGGAAGTTTACCTTTGAATTTTCCCTTACCAGGTTTTAGTTTTCTCGTAAAGTAAGCATATTCTTCATCTAAAAGACCTTCTCCATCATCTCCCTTTTCTTCACACTTGTAGGTGCATGTCATTTCAATTGAAGGTTGTTTGTCCTTATTGGTTTGCTTAGATGCAACGAACGCAGTTTCTAGATTTGAAGTACCCTTTTCCTCATCGAGTCCCATTTCATATGCTATGAGAACTCCATGTAATTCTTCCTTGCTGAGTTTGTCCAGATTTGCACTGTATTCTAAGACCAATACCTTTGGGTTGAATCTCCCTGGTAACGTTCTAAGAATCTTTTGTATAATAGTCTTCTTTTCAATTGGCTCTCCCAATCCTTCCAGAGTATTGGTTATTTCATCAGCGTATTGGAAGTATGCAGTAATGTTGCAATCTTCTTTCATTCTGAGTTGCTCAAATTTTTCTCTATAGATTTGAAGCTTTGCTTCTTTGACATTTGAGTCACTTGCATATATATTGTCAAGATTGTCCCATACATTTTTGGCAGTTTTACAACCCAACACCTTATGATAAGCAGATTCAATAAGTCCACTAATAATAATATCCTTTGCTTTTGCATCATTTACCAAATTCTTCTTACCTTGTTCATCCGTAGTTTATGTAAATCCATTTTGAGCAGTGTCCCATACTTCATAAACTTGCGCCAAGAGATAGACCTCCATTCTTCCTTTCTAGAGTGCATAATTATTTTCATTGAATAGAGGTACACCATTCTTGGTATGCTCCATGACCTCCTTCAATTTGTTAAGCACTATTGAAGGAACCAAGCTCACGAAGCAGACTGTTGGAAATACTAAGGGGGGGGGGGGGGGGGTGAATCAATATTCCTTTCAATTAGAGCATTATTTAATATTCAATTATTATCAGTGTTTGTAGAATGATAGTAGAAAACAAGAGGAACACAAATGCACACAATTTTTAAGGAGGAAACCCACTCTAGGACAAAAACCACCTAATGCTTTTCTAATAATTCTTTAATATTCAACTCCAATTGAAAATAAAGCTCCAACTTCCTAGAATCTAGAAAATCATTCTTCACTAGCTGCCACTCGATGGATGCTCCAACGCCTGAGATTATTTAGTAGTTAACTGAACGAATGCCCCAACACCTAATGCGCTACAACTCACCCTAGCACCACCCTACCACCCTATAGAAGAATAAAAGAAGAATGGACTCCCATACCACAGAAAATGGTCCAATTTACAATGAAATAGAATGATGCAGAAGAAGAAGATATACTAGACCATAACCCCAACCTTGACACAACCACCTAATGACAATCCTAGACCTCCCAACATTGCCTCTTCAACCCTTCGTAGATAGACACTAGTACAATTTGTACAATAATGTATTTACAATAATGTATTTACAATGATTTAGTAAAAGATACCTTTACAATGATTATGCGATCTTTTGCCCACTTGAAGACTTCATATGGTGAACTTTTTCTATTTGTTAGCATACATCTTGGTGTCTTCTCTTTTCATGCTACTTTCTTTTCTGCTTTGCTTTTCTTTCGTAGAAATTCTCGTCCTTTGCAACCCTTGACAACACACGATTTAGCTTTTCTTGCGTTCTAGGAGCTCGATATTGAATTTGGTGTATCTGCGATACAGCTCGGATCCTCAATATATGATTTTCAGTCCACCGTAGTAGTCCCTTTGGATTTTCTTTCCAATTCCACGGGTCTAGCAATTTGGTTCTTCAGAGAGTTATGCAATCTCCGTTACCTAATTATGGACTGTTTCAACATAGCGCACTTGTACGGCATGCCACGTGTCACTTTTGATTCATTTGGCTCTGAAATTGATAGAGAAAAAATGAAATACTGTGAAATATCCATCACTTTTTACGGAATTCCAATTTGATACTCAGAGAGAGAGTTATGACGAATTTACCAAGGTCACTTCTTTGCGATGAATTTCAGGAGCCCACAAAAACCCTGACTTCCACAGATCATATATCCACAAATATTGTGCAACTTGAACTAAAATTTTTACAGAAACTTCCTCAGGATTTTGGCTTCGCCTCATAAAAATTTCAGCTTCTGAACCTACGTATAAAAAAAGTTAGAGCGCAAATTCCACGATGTCATTTAGTATAGAAATCTACTAAATTAAGGAGGAAATGAAGATCACAATTTATATAAATTATTAAGTTGAGAGGGGCTTCAAAAAGTGAACGTGGGAGGGATTTTAAGAGCTTAAAAAATATTAATTATGACTTTTCAATGACCCATGCTAACTCCATGGGGTTTTAGCCCACTAACTGGGGGTACAAACTTCAAACATGAATATCTCTCAAATCGTGAAGAATCACATGGTGTGCCATATATCAAAGGAAACATCTCGACAAATAGAAACCATAAAAAGCCTTATTGACCTAAAATATATTAATTTGGTAGGTCAAGATTCCCATGCAATATTGGGTTAGCCCTTGGTGTTGCTTGGGTTGACATCAATGACAACTATTTAATCCAACATGATATTTAGTTGTCTTGATGAATGAGGAAAAAGCCACCTTGCAAGGTTGTTACAACCACTTCCTCTTTTGATAGAAATATGGGAAGGCTCATCTATGGACCTCTTCACCATCTTGCCAAAAATACATGGTAAGGATTGTGTCTTTATGTTTATTGATCAACTAACTGAGTATTTACATTCCTTTGCCATTCATTTACAATACATTGCTCCACAAGAGAGTAAGCCTCTCTTTGGATTTCATGGTATTCTTGGGACTACAGTCAGTGATGGGAATGGCCACTTCCTAGAGGACTTTAGGAAAGAATTATTATTTTTGGGTTACACTTAGTTGACACCAAATTCCCTTTACTACTTCCGAGCTTATGAGAAGCTAGTGGCAACAAGGAAGTGTTTGGATAGCCACTTATCACATCATGTTTTGAGGCAATTAGGAGCAGAACAACGCTGGTCTCACTTGAGGGACTATTGTCACCATCTGGCATGTCATATGACACTTAGTCTATTTTTCCCTCTTGCAGGTCACATGTATGCAGCGGTGATATTCTCCATTATCATCTTTCTTGGAATATGGATTGGGCAAGAGAGGTTCCTGGAACCAAAGAGTGGAACCATGAGAGTCTGGATGCCTTTTGGCTTCTTGAGGACAACATTATTGCAGCCCAAGATCAGCAAAAACTCCATACATATCATAAATGGAGAGAGAGACAACGTGGGGTGGACAATTTGGCCTATCATTTTTAGTCATACAACCCCTCTACATTGTAGAAGTAGGGGATTGGCGATTTTTTCTATGAGCTACCCAGGATGATCCATTTTGTTTGGATGATAGCATGGGGATTGGAGTTTCTCATTGGGGTCAAGGCCCCCAAAATTTTTCATCTCTCATGCCTCAAGGAGGCCATTGGAAAACATATAGTTTCCCCCATGGATCTCCCACTTATTCATGATGAGAGCCATTTGGTTTATTTACCAAAGGCTAAGTTGCACACTTGGGAGGAGAAACTAGGAGACAGATTGATTGGAGAGCATCTAGTTCAGTGGTGGATACTATCACATGAGGAGGCTACAAGAGGAGGAGAGGATATTTTGCAGTATCCATCCTTGCAGTTGCTTGAGGACAAGCAACATTTGGGAGAGGAGGACTGTAATATTCCTAATTAGATTCCAGCTATTTAGAATATTAAATTTTTCTTTTGTCATTTAGATAGATGAATAAGAGGGTAGGAAGACCCATAAATCTCCTTAGTAGGAATAAAACCACTTCCCATGATAATGTGGATCATTGTAGCAGTTAAATAAAGCACCCTTAGATGTGAACAGTGGCTAACGCATGTGGACAGGGTCAAAAGTTGACCAAATCAACAATGTTGTCATTGAGGTAGTGGAGCATTAAAGGAGGACAATGAAGTTATGATGGAGGAGTGTATGCATGAGAGTAACATCTTTAATGAGTGGGACCCAGGGTGAGGAAGCTCACTAAGCATAAAAGGAAGAGGATGGCAACCATATAAGGCATTATGATTATTTCTTATGTTTTGATCTTCTATGAATTCTTTCACGCTTCAGCTGTTTAGCGGAGTCTGCTGTGATGTTTAGCACAAGGGTGTTCCCGAGCAGGAATCACACCCTCATCCTTGGGGGACTTCGATTTCCCACTCAGGAGAGGTTTATTGAGGTGAATTTCCACCATTTGGCATCAGGCCAAGCTTCAGCCATTATCCACAGTGTAGTCCCCTCCAGGGTTGTGTTGTTTTGCAGGGCAGAGACAATGGAGAATTGATAGGGTCAGTTTTTGATATTTTTTTCCAGTGGAGGGAGAAACCTTTCCACTGAGAGGCTAGAAAGATAGGACCCTGAGCATTATTTGGTCATTTTTCATCATGCCAAGCTACTACCATCCCCTACAGTGCAATTTTCCTCATAGACTGTGTTATTCTGTTGAGCAGTTGCAGTGGAGGGATCAGTGCCCCATTTGGTGAGTTAGATTTCAAGTGAAGGGAGCAACCCTTCATCTAGTAAATCTATTGGAGGTGTTTCCATATATTTATACATCAGTTTAGCCACTTCCTATCATCTATCCAGTTGCAGTGATTATTCAGCCCTAGGGCTATAGTTCATCATTTTGTGTTTTGTGTATTTCTGGAAACCCTTTCTGGGTTGTCTTGGAAATGTGCTTGGGAGCCTATATGTCTATTCCCGACACTTTTTGAGCCATATATTAGGGGATCTATATCATTGTATTTTCCAATAACAATTATACTCACTGGGACTTCGTTGTATTGGTTCTCCAGCATTTTGTATAGCAGCAACATCTCATGATTGAGGGTGTTTTTTCATTGGAGGCTTGTTTGCCTTGATTGTGTGATTTTTTCCTCAATATATTGTACTTATTTTTTGTTGATATTCATAATAATATGGCTCTTTCATTGTCTCATGTTTTATGTGTTGATATTCACTCCTATTTCCAGTTTTATGTTCCATATTACTGCTTTACCTATTTTGGGATGTTACATGTTATGATAGTTTATGTGCTAAGTATGGGATATGCCTCCCTCGGAAATTCATGTCCAAGATGAAAATATATCATGATGTAATGTATTTTAATTGATGTAGGTTTTTGTTTTCTTCAATTCCTCCTCATCACGTCATAAAGAAAATCACTCAAAATTATCATTTTTGACTTCGTGCTCTAGGGGGCAACTGTAACAGGTCGATTTGGGCATCATCCCAAAACACATATCAGTATTCATTAGGGTATATCATACTCTAAAATGGTTTCTACATGCCCTAAACAATTCATCACATTGATGGTATTTCTTCATAAAAGTTTCACTACTTAGATGCCAGTTGAAGTGTCCCATTGAGCCATCAATGCACCCCTAGACAGTTGTAACTTATTTGCAGAGCATCTAGTCCTATGAAATAATGTGTTGTAGAGGATCTAGGCCCACTTTGAGGTGTGTTGGCCGACTGGAAGTGAATTTATCATTGGATTTCAATAATCTTCCCAACCTCTAGAGACTTCTAGAAGTTGTTCCAGCTTTCACCTCATTTGATAGCCTCGAATTTGGAACCCATGAAGTCATTAAAACTCTTATATTACTATACCCATGAAAAAGGAAACCTCTTCATCCATTTTTAGGAAATCCATTCAATGATTCATTTATGTCAAACTACTTTCATCTACTTATAAATATAGCACTGAACATAGTGCATATGAGAGCAAGAATTTGTGTTAAGTAGAGTTATGTTGTTGAGATATCAACTCTTGAAGGCATTGTGCATGTACTATGATGTTGTTGGATTTTTGATGCTGGATGTTATGAGGATGGGCCTCAAGCTAGATGAGTGACAACGAATTGATCAACTAGTTGTACTCTTCCTTCTACTTCATAATAAATACATTTGTTCCTTTCCTAATGCACGTGTCAATGATGTTATATGTGTATTTATGAATTTAATCGATTCAATTTTTTAAACTTTAATAGATCGTATTTCCCTTATGTTGTTTTATGTCTTATGTTTTCCAGGGCAGGTATCAATCAAGTGAGTTAAGTTGGACTGAGAGTGAAGAAAGAGACAGAGCGAGGCAAGGGAAAGAAAACAAATTACAAGTAGGTTTCTCTCCCTTTATCTATTAATTTTAAGGAAAAGGTCAGATATCTTTATTTTTGTTGTTCAAAGTGAACCACCACACTTAGGGAAAGCATACTTATCTATAGGTTTGTATTTCCGTAAAATAGAAGGCTAAGTCTTCGTGCATTTGGGTTGAGCTCATCTGCCTAAGAGGCATCAAGAAGGGTGCATGGTGTACTCTTGAAGGTTGAATGTTGAAGGTTCGTGCCTTCAGGATGCGACAATGCACTCAAGTCAGATTAGGAGGGAGAAAGGTGTACAAGGGAAGGCTAAAGGATTGAGGTTCACGTCTTTGGGTGTGCCATGTTGCATACTTTTGATGGATATTTCTACATGAAAAATGAGAAATACATGAAAAAGATGATTGCGATCACATTTTTCCATGTGTTTCTTATTTTTCGTGTAGTAGGGTCTGTTGTGGTTCCTATGTTTTGGCCAGATTGGTAAGACCAAAAGATAAGACAACATCAAACCACTTTGGGATCCTAGGATATAGCCCTCCTGGATCCAGAGAGGGATCTCTCTATAGATGCAAAGAATGATATATATTTGAGGCTCAAACTGAGGTATTAGGCTAGGTATGAAGCACAGGGGTTTTTGATTTGTTTGTTTGTTTGGTTGGAGATCATTAACTGAGAAGGTTATGTGGAATGAAAAGGAACAAAGTAGCAGGATGTTTCAGCAGGGGAAGATAAGTCAAGAGTAGTGCCAATCCATTGGGCTATGGAGTCATGAAAGGGTTTACTTGCATAACAACCATCCAAGGGTTTCCATAGGGAAAGTCATATATACCAAAGGATCTTTTTAGATAGGTAATGAGATGAAAAATTAAGAATGGGTGAAGGAAAGAAACCAGAGTGCAACCTAAGATCAGGTAAGGACTTTCAACCTATCCTGCTTTTGACATACTCAAAGGAAAATCTCAATAAAGACACAAAGGATAGCTTAAGATTAGGTTATATGTCATTTAAATCAAGGCTTTCTTTCAGCATACTCTAAAGGGAAAACGATCCAGTAGTCCTCATAATCACTTTCAGAATAGTAGAAAACATTTAAGATGAAAGATCAGAGAAGGAATTTTAATCTCCAATGCTTTTGACATCAACTCAAAGGGATCTTAGAAAGGCCAACTGTTGGAAAAGGACCCTAGTGGACAGGGCTAACTCCAAATCCCCAGTATCCCAATTATTCCAGCTGAAACCAAACAAGAAAATCTAAGAAGAAAACCCTAAATTCATACATCAGTAAGCATGGGAAAGCCAACATCTTTGACTGGTTAAATTATTTGAATTTGCTCTCAGATAGACAATCGGAAGAAAACATAAAAGATAAGAAGAGAAGGAAGCATTAGGGTACTTTGTAGTAGTATATCCTAAGCTAGATTACTGATTCTTATCGGAGAATAATGGACTGTATGAAAAACATGAAAGGAGACATTTACAGTGAGGAAAACATCACCAATAATATAGACTAGGATCCTGTGAATCTGCTTGTTCAATTTATGTGCAAAACCAGTCACATACTCTGAGTCTGATGGCTCTTTACAGTCCAGAATTATCTTCCCAGCCTACTATATTACAAACTACTCAACTACTTCTCCTCAATAACAGTTCTACAACTAATAAAATCCCAACCCTTTACAATTTATTTTCAATGAGTTCTTATAGGTGAATGAGGGAGTGGAGTAGTAGATATGAACTTAAATGGTCCATTAAGACAAAGGGGATGGAAGTATTCAAATTCCCACTCTGCTTAATGGCTTGACATTCACTGTGTGTACTCTTTAGGCTTTTTCGGAAGTCTTTGTTAGGTAGACAATAACTCCAAACATGTTCTATGAAGTACTCTTTGGCTGTAGTACTCTGTTCTATCTTCTGAAATAAGTAAGGTGACTGAAGGTCTCTCAGGTCTTCCATGCTTCCATAACTGCAGTCCTGATAGCTGCAGAAACTTTTGTCAGTAAAATAACAGTTCTGGTGTTCGATGGAACATGGAAGAGGATGTGTGATTAGTCATTCTTGGAGAAAAGGACTTTCCGCTGATATGAAAGCACCGATATAGCTAGTTTATGTGCTTTAGGCCTTATTAGGCCTTCTTGATTATCTTCGAGTCTAGTCTGTGTCCTTTATCCTCTTAATCATTGGATTATATGCGTTAAATCTTCAATCATAGGCTTAAATCCCTTTAATCCTTCACTAATACTCTTTGCTGCTTTTGCTGACTATTTCCGTGAATGCACAGGTTCTAATGGAGGCGCTGGAGGGTTTCACTTAGGGTTAGTGACACTGATCTTCAATGAAATTTTTTTTTAAAACCTTTTCAGGTGTCTTCCCTGTGATCTTTGGCTCTGAAACAGGCATTCTGTGCTCTGAAAAACCCTATCAGTGACTGTGAGACAGAGTGAACTCACGCCACTGAAACCTACAAAAAGACAACAAAATCATTATGAAAAAACCTGTGGGAGTGGGAGGGATGCTATGGAGGACCAAGGGAATGGTGGCACAGCAGTGGAAATGGAGGATGTAGGTGTAAAAATGGGTAAAAATCATGGCGGAATGGAAGAAAACTGGCTTGATGGAGGTCTGGTGCAAGGACAGTTTTGGACCATTGGATTAGATTAGACAGTGGCGATCTACAGTCAGGATTCACCGATGAAGTTGTTTATAAGGTTAGACTGCATTAGGCGGAAAAAATAACCTTTAGTGTTAAAGCGTAAAAGTTTAATGCCAGGGCAAATACAAAGGAAAACAGGTGAAATGAGAGGAAACGGGGGCATTTGGTGGTGGGACCGGGAGGGTGGAGGAAGGTTGAATGTTGACCATCGGATCACTGGAAAAGATCGACGGTGGAGATCTTCCGATGAAGTTCTTTGGAAGGTCTGATGAAATTAATATGGATGGGAACGTGATATAATATGAGTCGTTGATCTAGATCAAATGAACGATCGAGATCTTCAGATGGAGCTTTCGAGAGCAAAGGGGAAGAGGGAAATTAACGGTGATCGCGTTAAGTCAGAGCCGTCTGATTAAAAAAATTGACGGTTAGGATTAAATGAAGGATTATATCGGGGAGGAGTGGTTTTAGCGGAAAACTACTGGTTTTGCGTAGCTCCGAAGTGGTTTTGAAAATTCTCCAAAAAAGACGCGATATGCCTCGTTTCCTGACACGTGTCCTCCCAAAACAGCCTTTATCGCATAATTTTGAAACATTAAAACTCGGGCGCAAAAATTACGCGATATTCATTTTCAGCCGTTGGATGAAAGGTGGAGAGATCTGACGATGGGATTGAGAGCACGATGTGGAAAGATGCACAGGTGGTAAGGTGGGAAGAGTCAACGGTGGTTTAAATGATGACCGTTGGATCTACGGAATGGACGGCGGAGATCTAATCAGGGATTGGTGGAACAGTGGAATGGAGAAAGGGGAAGGCGGAGTTCGATGAAATCTCGACCGTTGGTTCTTGTGGATTCAATGGTCAGGATTCAATTGCATCGGAGAAAAGGTAGTGGGCCAAAACTCCAAAGTATTTTGATTTTGCGATTTGCAATTTAGCGTGGACTGTCGGATTAGAGGGGAGATCAACGGTCAGGATTAGATCGGAGGGGGAATGACGAAGGGCACAAGGGTGGAGCGCAATCAAATCCTGGCCGTTGGTTCTTGTGGATTCAACGGTCAGGATTGAATCAGAGGATCAGATTAATGAGTGAAGCGGAGGGCCAATAGAGCGATGCAATCAAGCGCTGGTTGTCAGATCTGAAAAGATTGACGGTGGAGATTGAAGTGGAAGTCGATAGAACAAAGGTTCATCGCATCGGAAAATTTGGAAGAACAAAGGAAAAGGTGGTTAGTAGAAAGCCCCGATTGCGATTAGCGCCTGAGGGTTAGTGCCTAGTCGTAGGCGCAGGTTACATGCGAAGAAAGGGGCTAAGGGCTAGGCCGAAAGGTGCTTAAGGCCTAAATGTAAAAAATGGGATTTTTAAGCCAAAATGAAGGTTTTTGAGGCTAATTGGGCATTTCTGGTAGGCAGGAGATGGGATTTTTAAACCAAATAAAGGGAGTTACAAGGTTTAAAAAGGGAATTTTGATGATTTAGAGGGCTAGTGAGGGATTTTGGAGGAATTTTGAAAGGGGGAAAAGTGGTGAAAATGAGGATTTTGAGGGAGTAAAATGGGGTAGATGGAGGCCTTTTTAAGAGCAGTTTCTTCATAACGGAACATCAATTTTTCAATGGAAACAACAATGAGGGCTCTTTAAAGGATATACAACACATGGAGGCTTCAAGAATGATAGGTTTACAAAGGAAATGTATCTCTTGAAGACTCAGAAACAATTTTAGCCACCTGTTTGCTTGTCAAAAATTTATAGGTGGCTAACAGTGGCTCCACATGGGGATGGCATCTTCTTTAAGGTGTCAAGAATCTCAGAAAATAATCTTTGGAAGTAGGCCAGATGCTTGGTACTTGACACATCTTTTTATTTTCTTGGATCAGTTGCCACAATCATGAAGACATTATATCAGCAAAAAACATTCCTTCAAACAACTACCTACCCATCCTACAGTCCTAACATTTTCTTCAAGGTGCATTTGGACTTGTAGACCTTTTCATCATCAATTTTTACAAACAGGAAAATAAACCTATCTACTTCTACCCTTATTTCTCCATGAGACCAGATTAAACAGTTGGACTCATAGCTTCTCTACTTAAACTACTATCTGCTAGGATTAAACTGTCTAGCAGATTTCTTTCTCTACATTCTAAAATAGAAATTGAAACACAGTCAAACTAGGATTAGACTGTCTGGCATGCTGTGGGTCAATGGCATAAAGACAAGCTACTCATGAACTGAAACTTTGCAGAAATTAGAAACAACTGACTAAATGCTCACAGACTGAGCTTTATTGAGATTTCCTACCTACCCTACCCTAACTTGAAATACTTACATGTCTAGCTGACAAACTCTCTTTTCCAATACATTCATTCAATCAGATGATCCCATGACTGGTCCTTTCTTCTCATCTCTTTGAGCATGCTGGATAGGCAGGGCCACTCCCATTCTCTTTTTTTTTTAACAGCAGCTTTAAAAAATTCTCTTGTTGTCTGCAACAAGCTTCTCAAAATGAACTTTGATCCTTCTTCAAATGTATGCAGGAAATGAGCATAAGGATCATGAAATGATACCTGGTTGTAAGTATTTGGCAAATAGGCTTCGACCAGGATTTCCTCCTCTTCCACTGGATCAAGAACAAGACTCTCTTGAGAAAGAGAATCTCCCTCATCTTCATCATCATCTGAACTGGAGGAATCATCATATATTGCAACTTTGTCCTCTTGTATCTCTGAGATATTCCGATTTGGTGGGCTGAGCTCTGTGAAAATATCCATGTATTCTTGAGCAGGGGTATTTTCTATTGCTTCCTCCTTTTTAAGAGAAGGTTCCTTAATTTCAATCCGCTCAAAAATCTCTTCCTTGTTTTCCTCTTCATCCTCTGAGATGAAAGGCTGCTGACTTCCAATCACATGGAAACTATTATTGATGATTTGAGATAAAGCAGACTGAAGATTCAAAGAATCAAGATTCAAAGAATCTTCACCTGCTACTAGACTTTCATTGCTTTCTTCATCAGTATCATAAATAGCCTGCATGGGCTCATTACTCTCTTGAAGTTGATGGGACTGATTTTCCTCCCACGTATTCATTTTTGATAGTCCTGCATGATCAACTTTTGTTTGAAGAACGTCATCATCAGATGAATCAAAGTTAGGAAAATCATCAAAGTAGGTAATGCTACCAATCAAACATATTGGAATATCGGCAGTTCTTCCTTCTTTCTGATCTACATGGGAGGTTTCCAAATCTATACAAAAAAACTCAGTAGATGAATGGAAAAGAGTGTCTATTCTGCAAAAACTTTCAGAGGCTGGCTGTCTATTGATGATCTGATCTATTTCTTCTTCTGTCAAAGGGGAAAATGTTCTTGTGAATCTTTGAGCAGAAGTGTAGCAACTCTCTGTTTCTTGTGAAGACTAGATTTGAGGCTGGATGAAATCTTGAGCCTCAGCTACAAGGGATGGTGAAATAGTACTTGTGCTTTCAGGAATATCTCGAGGAGTGTCTTTTATTTCTTGGTTCGTTTCTTCCTCAACTAATTCATCCAGGTTCTTGTGATATCTAGGATGCATATGAAATTCTTGAATGGATATTAACAGATCTTCAGGATGCATATTAACCAAATCCTCATCAATATCTAACAGGTATTGTATGATATTCTGAGATTTATCACAACAATCCCATGATAAGGATGGAGAGTTTATTTTATAATTCTTGTAAAATACTTGGTGGATGTCTTTTAAAGAAAACAAACTTTTGGGTTCTAACCATTCATACCAATTCCTAGATTTCCTTCTAATGTTGCCATGAAAATTTTCATTAGGCAGTCTTCATGCCATTCAACTTTAAACCTCCACACATGTGTATGAAACTTGATGAGATGTAATAAGGGGTCATCAACATTTTCACCCTGAAAGGTAGGTAGGTTTTTCAACCAATTTACTTCAGGAATTTTGTGTGGGAATCCAAGGATATGATCCCTACTCATTGGGGCATATCTTCGCTGTATATGTGGAAGCATGTTGCAAATCAGATAAGAGATCACTGTGTCTATTCAGCCAGTTCAGGGCCTTCTACTAGTGGAGTCATTTGGTCTTTTAGGAATTGTGGATTGTGGAGTCGCCAGGTGGATGAATGTGAATTTTTGAAGCAGGTCGCTGTCCACCATCAGAAATTGAGTACCAATCTAACCAGATATTTTGGATTTTTGAGGTCCTAAGGATGTATAAGATGGAAAACACTCATAAAGTTCCCAGCGAAGTCGCCATTATGTTGTGGTTCCTATGTTTTGGCCAGATTGGCAAGACCAAAAGATAAGACAACATAAAACCACTTTGGGATCCTAGGATCTAGCCCTCCTGGATCTAGAGAGGGATCTCTCTATAGATGCAAATAATGATATATCTTTAAGGCTCAAACTGAGGTATTAGGCTAGGTATGAAGCACAGGGGTTTTTTATTTGTTTGTTTGTTTGGTTGGAGATCATTAACTGAGAAGGTTATGTGGAATGAAAAGGAACAAAGTAGCATGATGTTTCAACATGGGAATATAAGTCAAGAGTAGTGCCAATCCATTGGGCTATGGAGTCATGAAAGGGTTTACTTTCATAACAACCATCCAAGGGTTTCCATAGGGAAAGTCATCTATACCAAAGGATATTTTTAGATAGGTAATGAGATGAAAAATTAAGGACTTTCAACCTATATTGCTTTTGACATACTCAAAGGAAAATCTCAATAAAGACACAAAGGGTAGCTTAAGATCAGGTCAGATGTCATTTAAATCCAGGCTTGCTTTCAGCATACTCTGAAGGGAAAATGATTCAGTAGTCCTCATAACCACTTTCAGAATAGTAGAAAACATTTAAGATGAAACACAGAGAAAGGCCTAAGATCAGAGAATGACTTTTAACCTTCAATGCTTTTGACATTAACTCAAAGGGATATTAGAAAGGCCAACTGTTGGAAAATGACCCTAGTGGACAGGGCTAACTCCAAATCCCCAGTATCCCAATTCTTCCAGCTGAAACCAAACAAGAACATCTAAGAAACAACCCCTAAATTCATACATCAGTAAACATGGGCAAGCCAACATCTTTGATTGGTTAAATTATGTGAATTTGCTCTTAGATAGACAATCGGTAGAAAACATAAAAGATAAGAAGAGCAGGAAGCATTAGGGTACTTTGCAGTAGTATATCCTAAGATAGATTACTGATTCTTATCGGAGAATAATGGACTGTATGAAAAACATGAAAGGAGACATTTACAGTGTGGAAAACATCACCAATAATATAGACCAAGATCCTGTGAATCTGCTTGTTCAATTGATGTGAAAAACTAGTCACATACTCTAAGTCCGATGGCTCTTTACAGTCCAAACTTCTCTTCCCAGCCTACTATATTACAAACTACTCAGCTACTTCCCCTCAATAACAGTTCTACAACTAATAAAATCCCAACTCTTTACAATGTATTTTCAATGAGTTCTTATAGGTGAATGAGGGAATGGAGTAGTAGATAAGAACTTAAATGGTCGATTAAGACAGAGGGGATGGAAGTATTCGAATGCCCACTCTGATTAATTGCTAGACATTCACTGTGTGTACTCTTTAAGATTTTTCGGAAGTCTTTGTCAGGTAGACAATAACTCCAGGCATGTTCTATGAAGTACTCTCTGGCTGTAGTACTCTGTTCTGTCTTCTGAAATAAGTAAGGTGACTGAAGGTCTCTCAGGTCTTCCATGCTTCCATAACTGTAGTTCTGACAACTTCAGGAACTTCTGTCAGTAAAATAACAGTTCTGGTGTTCAATGGAACATGGAAGAGGATGTGTGATTAGTCATTCTTGGAGAAAAGGACTTTCTGCTGGTATGAAAGCACTGATATAGATATTTTATGTGCTTTAGGCCTTATTAGGCCTTCTTGATTATCTTCGGGTCTAGTATGTGTCCTTTATTCTCTTAATCATTGGATTATATGCGTTAATTCCTCAATCATAGGCTTAAATCCCTTTAATCCTTCACTGATACTCTTTTCCGCTTCTGCTAACTGTTTCTGTGAATGCATAGGTTCTAATGGAGGAACTGGAGGGTTTCACTTAGGGTTAGTGACACTGATCTTCAATGAAAAACATGTTTAAAAACTTTTCAGGTGTCTTCCCTGTGATATTTGGCTCTGAAACATGCATTCTGCGCTCTGAAAAACCCTATTAGTGACTGTGAGACAGATTGAACTCACACCACTGAAACCTGCAAAAAGACAACAAAATCATTATGAAAAAACCTGTGGGAGTGGGAGGGATGCTGTGGAGGACCGAGGGAATGGTGGCGCAACAGTGACAATGGAGGATGTAGGCAAAAAAAGGGGTAAAAATCATGGCGAAATGGAAGAAAACTAGCCTAATGGAGGTCTGGTGCGAGGATGGTTCTGGACCGTTGGATTAGATTAGACAGTGGCGATTTGTAGTTAGGAATCACCGGTGAAGTTGTTTAGAAGGTTAGACTGCATTAGGCGGAAAAAATAACCTTTAGTGTTAAAACGTAAAAGTTTAATGTCGGGGTAAATACAAAGGAAAACAGGTGAAATGAGAGGAAACAGGGGCATTTGGTGGTGGGACCGGGAGGGCGGAGGAAGGCTGAATGTGGACCATCGTATCACTGGAAGAGATCAACGTTGGAGATATTTCAATGAAGTCCTTTGGAAGGTCTGATGAAAGTAATATGGATGGGAACACGATATGATATGAGTTGTTGATCTAGATCAAAAGAACGGTCGAGATCTTCAGATGGAGCTTTCGGGAGCAAAGGGGAAGAGGGAAATGAACGGTGATCACATTAATTCAGAGCCATCCGATTAAAACAATTGACGGTCAGGATTAAATGAAGGATATGCCTCGCCGCCTGACATGTGTCCTCCCAAAATTGCCTTTATCCCGTAATTTTGAAACATTAAACCTCAGGCATAAAAATTATGCGATATGCATTTTCAGCCATTGGATGAAAGGCAGAGAGATCTGACGGTGGGAATGAGAGCACGATGTGGAAATATGCACGAGTGGTAAGGTGGGAAGAGTCAACGGTGGTTTAAATGCTGACCGTTGGATCTACGGAATGGATGGCGGAGATCTAATCGGGGATCGGCGGAACAGTGGAACGGAGAAAGGGTAAGGCGGAGTGTGATGAAATCTGGACCGTTGGTTCTTGTGGATTCATTAGTCATGATTTAATCACATCAGAGAAAAGGTAGTGGGACAAAACTTTGAAGTCTTTTGATTTTGCGATTTACGATTTAGCGCGGACCGTCGGATTAGAGGGGAGATCAACAGTCGGGATTAGATCAGAGGGGGAATGTCAGAGGGCACAAGGGCGGAGTGTGATCAAATCCTGGCCGTTGGTTCTTGTGGATTCAACGGTCAGGATTGAATCAAGGGATCAGAGTAATGAGTGAAGCGGAGGGCCAATAGAGCGATGCGATCAAGTGTTGGCCGTCGGATCTGAAAAGATCGACGGTGGAGATTGAAGCAGAAGTCAATAGAACAAAGGTTCATCGCATCGGAAAATTTGTAAGAACAAAGGAAAAGGTGGTTAGTAGAAAGCCCCGATTGTGATTAGCGCCTGGTCGTAGGCACAGGTTACATGCGGAGAAAGGGGCTAAGGGCTAGGCCGAAAGGGGCTTAAGGCCTAAATGCAAAAAAAGGGATTTTTTAAGCCAAAATGAAGGCTTTTGAGGCTAATTGGGGGTTTTTGGAAGGCAGGAGAGGGAATTTTTAAACCAAATAAATGGAGTTACAAGGTTTAAAAAGGGAATTTTGATGATTTAGAGGGCTAGTGAGGGATTTTGGAGGAATTTTGAAAGGGGGAAAAGTGGTGAAAATGAGGATTTTGAGGGAGTAAAATGGGGCAGATGGAGGCCTTTTTAAGAGCAGTTTCTTCATAACGGAACAACAGGTTTTCAATGGAAACAACAATGAGGGCTCTTTAAAGGATAGAAAACACATGGAGGCTTCAAGAATGATAGGTTTACAAAGGAAATGTATCTCTTGAAGACTCAGAAAAAATTTTAGCCACATGTTTGCTTGTCAAAAATTTATAGGTGGCTAACAGGGTCCATCAAAAGTATGAAACATGGGTGCTCCTTGGATGAGGAATTAAATTTTTTGTCCAACGAGAACTCACGCTTGAAATTTGAGTAAAAAATTTGGGAGATAAGTTGAAAATACGAGTTGAAAAAGAAGTTTTTATTTTATTTTATTATTTTTAAATATTTTTACCCTTTTACTTAAAAAATGGTGAATCATCCCCCATGGCTAACATCATGATATTGAATCCTATTGGTTCTTATAAATTTTATTTTGGTTGTACATTTTCTTAGGAGGCCCATTTTAGACCTCAAAATTCCCCTAATGGAGGGGTGGCCAAGACTATTTGTGGACATAAAACCATGTTTGACACATAATAACTCATCGAAAAAAATTAGAAACACTTAAACAACAATGAATATTCATAAAAAAAACACCACTTTATGCACATTCCCCAGCTATGAACATTGAAGTGTGTGCGATTGCGACCAAAAGTGTCGTTTTACAACAAGAAAGGTGTTGTGACCATGAAACACACATAAATATGTTCTAAATGATGCGATGACACTTGCAAAGGCTCAATAACACTTAAGACATATGAATCAACACTTGAAAAAAAAGGTGATACATGATACGACCATGAAGGAGGACTCAAAATTAGAATGTAGTGAAATTTTGGAGGGTGTTGTAGCATTGACAACACATTCCCTTATGGTATCTCAAAATAGGACTATCCCAATTATGTTTTAACAAATTAGTCAAGTCAACATGCTAGAAACATATGATAAATCATTTTTTTCAAAATATGGTATGGTAGCTATGAGATGGTGGAAATGGGGTCTTGAAATAACCATTATGGGAGTCCATGAAGTTCCCTATTACTTGAAATATGAATGTGATGATTTGAGGTGTCAAATATTTTGTTTGGATTATGTATTTTAGGGAATTAAAAAAACAATGTTGCAAAAAAGGTTTGAAATTTTCATGTATAGTTTGTTTTGGAATGACGATTCTCATATCATTTACTTATAAGATTGTGATTAAAAAAAATATAGTATATGAGAACTAATTGTACCTCTAGGTCAAACACTAGTATAAGTTCTCTAGAAACCAATTGTACTCCAGGGCCAAACATCAACTAGATATAATGAATGAACTATTGGTTATATTATGGATACATTCTCATCTACCAAGACACCTAGGTACCCAACCATGGTGCTCGCTAGTTCTATAGGAGAATGGTCTGGATACAATAAATATCAATGTCACTCCTATCAATAGTCGTTAACTAAGAAAAAATAAGGGGATATGAAATACAAAATTCTATGGAGAAAGCTTGGATTATAACTATCAGATGATGATATTTTTTTTCTCACTTGCAATGATGTGATTAGGAGCAATATACTAGTTGGAAACCAATCATACCTTTGGGCCAATCACTGGTATATGGGTATAGGTTGACTAGGATCCTATTGTACTCCATGTCCAAACATTAAACTTGATGTGAGCATTGAAACATTGGTCAGCCTATTGACACATTCCCATATATTGAGACACCTTGGTACCTAACCATGGTGCTCTCCAATTCTATAGGAGAATGGTCTAGATATAGGATGTACCAATTTCAATTGTACAACAATATTTACCGAGAAAATGGAGGAGATGAGACATCTAATCAAGATTTACCAAGAAGAGTCAAGTACTATTTCCAACCATTAATTTTTTAAACATCATTGATTTAGTGTACATTTCCCACTAAACAAAGATACTAGGGGTCATGAGGGAGGGAGGAGTGGGAATAATGAAAAAGAAGAATTTTCTAACATAAAAATTGTGATTTTAAAAGTTACCAAATCCATATAATTCATAATGCATCTCATACCTCAAGCTTGAAGGCTTTGCCATCCCCATGGATCCTCTTCATTCATATATTCTTTTATTTTCCTTCTTCCAAGCTTCCTACAAAATAAAGGTTAGTAATATGGGTAGCTCTTACTGCACCACAAAATTATTTATCAATTTAGTCAATATACATAAATGACCTATATCATGTACTTTAAAATAAAAAAAGAAAACAATATCTTATGCATGCAAAAATATGTAATTCAAACCAATGAAAGAAAATAACATGCCTTTGGTAACTCCCTTGCAGTGGTCCCAAAATTGATGAGCCTATTAATTACCCTTTTGATTGCTCAGTAAAACAACCAAAAGAATGTCAATGTAATTTTAAATTTAGGTCTCATATAGAACTTGCAAGCTATTGTGCATTATATATGCAAATCACACTTATAACTTCCACTGGTTTTTTTGTAGTTGTGGTCTCAATTATTTAATTTTTATGTGAGTATAGGAAGTTCACAAGCTTGGCAAGGTTCCACAAGTTTAGAAGTAAAACGACTAAAGAGAGTTGCAAGAAAGTAAACATGCTTGCAGGAAATTAAACACACTTGCTAAAAGGTAAACACACTTGCATAAATTTATTATCACACTTAAAAATTGAAATAACACACTTCCACCTAGTGGGCTTAGGAAGCTTAACGTCATAACCCATGGCATAGGTAGAACAAACCACACAGGAAGGAAATGAAAAGACTAATACTTGCCAAGACTATCCCTATTTTTACTCAAACCAAAAAATATAATCATGTGTTGAGCACATTTATTCAATAATGTAAATAAATTCAAACCAATATGAAATGCAAGAATATCAAAGAAAAAGTAAACATGAATATTGAATTGCCTAAAAAAATTGATAAATAAATAGATACAACCATACAGAAATAATTAATTGCAAACATGAGAAAACCAAAAATTAATTACAGAAGTAAATAAATTCTACGTGAATAAACAACTGAGTTAAACTACACAACTAAAAAATATAACTCCCTAAATTATACAATACTTTGTTCTATTGGAGTGGGCCCTACCTCCATAGAATAGAGTGTTGATATTTACCAACACTTGTTATATTGGAAACATGAATTAATTTAATTTACTACGATAGTTAAGGAAATTAATATTTCATAGATATGCAAAGAAAATAAACATGCAAAAAGAAATAAATCTCATTAATTAATGAAAAAATATGTAAAAAAAAATTAAATTATTTAATCAAATCATAAACTATGGGAATTATAAACTAAAATTAAAGTAAAAGCTTAATAATTAGAATTATTAATATATAATGTGGATAATGCTCTAAGATTCCTCCCCATGAAATGAAACATGAACTCATTTTTATAAATAATTTTGTTTTAAAATAAAATAACAAGCAATAAATGAGATCCACAAGTTTCTCATATGGTTTGCCAACAATTAGGAAACAATAAATATTCCCCCACAAATATCTCATTTGGTTTTCTAATATTTACAAAAAAATAAATGAGTCATAATTAATTCCAAAATAATTATTAACAACTCAATTTGGCAGGTCTAATATTGATCCCATTTGAAATAATAAAATGACAATTATTTAAGAACATTAATTAATGGTTCTAATGGCTCATGGTTCTAGATCTATAGAACATTAGTTGCAACAATGACATAAGCTAGATTTGTAACAAAAATGTGAACTAGAGTTGCGGCAACAACGTGAACTGGAGTTGCAGCAATGAGAGTTGTAGCACCAAGGCTGCAACAACGAGGGATGGAAAAACATGGTTCATAGTTGTAGCAATGGGAGTTGCAGCAACAAGATCTGTGGCAACATAGTTTAGAGCTATAGAAATACATGGTGTAGCAATAGAGTTTAGAGTTGTATTAATTGTAAGCAAAACATCCCCTATGGAAACATCACAACCTACACAAATACCTATCTTGCACATCACATTCACAAATTAACTAAAATATAAATACAAACATGATATTTTTAAATGTTTAATTGTAAATTCATATAAAATAATAAGAAAATGAAATGGAAAACACTTTATGTCTAAATATCTCATTAAATTATTAGAATGTACTAATACATGGTTATATGCTAGTGAAAATGAATAAGAATAGGAAAAAATAGCGTGTAAAAAGATGTTAGTTATGAGGCATGTAACTAGTATATGCCTAGTAAAGTGTTCTATGAGATTCCTCGAGGGTAGTTTTTCATATATCTCCTTTCACATAACAATCCAATTTTAGTTCTAACTATTTTGATTCTAGATGGATGATGCAACCTTTAAATACCATTTATATCTAACATGTATTCCCACCACATGTTCCATATAATTGACCCTTTAAGGGTACCAAGGAGAAAATCCATCGTATTCTACTTAGTGCATTGGCCACCATGTTCTTGTTTCCCTTGATGTAATTTTTTTTTAAATCACATTCACTCATGAACTCACCCCATCGCCTTTGTCTAACATTCATATCCATTTGAGTGAAGAGACTTCAATATTTCATGATATGTCTTTTAGTTGAAAGATTCACTTGATGAGTTAAATCCTCCAAATCTTCATATTTAGAATCTACTAATTCTAATTCATGTGTAGCACAAATTTCCACATGTTTCTTTAAATTCCTAGATGTGTATTCTAATACTCCTCCTTTTTTCATCATCACAACTCCTAACCCTTGATTTTAGGCATCCATGTATAATTTGAAGTATTTGTCCATTTATAAATTCAAAGGATTTGTGACTTGGTTTATAATCTCTTTGGATCAATGAATGCAATGTCACGTTCATCCCTCCACTTGTACCTAACTCCTTTGCACTGTCCCGTAGTGATGGGTTTCAAAATATTCAAGAACCCTTCCACAAACCTCCAATAATATCCTGCGAGACCCATGAAACTTCTCTTCATCAACATTTTTTGACACTGGCTAATACAATATGGTCTTCATATTTTTTGGGTCCACTGAAATCCCTCCTCTTGAAAAAATTTGGCTGAGCTAGTGAATATCTTTCTGAAAGAAATATCACTTTGATAACTTGCTATATAACTTGTTTTTCTTAAGCATGACAACATAATTTTTTTCCCTTTCATTCTTGGATATATGAGTATTTCAACCAAAAATACATGCAGAAAAAGGTCCAAGTACTTCTAAAATACCCCATTCACGAGGATTGTGACTTCTAATTTTTCATTGGTAAAACCAAATGGAACCATTATGAACTTGTAGTTCCTAATTAGAGTTCAAAAGAGAGTCGTAGTAATGTTAGCCTCCTTATCCTTAGCTAGTGATATCTTGATTTTATATTTATTTTTGAGAAGGAAGCCACTCCCTTCATCTAATTAAAGAGTATCTATCCAAGATATTAGGTGTCTATGCTTCTCTATGGAACAATTAAAATACCTATAATCTATGCAAAAAATATAAAGGAACCATACTTCTTGACATAAATCATTGGTGATACCTAGAATGAAATACTAGGCCTAATAAGTCCCAAGTCTAGTAGTTACTTCAATTGTGTCTACAACTCACAAAGTTTTGGAGATGTAATTGTTATAGTTAAAAATGTCACCATTTGAGTCCTCCATAGCTCAGAGTGATGCCCCCTTGGGTCCACTAGGGAAGGGCATCAATTTATAAAACTTGGTCCATGGAAACTCTAGAAAAACTAGGTTTTGTTCCTTAAACGCACTTAAAACACTAGCATAGAGCATTGTTGGGCCTAACAACGCTCCTGTTGACTTGACAAGGAGAGTTTAAGGTCTCAAAAACTCTTCACTCCCTCATAAAAAGAGAGTTGATGTGGCAGTGTGAGTGGATAAGGGAAAAAAAGGTCAAAGTTGATCACTTCTAGAAGATAAGGATGAAATGACCATATCAAAGATGGTAAAAAAAGTGTCTAGATACATTGTGATCACGCCTCCAAACCATCTATAAAAGAAATTACCTCCATGTAACAAAGGGATACAATGAAGTGTTATCATATTTAGGACTTATGTCCCCCTTGTGATAAGCTACAAAATAATGTGTTCCTTGAAAATGAGTTGCAGTGAGAGGAGGGGCACACGGGACTATGAAAGGACTAACTTATGTAGACATACATGTTAATATAAAAACATCTAGTGCCGCCTCCCCCCCCCCCCCCCCAAACAACATATTTTCTCTAATGTTTGATGTGTTTGTATTTGGGTTTTATCTCACTTATGATAATAGGTATTGTAGGAGAATACATTTTGTGGCTTATGTTTTCTCCGTGTGGGTAATAGGTGCAGGAATCTTGGGAGCAAAGATATTTGTAGAAACCATCATTGACTTCACCAAATATCCACCTTTCAAAATAAGGTGGGCATATGATATCTCTCTTATTTATTTCTCAGAATGAATGTGTGTGATATAAGGTTAAGTAGGTTCCAAATTTGTTGTATGTGATAGGCCCTGTATAGACATGTGGTTTTAAAGTACTTTGCTACAGCAAGGGAAATTTTATAAAATAGAATGAGCAGCTCCACTACGGAGGCCTAACGGATTCTTTTTCATCTTTTTTCTATTCATCCAATGGACTTTTTTTCTTTTCTCAATTTTTAATAATCATTAGGAGTCTCATGGAATTTTTTTTTTGGAATCCATGTGCTTGAAAAAAATAATAACATGGCCATTGCCCTTTCAATTCTCTTCTTCAATCATAATATAGCATTGTTAGCCTTATCGATGCTATAGTTTGCACTGCGATAGAGCATTATTTTCATCTTAAACTCTTAGTTTATCTCTGAAAAAGCATTGAAAAACTCATCAATGGTTTTGACAAGGTTTATTTGTAATTTCTCCATTTTTCTTGCACTCGTATAAGCCTAGGGTTGGGACATCATTAGATCTATATTCCTTATCTTATTTTCAGTTTAAAAACTCTCATATCAACCTCAAATAAGTGGTTTTTTCATTTTATGTTAGGGTTTTTAATCCTCTTGGGTTTAATTCCTAGTAGAGACATTGAAGGTTAGATATATATTTTCCACCATTGTCATGTAACCCTATTACTTTTTTTTTTCTTCTTGTGAGTGTGGTTTAATCTCTAAATACTTTTTGATGCATGTTTGCTTGCAAATAGGGTTTTTATTTTTCTTTTGTATTTTCCATTGTTTTCTTTCAATTTTTCTTTTGACCGGTTAGTGCATGTCATAATGAAATAATAGAGAGATATAAGACTATTTTTATGTTCCATTATGAAATACCTAACTCCCTCATATATATATTTCATTGAAATTATATATATTTTGTGCATATTCTACATATCATTATTTTAAAAAAGTCATAACACCATTTGATTTTCATTCCATATAACCATGACATGAAGGGAAAACCATTAAAATTAAATCTTAATAAAATTTATTAGACATCTTTTGATTTCTATGGTAGACACCAACATTAGCTTAGGATTTTAGGGCCTTGGAATAGGTTGGTGAGGTAAATTATCCAAGGTTATCAATAAAAACACTAGAATATTGAGGTAGAGAGTGTAAATACATTTGAAATCAAAAATTACATATGAATCCATTCTAAAACAAGGGTCAAGCATGAGGTCACATTGGGGTCAGTGGAGTGATCTACCCTACTTCATTGAAACCTAATGTTGGATTTCCATTTGGTTGGAGTAATCGTACTAGGTCCATGCCTTTCCTTAGCATATTTGGGGGAACTTACATTTCTAGTGGGTTCACATATACTTGGGGTAATCAATCATTATTTAATGGGAGCATTCCATTTCCTCGGAATGTACAAGGGGTTGGGGTGTTATCCCTAGTACTGCATTTAATCCTTAGGGTACCAACCCTTTTGGTAAAAATTTTGGTCTAGGAGGCTCTCCTCTTGATGCACCCTTTCGTAATGGAGGAAAATAACATTTCAAGAATCATTTTTCCATTTATGGAATACCCCTGGAGGCAAATAACCTTTACGATACACACATGGGAACTAGTGCTAACTCCTCTAGTCACCCTACTTCCTTGAGAATACCTCCCACTTTTGGAAACCATGTTATGAGGAAGATCACAACATCCACCTAGGTGATAGGGGGCACTGCCTCCTCATCGAGCATCATTCAACTCACAATTCTTGGAAACCCTTGTGTTACTTTATATTTACTTGAATGATCCCATCAAGAATAAGTTACAACCCTACATGGCCAACAATCCCACCTAAAATGCCAGCTAAAATTCATAGTTTTGATGGTAAACCTGGTGAAGACTTTATATCTCACATTAAAAATTACCACCTATGGTTCTCATCCAACTCTTTCATGGATGATAACATCAAGATGCATCTTTTCCAATGGACCCTTAATAGTGCTGCTTCCAAATTGTACATTGATATATAAAGCAGTTCTTATAATAACTTGATTTCCTTAGCATAGACCTTTGTTAACCATTTACTTTTTAGATATGAAACTTGAACTGATATACTCACTAACTTTGGTTAGTATACCTCCACCCACATCTCAGATCACATCCATGAGTGGAGACAGAGATGAATCCTACTTAGAGCCAAGTTTCTTAATGAGCTAGTAAATGAGTGACTTCCAAAGTATCTACTTCCAAGGATTTTTGAAGATGTAGCCAAGGTAGGAGCCCAAACTGAGGAACAAGCCATCATGCGTTCCCACCAATTTGAATTGATCTATTCTCAAGTGGGTACTCTATATGGAATCATTTCTAATGCTTCTTAGTCATAAAATGATGTATCGAAAACAAATCTTGTATCCCACACTAATGGTGTGGTGGGGTATGTATCCTCATGATATATAGGATAATTAACCACTTATATGGGAAAAACGTTCATCTCTTATAGTGCCCCAACTAATAAGCTAACCACTCAAAATCCTAGTGCTTTTAAACTTCCAAGGTGAATTCTATGCAATCAACACCTTCAAAGAATCATAAACAACCCGAAGGAAAAAATTTAAAAAAAATCAAATAACACTTTGAAAATTGAATAAGGAGTACCTCAAACCCAAGGGACTGTTAGGGGTGGCACAAAAGAGAAAAATAAAAAGAACCATTTTTTTCAAGATTTGTGAGGAATACCATATTACTCAGTAGTGTCCCCCGATGGATGAGATCCACCATTATTTCTCGTAGAAAATAATTGATCATCAACTTGTTGTCTGTAAAAATATATTTACGTCTTAGCAACAACATATGGTTTTGAACCCGCCACCTCCTTAGCAGGGGGGTGTGGGGGGAATTCTTCCAGTAATACCTCATCATCCACATAAGGTATCTTTATGGTGGAACAACCAATCCATCTCACAACTAAATTTCATAACCATGAGAATCATGAGAATGGTAATTACACATCAAAACCTATGATCCTATTCAACTCAATGGTATTATTCATTTTTATAAACCATTTTTGAGAATTGTGCCATGTCCTTCTAAAGGCACACTTTGTAATATCATACATAATCCAAATTCAAGGGCCACTCACAACTATAACATTGTTGATGATATAGCCTAAGAACCAGCTGCTATGTTTGCACTCAAAGTTTTGGAAAGTTTCCCCATAAAATGCAAGGAACTTCTAACTACCATTTGTGGAGTAGATCTCTCAAATTCAAATCTCATCATGTTTGATCCATCCTCATGGAAACTCTATCTTCCCCATCACCTGGATTTATATATTATGATCCACATACTTGGATGACACGTTCATTGGATAGTATTGGAGGAAGTGGAATATACCTATATTGTGTTCGTTGAAGTGTTGGAAAGCTCTTGTATCATTGAATTTGTCACTGCCTAAGTTTGTGTTAAAGGCCTTTGATGGGCATACATTGCAACCTCAAGGGGTTTATCCTACTTTTCCCATTGAGGTTGGGGGTAAAACTATAATAGCCCTTGTTTGAAACTCTCATTATTGTAAATAATTGTAATTAATCAAAGACTGAGAGAAGGGACATAGATTCAAATTTATTGGTATTATAATGGACTAATCTCTCTTGCAGACAAGAGCGATCTCCCTAGATTTCCAACAAAGCCTAGTAACAAGCAGACTATCAAAATACTCTTTCCCTGAATCTATATTTACTTGAATCATAAAACTAGAAAGGGAAGGAAATGAAATCCATACCTTATTATGACATGCTTGATTAAGATCCTTTCTATGCCTCGATGCATCCCTTCAATGCTTAAAAAAAACCTGCACACATAGAAACCAAAGGGTCAAATGCATATGCAACATAGATGATTCAATAACTCAAACTAATGATCAAGGAGATTAGTAGCTAGAATAATTTCAATGGAAAAATAGAAATAACATAAACCATTCATTATATCCATAAAAAAAATAGTGAGAAAAATATCTCAATTGGGTTAATTCATAAATATAGAATAGTCTCACAAACTTTGCCTTTAGAGGTGAAGATCATCCCGTAAGTCTACGATCCTTTCCTTAGATGATAATATCTCCAACCTAATTTGACCAGCATAAGTATACCTTCAACAACCTCTGTCAACCCTCTAGCTTGTAGTTGATTTATAGGCTAAGAGGAGGAATTTTCAGATCCATATTAAAAGGATGAGATCCACTAAAGGTGGGATTAGGGTTCCTTGAAGAATGGGAATTAAATCCATGATGGGAGGGGCTAGGATTGAACATGCACGACCTCGAAGATTTCAGTTGGTATATATTCACCCAACAAGGCTTCTAGAATTAATCTTTTAATTTTACTTTTCTTGAGTCATGTGCGCGGTCTATAGTGGAAGACAAAGCACAATTCTACATAGGTACCAATGGTAGGAAATGTGAATGACTAGAAACTGGTTAGGAAAGCGCGAATGTGACTAAAAATTAGGTTTTTGGCCTTATAACCCAGAATTATTACTTTCTTCAAGATGATTAAGTTGTTGACTTGTAAGTGAGTGATTTGGAACACATGAATTGGATGGCGAAAGATCCATTTTAACGGTCAATTATCATGGGGACAAAATGAGGTGTAACAGATTCCCCCTAAAGTGCAAATTCAAAAAATATATTTAAGCACTGAAGTTCTTTATCATGCCAAATATTGGATCGGATACCATGTTTGGAGACCTGAAACAATCAATCAAGGATTACAATGCAATAAATAATCATCACTGAGGTAGGCATTCCAATACTCAGAGTAAACATAACTCGATGAAATAGTAGGGACATACACTAAGAATCATGTAAACAATGGACATAGTATGGATGTAGCCATCAAATGTGATTTTATCTGTACAATCATGAATACATAGCTCCTCGTATCTTGTATGGATGAAACTAGATCCAGGGTCTTGATATCCATCTCTATCGATCCATAGTACGAATATAACAATGTGATTAAATGTCTTGAAGTCGAACATGGTAGAAACCACTTGATTATCAGTCAATGGTGTGAACTATTAACAAGTGCGAGAGAAACCACCAACATTTATAATGGTTTTCAAGGTACTCCCAGTACAATCTATGGAATGTGAAAATATGTCCCGAAGTTGAACACTCATAGAATCATTCGATCGAAGGTCAACGATGAGAACATATCGTCGAATGCGAGAAACCTGCCACTAAGGCCTGCAGATCTCAAGGTACTGAAGAGGGTTTTTAGATCAACTTCCTAGATAATGAGTTGACGTCGATAGTAAGAGATCCATCGCAAGAGGGCCTATGAAACAAAATGCATGTCAAGTTTTGAATAACAGTTTTGCAAGGAATGACTTAGGGATGGCCGACGCAATTGAAGGCTACAAATTGAAAGGTAATTTGAATTAAGGTTGGAGTTCTCTTGAACATATCAGTGGCATGACACTTAGACTTGGAAACCTTTGAATCAATGATAATACCCAAAACCAGCTAAGGAATTTTAATGAAGTTCGATTAAATGTGAGACAAATGGATTTCCCAACCAGGAAACATATGTGATGGAGTGTCATGTTCAAGAGCGACCTACTTCCATAAATGAAATACATAAATGAATGTTTTTTTCCCAATCCCCCCCCCCCCCCCCCCACCATTACTGGAAAGTAACTCTTTATTTTTTTCAAGCTTGAGGAGGATGACAATTGCGTGTCATGTAAGATCATCCTTCAGATGAGTCCTATGAATTATTTTTGATGAAGCCTAGGAAGAAGTGGTTCAGTCTCGTCATGATAGATAGGTCCTACACTGTTTAGATTTTACGAGTCCAGTGAAGGGGTAATTCAATGTCGTTTTCATGTTTAAAGAGTTTGAAAAGAGACAAAAAAAACTCATATTGTTGTTTTAATGTAAAATTTTAATGATCCCATAGAAAGTAAAGCTTGTTATTTTTCATTTTTAGGGAGTCAGGTTAAAAACATGAGTAAACTCCACGATGTTATTTTTTGAAAATTTGGTCCCTCAAGGATGAAAAGGGATAAAAAAATGCAGGAGAGAACTTTATGGACCATGATTAGTCAACATATACCTTTTTCGTAAATAGTCTAGTTCAGTCTGGAAAAGGGGTAAACTTATACTGAAATAGGCGACTGTTCACTTACTTTTTCAAGTTCGAATAATCAAGTACTTGGTGACATTTTCATGTTTAGAGAATTTGAAAAGGGCTTAAAAGAGAACTCCATGGTTTCTCTTTTTCATATTTTCAAGAGCCTGAAAAAGTGGTAAAAGTTCACTGACCATAAAAATGATCAATTTTTATGTTATAACCTATTTTCTACACATCAAACCCGAAAAATTATCATAAATGCTCAAAGATTATAGCAAAAAACATAAAATTTTTTAATTTAAAAGGTCAAAGGCATAGAAACCTATAAAAGTTCAAAAAGTAAAATAATTTTCACCATTTGAGTTTTTAATCATTTGAGAGAAAAAAATAGGGTTTTTTACGATAAACTTCAGAAGAGGATTCTGAGCAAACCGATGGACGAAATCGAGAACTGTCTTCTCCAGGCATGAGAGCTCTTCATTATATTTATTTTTCATTAGATTTATTTTACAGGTAAGAGAGCTCTTCTCCAGGTATTCTAGTTTTTTGGGGTTGTTTTTATTTTTAAAATGTGCCCTTGGATGTGCATGGTTACCCTTCATCGAGACCGTGCACACCGACTATTTTTTACACAGAGAAATCTGCAATTTGAATTAGTTTTTATCCTGAGAAACCCAAAAAATGCACTATGTTTGTAAAGAGTGACCACGCAAGCACCGAGGGGTTTAAAAAAAATAAGAAATATGCCCCAAATTTTGCAAAATCACCCACATTGTTTTCTAATCTTCCACACTTGTAGTTTTCAGGATTTTCAACCATTCATAATGGAGTAGAGAGAGAGAGAGGATGAAAATAAATATGCTAAAGCTCTTAACAATTTATTAACATTGCAGGCCCTAAAATATTGTGGCCTATACAAATATTGTATAATCCCAGGGATGAAATCTCAGCTAGATCTCATGACTTGTATGGTGAGGGCATGAGATGCCCAAGATCAATGCTTCATGATAGGAGATCAGCGCCTCACTATAGATTCCCATGATATATATTTTTTGGCTGGGCTCTCTCGTAGAGGGAGAAATATATCTTTGTATGGACACAGACTAGGTGGAGAAACCACTACCACATATTTGAGGCAACATTGTGTTGGCAGGGCTCAACTTAAGGATGGAAGAATTGACATCAAAACCATTGAGAGGCTCCCTTTGAGAACCGTTTCCTTTATAGTGTCCAGATTATGTGGAAGTGCAATGCTTCACTTGGTTACAAAGGCTCAGATGCAGATCTTCGCAGAGTGTTCACAACCCACTATCTTCAACGAGTGCTAAGGGGTAGTTGCCAACATGAAGGGGAAACTGAATAAAGAAAAAAAATGGAAACTCAATAACTTTGGATATGGTGATATATTGATTTCATTTTCTCTAGAAAGGATTCTCCTCCTTGCCCCATAACAAGTTTTAGCAGAGGTAGGAGGAATTTGGTATCCTCACATGTTGTTGTGGGTTTTGTTGATGGCACGCCATGGAGGTGATGTCCTAGTCATGAAATATACTCCTGAGTTCCTCGGGTGGCTGGAACTCAGATCATTATGATTGGAGATTTTCCATATGCAGGAATCGATTACAAAGATGACCCATATATCCCACTCCCAACAGGGATGCAGTGGGGTGACCTAGGTAAAAACTCCTAATTTTGATGGTTTTAATGTTTTCTATTTTTTTTTTTTTTTTGAGAAATTCAAAGCTAATTATCTGAATTGGTCATGCATATATTGGCCTAGCTAGACCAACAAGAGTACAACGGTTTTACAGATGAGGAGATTAGCCAGTAGTTGTTGCGGTACCTAGCCCTGATGAAATAAAGGCATTGACTAAGCTAGAGCATAACCTGGAAAGGTTGGCTCTAGGAATTATAGAAGCTTGGCTTGATGAAAGGAGTTCCAGGGCCGATAAACCGCCTGCTACGACGCATAGCATGTGCTATAGTATGCTATAATGATCACCATTTTGCTTAGTTTCTAGTGTTTAGGGCTAGATTTTGATTTTCTGGTATCAGCATGTTCAGATAATAAAGGCCACAGGGCCTCATGTCTTTGGATGACAATTTTTTTAACACAATTTTTACAAACTATTTTAGCTAATGGAGACTACTACTCATTATCTCAAATTTTCTTGTTCAATATGTCGATGAATATTTTTTTTGTTTACAAATGTTGCAAATGCCTATTTAAAACACGATTTTCAATGTAATCAAACTATATTTCCAAGAGACAGATCCGTAAAAACATTCTTAGTATTGTTGAGGTTCTTGCTGTACAGAAACTATTTAAATGTAATACTATGAACTATGAATATAACCTAATGATTAAATGATGAAAGACAAATGAAATGGAATCAGATAATTTTTAAATCACTGCACTATACTCTGCTATGTTATTCGTCATTTGACCAAGGCATATCCCATGAATAGAAACTAACTCATCAGTGGGTGAGTAAATATCCAAAGTCACGGAAGAGAGATTCTGAGTGCTACAACTAGCTCCATCATCAAAGCCGATGTAATTTTGAGGTAACATTGACATCTAAAAATCAAGTGTAACACAAGATAAGCATGAGAAGTAGCAGGAAAATCACAAAAAATGAAAAACCTATTGCACACACTCATAAAATTATGATACAAGTAATGTACAAAATCTTCACGAAATGAATCATGCATAACATTTCTTCATGTAAAGACCATTCCTAGGCTCTCCCAAATAAACACAGTCATAATCAACTAGTTCACAGACCCCTTTAGATAGTACACATTTCACAATGTAAGGATCATGCCACATGGTTTCGAATTTACCAACACCTAGATTATCATGCGCTTGATCATAGACCAAGACTAGTTCACCATCAAAATATGAACGAGGATTCACATTTCGATCAAACTAAGCCTTAACCTACTTCTTATGAGCCTCACTAGCTAGTGAAAAATCAAAATGAGTCTCATCTAGTCATGCTAAGTCCAAAAAATTCTCCTCCTTCGCAGAGGTAGCTGGTAAAAACTCAATGGCCACTTTCAACAATGAAATTTCACATTCAAGTGGAAAAACTGCCTCCAAAACATAAACAATTTGGAAGGGAGTAAACCCAGTCAATATTTTCCCGGAGGTATGATATGCCTGCAAATTTGAAAAAATCATAGTATTCCAGTTTCGTTTATGAATTTCGACAATTAATTTGATTATAGTGGTGAAAACCTTGTTAAAAACTTCTACTTGGCCATTCGCTTGTGGATAATAACGAGAATAGTTTTCATGGTGCAATCCTAGTTGTGCAGAAAGTTTGGTCATTGTAAAGTTTCAAAAGTGGTTAGCATGTTCTGTAATGATAGCTTGTGGCACATCGAACCTGGAAATCACATGGTTGAATATGAAAATGGTTGTAGTTTCACCATCGTCCTTATATGTAGGCATCGCCTCGGCCCATTTTTTAAAATAATATACCGCTAGGATGATATACCCATGCCCCTCAGTCGAGTGAGGGTTACATGTAGCAAAATTAATGCCCCATTTAGAAAATGGGCCGACAACTATGATTGGGTGAAGAGGAGATAGAGGCGCATGCATCTTGTGATGGTAAACCTGGCAATTGTGGTACTTTTGAACCATGGTTATACAATATTTAAACATCAAGGGCTAGAAATAGCGAGCACACAATATATTTTGGGTAGTGGAAAACCCTGACATATGACCACCACAAGCTCTAGAATGAGAATCATTTAATGCCTTCTCATATTCCTCGTGATTCAAAAATCATCAAAATATAGAATCAACACCATGACGATAAAATGTATCTCCAACAAAACTATATTGTTGGGATTGGTATCGAATTCGACGACGATCATTTCAAGACAATTTTAGCCGAAAAGTATGAGTTTAAATATATATGATGATATATCCATACCAGGGATCTAATGTATTGATAATAAAGAGAGTTTCATCTGGAGGAGAATCCTCTACCACGGTTTTTGTCTCAGTGTATGGAAAATCACACAACAAATCAACAAACACCAATGACTTCTTAGACTTAGATTTTTCAAATAAAGAAAAATCTTGCAGGACAACTATCCATTTAGAGTATTTCCCCCCTAGTAATTGTCTAGTAAGAATGTACATCATAGGGTTACAATTAGAGATCACGGTTGTTTTTTGTAAGAGTATATAGTGACGAAAACGTTGGTGTTAGCATAAATTATTAACGCAAGTGTACGAAAAGAGCTCAGTTTATTTTCCCGTGACAAACAATCCTAACAACAAAGATGGTTTCTTAATTTCCTTAGATATGCAATCGATAGTTAAAACAAATACTGCAAAAAATCCGATCTATGTAGTCAAAGAATTTAAACAGTGAAAAGAAATAAGAATTGCTCCATGCATCCAATAGAGAAGATAGGATATAAATAATTTTATATGTATTATAACACCTGGGAAGGTAACAAATAATAATGTTACTAGTCCCCCTCAATGGGATGGGTTCTTGGTTGTCCTCAACGCTTCAGATCTAGAAGTTTCTCTCTCTCAATGGTGTAGAAAACCAAAAATGTGTTGAACTCTATGGGAGCTCAAGAAGCAAAGAAAGTAGTAGCAGCAATGAGAATGATCAAAGCGCGACAATGAAAGTGATCAAAGTGAAGAATGAATGGAAAACCCTTCTATTTATAAAAAAATATTGAGTTATCCTTGATAATGGCGAATGTTAGGTCCCTATATTATTATTGTAGTCCCTTATTGTTGTTAGTGTATACCCTTATTATTATTTTTGTACCCCTGTAGCCCCCATAATGTTATTATTGTGCCCCATAAAAAGCCACTATTGTTATTGTTTTTCCCTCACATTATTAATGTTAGGTTAGGTAGGAATATATTGTGACCCCATGGACTCCTATATATAAAAAAGGAGGTTTTTTCATTTGAATCATCCAAGAATTGTTCATTTATGCAATGTAAAGGAGGTTTCCCCCTCGAAGTGGTTTATTGCTAAGGCGTTGATCTCTCTTTTATTCTATTTTTGGAGTTAGTTTCGTAACATTTGGTATCAGAGCTTTGGATTTTAGCGTTTCACTGCTTCGAACAGGTCATCGTGGCATTTTCACTATAAATTTTTTTCTACGAAGGTTAAGAAGCTAAAAAAAAAACCATTTGCTCTTGAATTTCATCTCAAAAAGGTCACCTTGGGAAAATCATCATAACTCTCTCTAAGCATCGGATTGGAATTCTATAAAAAGTGGCCAAAATTAAACGGAATTTGGTTTCCTGTGTATCAATTTCATATTTGAAGGACGAAACACTTGGATGTGGCACGTCGTACAATTTCGCTCTACTGTACCAGTCCATAATTTTGTCATTATGGGAGATTAGGCATAACTTTGCCTTAAAGAATCCAAATCAGGTCAGACCTGTGGCATTGGAAATAAGATTTAGAGGAATATTAAAGGACTGAAGATAAAATCTCGGGGATCCTAAATTACAGAGATACATCAGTTTAAATATCGATCTCCTCAAAAGAAAAATAGAAAAATAGAAAAAAAAAGGTGTGTATTTTTTTTCAAATTGCATAAGTCTTTTTTGAAAAATCAGTTTGAAGTAACTCCAAGGGAATATTGATGCATAGATATCAGTATTGGGTTATAAAATCCCCCCTAAAAATAATTCAACACCCATTAAGCCCTCAGAAGGATCTACTATGACTCATGAAGAGGAGGAAGTGCAACATGATGTATTAAAATTACAAGAGAAAGTGCAACAAATTTCGCTCTCGTAAAGAGCAAGAAAAAATGAAATGGAAGTTTTGAAGAAAGACGTGGAAGCTAAGGTGGATGGTTTGAAGAAATGCATGGAAGCTAAGATGGATGGTTTGAAGAATGACATGGAAGACATGGAAGAAAAAATGAAAGACAACATGGAAGATATGAAGAATGATCTAAAAGTAGACATGGAAGGTTTGAAGGAAGGTTTGACAAATTTGATACAACAAATGATTCCTAATGGTGAAAAGATAGCAAAGGAAACTCACGATGAGAAACTAATAAATTTTAATCGTGATTTCATAAACTCTAATGTTGGATTGAAGACCCACAATATTCCAAGGATCAATATGAGGAAGTTTGATTGCAAGGATCCCGTAACATGGATACTACAAATGGCACAATATTTTGATCTCAATAATGTGCAAAAAACACAAAAGGTACGCATTGAAACTTTATATTTAGAAAAAAATACATTTGCATGGTATCAATGGCTTTTCTCCCGTAAATTTTTTTTCACTTGGTCAATTTTTATAGAGGAAATGCTAGCACATTATGAGGATACTAAGAGAAACACCTTATTTAACCAATTGATAAATCTCAAAAAAAAGGGTTCAGTGGTGGAGCACATTGAGGAATTCCAAAAATTGCAGCAGTATTGATGTATTCATAGGGAATTTAAAGGATAACATTCGACATGAGGATCGCCTTTGGGAACCTGATTCATTGGAGAAGGCATTTAGGTTGGAAAGAAAAACTGAATGTAAAATTATGGTGACAAGGAAGCCTACCACTCACATCTATAAAGATGGAAGTGTTGCTACTCCTAGACTTCCACAACCTACAAGGTTGACACCACAACAATTGGAAGAAAAAAGAGCAAAAGGTCTTTGCTATAGTTGTGATAGAAAATACACTAAATGTCATAAGTGTGTTGAGAATAAATTATCTTACATAGATTGTGAAGAGGAGGAAGAAAATGAACAAGAAACTTCAAAAGAAGAGGATATACATGAGGAACCAACCCTAGAGAAAGAAGAAATGAGTCCGACCATATCTTGTAATGCATTGGCAAGAATGTTAGGTCCCTATATCACTAGTATAGCCCCTTATTATTGTTAGTGTAAATCCCTTATTGTTATTATTGTACCCTTGTAACCCCCTTTTTGTTATTATTGTGCCCTTAAATTATTATTGTTAGGTCGGCTAGGATTACATTGTGGCCCACTAGGATTACAATATGGCCCCATGGACTCCTATATATAGAAAGGAGGTTTTGTAAATTGTATCATCCAAGAATTGTTCATTTATGTAATGTATTGGAGGTTGCTCCCTCGAAGTGGCTTATTTCTAAGGCGTTCATATCTCTTTTCTTCTATTTTTGGAGCTGGTTACACAACATTTGGTATCAGAGCTTGGGATTCTAGGGTTTCGCTGCTCCAAACAGGTCATCGTGGCATTTTCGCTATAACTTTTTTTCTACGAAGTTTCAGAAGCTGAAATTTTTAGGGTGTGAAGAAAAAATCCTGAGGAAGCTTGTATAAAAATTTCAGAGTTTGGTTCGCAATAATTTCGGAGATATGATCTGTGGAAGTCAGGTATTTGTTCAGGCTCCTAAACAGGTCATCGTGGCATTTGCGCTATAAATTTTTTTCTACGAAGGTTCAGAATCTGAAATTCATATGGTGCGAAGCTGAAATCCTGAGGAAGTTCATCAAAAAATTTCAGATCTTGGTTCGCAATATTTTTGGAGATATGATCTGTGGAAGGTAGTGCTTTTTCAGGCTCCTGAATTTCATCTCAAAGAGGTGATCGTGGGAAAAGTTTAATAACTCTCTCTCTGAAGATTGGATTGGAGTGCCATCAAAAGTGATCACTAGTACATGGCCTGTAGTTTCTTCGCTATAAATTTCAGAGACAAAGGAAAAAACAGTGACACGTGGCAAGTCGTACAAGTTCGCTCTACTGAACCAGTCCAGAATTAGGTCATTGTGGGAGATTGGACACAACTTTGTCTTGGAGAATCAAAATCAGGTCAGACCTGTGGCATTTGAAAGAAGCTTCAGAGGGATACTACAGGGCTGAATTTCAGATATCGAATATTTTCAATTACAGAGATAATTCAATTTCAATATCGATCTCCTAAAAGATAGTAAAAGGTGTGTATTTTTTCCGAATTGCATAAGTCTTGTTTGAAGAATCAAGTTGAATTGATTCCAAGGGCATATTGTAGAATAGATATCCATATTGGATTCTAAAATGGCCCCTAAAAATAATTCAACACCCATTAAGCCTCCAGAAGGCTCTACTATGACTCATGAAGATGAAGAATGGCAACATGACATATCAAAATTACAAGAGCAAATTTCGCTCTCGCAAAGAACAACAAAAAATGAAATGGAAGTTTTGAAGAAAGGCGTGGAAACTAAGATGGATGGTTTGAAGAAAGGCGTGGAAGCTAAGATGATTGGTTTGGAAGCTAAGATGGATGACATAAAAGACAACATGGAAAACATGAAGAGTGATCTAAAAGCATACATGGAAGGCTTGATGACAAGCTTAAAACCAGAAATGATTCCTAATGGCGGAAATATAGGAGAAGAACCTCCTGATGAGAACAAAATAAATGTTAATCATGATTTCATAAACTCGAATGTTGGCGGGAAGAACCACCATATTCCAAAAATGGATATGAGGAAGTTTGATGGAAAGGGTCCTGTAACATGGATACTACAGATGGAGCAATATTTTGATCTCCATAACGTGCAAAACACACAAAAGGTACGCATTGCAACTTTACATTTAGAACAAAGTACATTTGTATGGTATCGATGGCTTTGCTCCCGTAAAAAAATTATCACTTGGTCAATTTTTACGGAGGAAATGATAGCACATTATGAGGATACAAAGAGCAACACCTTCTTTAGCCAATTGATAAATCTCAAACAAAAGGGTTTAGTGGGGGAGCACATTGAGGACTTCAAAAATTGAATATAAGGGTAACTGATATTCCAGAGGAACACAGGATTGATCTCTTCATAGGCACTTTAAAGGATAACATCCAACATGAAGTTCGCGTTCTGGAACCTGATTCATTGGAGAAGGCATTCATGTTGGCAAGAAAAGTTGAATGTAAAGTTATGGCGACAAGGAAGCCTACCACTCAATTCTATAAAGAAGGAAGTGTTGCTACATCTAGATTTCCACAACCTACAAGGTTGACACCACAAAAATTGGAAGAAAAAAGAGCAAAAGGGCTTTACTACAGTTGTGATAGAAAATACACTAAAGGTCATAAGTGTGCTGAGAAGAAATTATTTTACATAGATTGTGAAGAGGAAGAAGAAAATGAACAAGAAGAGGATATACACCAGAAACCAGCCCTAGAAGAGGAATAAATGAATCCGACCATATCGTGTAATGCACTGGCAGGAATTACCACTCCTCAAACTCTCAAGATAGAAGGACATATCAAGAAGAAAAGGGTAATAGTGTTGATTGATTCATGTAGCACCCATAATTTTATTCATTATAAGGTAGCCAAGGAATTAAATTGTTTCCTATACCCAGCACCAGAATGTCAAGTGATGGTTGCAAATGGAGGAACTATAAATTGCTCTGGAAAATGCCATAATATCAAGCTAACCATGGGGGAATATGTATCGACTAGTCCAATGCTTGCCATTCCTATGGGAGGTGCTGATGTTGTACTAGGAGTACAATGGTTACAATCTTTGGGGACGGTAGCTTTTAATTTTCAAGAACTTTTCTTGAAATTTTTTTCATAAGGAAAGGAAGTCGAATTACGGGGTATTGCGGGGAAGCCAGGAAGGATAATAAGCTCTAATGTCATGACAAAGCTTCTAAAGAAAGAACAGCGAGGCGTAATTGCACAATTATGCTCACTAGAAGTTCCAACATCAAAATCATCTATTTCTGCAGACCTCCAACAAGTCTTGGACAATCATTCCAAGGTGTTTGAAACTCCCAAAGGACTCCCACCTATTCGTGATCATGATCATGCTATTCATTTGATTCCAGGAAATGTTCCTCCAAACATCAGGCCTTATAGATATCCTTACTTCCAAAAGAGCAAAATTGAACGTATGATTGCAGAAATGTTAGAGGCGGGTATAATTCAACTTAGTCAAAGTTATTTCTCTGCTCCTGTACTATTGGTACACAAGAAGGATGGATCATGGTGAATGTGTCCGGATTATATGGAGCTCAATAAGCTCACCATTAAAGATAAATTTCCCATTCCTGTGATTGATGAATTATTGGATGAATTACATGGAGCAATTTATTTTACCAAGTTGGATCTTCGCTCAGGATATCATCAAATTAGAATGAAGACTGAAGATATTCCAAAAACAACATTTCGAACTCATGAGGGTCATTATGAATTTTTGGTCATGCCTTTTGGCCTTACCAATGCACCTTCTACATTTCCAAGGTTGATGAATTCCATTTTCAAACCCTTCCTTAGAAAATTTGTGCTAGTATTTTTTGATGATATACTAATCTACAACAGGTCTTGGAAGGATCATGTTGAACATGTTGACAGGGTGCTCAACTATTGCAGGAGAAACAATTATATGAAAAAAAATCCAAATGTTTCTTTGGAGTACAAGAGGTGGAATATCTGGGTCATATTGTATCTCACGAGGGTGTTAAGGTAGACCCTAACAAAATTAAAGCCATTAAGGAATGGAAAGTCCCCACAACCATAAAGCAGTTGCGAGGATTTCTCAGGTTAACGGGGTATTATCGCAAGTTTGTTAAGAATTATGGGAGAATAGCAGCACCTCTAACAACATTATTGAAGAAAGATGCATTTTCATGGACTCCTGAAGCAACTAAGGCCTTTGAACGCCTTAAAGAGGCAATGTGCCTAGCACCGGTCTTAGCTACACCAGACTTCACAAAAACCTTTATTGTGGAATGTGATGCCTCAGGAAATGGAATTGGTGCAGTTTTAATGCAGGAAGGAAGACCCATTGCTTTTGAAAGTCGGCCAATCAAAGGAAAGTATTTACAGAAACCTATTTATGAGAAGGAAATGTTAGCAATACTACATGCACTAAAGAAATGGCGAACTTACCTAATGGGAAGACACTTCAAGGTAAAAACTGATCATGATAGTCTTAAACACTTTTTGGAACAAAGACTATCGTCAGAAGAACAGCAAAAATGTGTCACAAAGATGTTGGGTTATGACTTTGAAATAATCTACAAAAAAGGAAAGCTGAATGTTGTTGCAGATGCACTCTCAAGAAAGAATGAAGAGGTGGAAGCATTGCTTTGTGCCATTTCTATTATCCAACCAGATTGGATAACTCAAGCAAGAGATGAATGGAAGAAGGACAAAGATGTATGGACACTCATTCAAAAGTTGCAGCAAGATCCTAGTACATCTGATACATTTAGTTGGGAAAATGATTCCTTATGGTACAAAGATCGCTTATATCTTTGTAAGAATTCCCAACTAAAACAAAAGATTCTTTTGGAATTGCACACTTCTCCTTTAGGAGGACACTCAAGATTTTTAAAAAATTACCACAGGGTGAAGAAAGAATTTTTTTGGGATGGCCTTAAATCTGATATTCAAAAGTTTGTGGCGGAATGTTTGGTTTGCCAGCAGAATAAAGTGGAAACAATTAAGACCCCGTGACTTCTACAACCTTTATCCATTCCAAGTCAACGTTGGGAGGAGATTTCAATGGATTTTATCACAGGTTTACCTAAGTCCGAAGGAAAGAGTGTCATCATGGTGGTAGTTGATAGACTTACCAAGTATGCACACTTTTGTGCATTATCTCATCCATTTAAAGCAAGTACAGTTGTTACTACATTTATGGATAGAATTCAAAAGCTACATGGAAGCCCAAGGGTTATTGTGAGCGACAGAGATCCCATTTTTATTGGAAATTTTTGGACGGAGTTATTTTCTCGTTTGGGTACTCAATTAGCTCATAGCTCATCTTATCATCCTCAATCTGATGGTCAAACTGAGATAGTAAATAAATGTTTGGAAGGATATCTTCGTTGTTTTGTATCCGATAAACAAACACAATGGGTCAAGTGGTTACCTCTTGCTGAATGGTGGTATAACACTTCCTTCCATACTGCAGCAAAAATGACCCCATTTATGGCACTTTATGGATATCATCCACCATCCATCACATCATCTTTAAGGGAAAATTCGAAGGTTCAAGCAGTGGAAGATCACATCGAGCATCCGCAAGAAGTTCTCCAACTCTTAAAGGATAACCTGAATTTGGCACAAAATCGAATGAAACAACAGGCAGATCAACATCGTAGCGAGAGAAGTTTTGATGTAGGAGATTGGGTATTTTTACGGCTACATCCATACAAACAAATGTCCCTCAAGCAAGCAAAGAAGGATAATAAATTATCGCCAAAGTACTATGGTCCTTACAAGGTGTTGCAAAAGATTGGTACTATGGCATACAAATTGGAGCTTCCTGCTTCTTCGCGAGTACATCCAGTTTTCCATGTTTCATGCTTAAAGAAGGTTATAGGTGAACATCTTCCAGTTCAAACAGTATTGCCAGAACTTGATGGGGAAGGGAAAATCATATTGGAACCTGAAGCAGTCATGGAAAAAAGAACTCGACAACTACGGAATCGATCAATTTCAGAGTATCTCATCAAGTGGAAGAACTTACCCACTGAATATTCTACATGGGAGGATGAGAATTTTATACAGAAGCACCTGGAGCTACTCAAGTGTTGAGGACAACACTTTTTTTGAAGGAGAGGGGCATGTTAGGTCCCTATATCACTAGTATAGCCCCTTATTATTGTTAGTGTAAATCCCTTATTGTTATTATTGTACCCTTGTAACCCCCTTTTTGTTATTATTGTGCCCTTAAATTATTATTGTTAGGTCGGCTAGGATTACATTGTGGCCCACTAGGATTACATTATGGCCCCATGGACTCCTATATATAGAAAGGAGGTTTTGTGAATTGTATCATTCAAGAATTGTTCATTCATGTAATGTATTGGAGGTTGCCCCCTCGAAGTGGCTTATTTCTAAGGCGTGAATATCTCTTTTCTTCTCTTTTTGGAGCTGGTTACACAACAAAGAATTACCACTCCTCAAACTCTCAAGATAGAAGGACATATTAAGAAGAAAAAGGTAATAGTGTTGATTGATTCAGGTAGTACCCATAATTTTATTCATTGTAAGGTAGCCAAGGAATTGAATTTATTCCTATACCTAGCACTAGAGTGTCAAGTGATGGTTGCAAATGGAGGAACTATAAATTTCTCTGGAAAATGTCATAATATCAAGCTAACCATGGGGGAATATGTATTGAATAGTCCAATGAATTGGTGTTGTTTTAATGCAAGAAGGAAGACCCATTTCTTTTGAAAGTCGTCCAATCAAAGGAAAGTATTTATAGAAAGCTATTTATGAGAAGGAATTGTTGGCAGTACTACATGCACTAAAGAAATCGCAACCTTACCTAATGGGAAGACACTTCAAGGTAAAAAATGATCATGATAGTCTTAAATACCTTTTGGAACAAAGACTATCTTCAGAAGAGCAGCAAAAATGGGTCAAAAATATGTTGGGTTATGACTTTGAAATCATCTACAAAAATGGGAAACGAAATGTTGTTGCAAATGCACTCTCATGAAAGGATGAAGAGGTGGAAGCATTGCTTTGTGCATTTTCTATTATCCCACTAGATTGGATAACCAAAGCAGGGATGAATGGAAGAATGACGAAGAAGTGTGGACACACATTCAAAATTTGCAACAAGATCCTATTACATCTGATACATTTAGTTGGAAAAATGATTTCTTATGGTACAAATATCGCTCATATCTTTGTAATAATTCCCAAAAAAAACAAAATATTCTTTTGGAATTACACACCTCTCCCTTAGGAGGACACTCGGGATTTTTAAAAACTTACCACAGGGTGAAGCAAGAATTATTTTGGGATGGCCTTAAATCTGATATTCAAAATTTTGTGGTAGAATTTTTGGTTTGTCATAAAAATAAAGTTGAGACACTTAAGACCCCGGGTCTTCTACAACCTTTATCCATTCCAAGTCAATGTTGTGAGGAGGTTTCAATGGATTTTATCATAGGTTTACCTAAGTCTGAAGGAAAGAGTGCCATCATGGATGTAGTTGATAGACTTACCAAGTATGCACACTTTTGTGCATTATCTCATCCATTTAAAGAAAGTACAGTTGCTATTGCATTTATGGAAGTAATTCAAAAGCTACATGGAAACCCAAAGATTATTATAGGCGACAAAGATCCCATGTTTTACTGGAATTTTTTGGACGGAATTATTTTCTTGTTTGGGTACTCAACTAGCTCATAGCTCATCTTATCATCCTAAATCCAATGGGAAAAATGAGATAGTGAAAAAATGTTAGGAAGGATATCTTTGTTGTTTTGTATCTGATAAACAGACACAATGGGTCAAGTGGTTACCTCTAGATGAATGGTGGTATAACATTTCCTTCCATACTGTAGCAAAAATGACCCTATTTATGGAAATTTATGGATATCATCCACCGTCCATCACATCATCTTTAAGAGAAAATTCTAAGGTTCAAGCAGTGGAAGATCACATCGAGCATCAACAACAAGTTCTCCAACTCTTAACGGATAACCTAAATTTGGTACAAAATCAAATGAAACAACATGAAGAGCAACATCACAACAAGAGAAGTTTGATGGAGGAGACTGGGTATTTTTATGGCTACAACCATACAAAAAACTTTCCCTTGAGCAAGCTAAGAAGAATAATAAATTATCACCAAAGTACTATGGTCCTTACAAGGTGTTGCAAAATTTGGTACTATGGCATACAAATTGGAGCTTCGTGCTTTGTCTCTAGTGAACCTAGTTTTCCATGTTTTATTCTTAAAGAAGGTTATAGGTGACAAACATCCAGTTCAAAAATTATTTCCAGAACTTGATGAGGAAGGAATAATCATATTGGAACCTGAAGTAGTCACGGATACAAGAACACGACAACTACGAAATTGATCAATTTTAGAGTATCTCATCAAGTGGAAGAACTTACCCACTGAATATTCCACATGGGAGAATGAGAATTTTATACTGAAGCATCTAGAGCTACCCACACCTTGAGGAGAACCTTTTTTTGAAGGAGAGGGGCATGTTAGGTCCCGATATTACTATTGTAGTCCCTTATTGTTGTTAGTGTAGGCCCTTATTATTATTTTTGTACCCTTGTAGCCCCCATATTGTTATTATTGTGCCCCATAAAAAGCCACTATTTTTATTTTTGTGCCCTTACATTATTATTGTTAGGTTGGCTAGTATTATATTATGACCCCATGGACTCCTATATATAGAAAGGAGGTTTTTTCATTTGAATCATCCAAGAAATTTTCATTTATGTAATTTTAAGGAGGTTTCCCCCTCGAAGTGGTTGATTTCTAAGATGTTGAAGATTCCAGATGATTACCCAATCCTCCACTATGTCTTCCAGGTGAAAACCAAAATTATGTGTCTATCCATTCTCTCCTCATGGCCTTCACTAAGACTTACAGCTATTAGTCTTGGTCTAGTGCATGACACATGATTTATAAAATCATATATGTCACTCCCTCTTAACTCAGGAAGGACATACTTCAAGTTTCTTCCAAGTAAGAAACTTACGACCAGGCTCCCTCTTAACTAGGGACCTGCAATAGAAATGGTGAGACACCCAACTTATCATGAAGAATTCCTTCCCTCGATGTCATGGATTTCGATATTGAAGAATATTCAAGTTTTGGCTTCACAGGGCACAAATAATTCATCACTTTCATCCATGAGTCATGTCATCCACCTGAAAGTGATTCATTAGTCCTGCTCATCTGGTTCATCTTTATGCCATGTTTCTTTCCTTAGAATCATCTCCCAAGGATCTTACATCCTTCCACATGATTGGCAACCTTGCATAAACTCATCCAGATAAACATATGCATAAGAATTTTTTAAAACAAAAGTTACCTCAGTGATGATCTTTCACCATGACATCTACTTATAGGCATTGACATTATTTAATCAAATTGACACATCTCCTAAATATATCTATTGTCAAGGGTCTTATTCTTTACAATATGTTATCCATGATAACCATTAGGTTTGTCTTGAATGAATTTGAGTAAGTCACTTACGCTTGGATAGGATTTTTTTAATTTGAGATTTTCAAGAAATTGTCATGTATGAGGGTCTTTTGGTGAGTTTGAAAGGTCATAATTGATGTAATAGGTGTCATTGTTAAAGAAAAATTAGAAATTTGGATGTTCATAAGTCTATTTGGTCATTATGGTGAATTCAATACTTTTACAAACTTCCATAGAAAATTCAGTTTAAACAGGTTGGGTTTTGCTACGGAAGTTCTAAGCACTTCCATAGTAAATTCACCCTCCCAAACACAAGATTTTTTACAAATTTTTTTTTTTGGCTAACGGTGGGGAAAAGGCTGAAAACTGTCATTAAAGGTCGAATCAAAGGATTTTCAAAGCATATTGGCTCATCATTGCTCCATATTGTTTTTTATCATCATTTGTAAACACATGCATCTGCTCGGTCATCATGTTCCCTTTCCACCTCTTAATTTCGATTTCCTATTTCAAATACACTTTATCCTCATCCTTGTAAGCTATTTTATTTTATTCGTATCGGTTTGGAGGTCTATGGTTTGTCTAGCAGCTGTCTCATGCTAGGTCCTACTAGTGTCAAAATCTTTGTGCGCTGTCTCAAAAAGTTTTGCAGGTGTCAAGGAAGGAGTTGATCATCACATTTTGAAGCAATGGCATCACAAAAGAAGCAGGATAAAGGTGTATCTATTGTTAGGTATGAGCCCATGGACATCAGGCTACTTGAGGAAGACCCCACCTTGTCACAGGAAGTTTCTAATGTGGGTTGCCTTCAATTTTGTAAAAAATTACAGGGATACCATGCAGAAGTTTCAAAGTATTTTGTTGTCAATTTTACAGGCACAGGGTTGAAAGTGGGCATTTTGAATTTTGTTGTGTCTCCTAACACAATTGCACAAGCTACTAAGATCCCAATATCCGGGGAGTCATGGTTCAAGGTAAAGAAATTTAAATTATGGATTTGTGATGAATTTTTGAAAGAGGAGCATAAAGGCATCAATATGACTTTAGGTATCTCAAGAACATGCCTTAAGGAGATTTTTTCCAAGTTCTTAATGGTGATTCAAAAATATTTCACCTGTGAGGGTAGATTTCATATGATTTATCAATACCACTTCAAATTGCTGCTACACTTCACAGGTAAGCAACCTGGGGATCTGCCTTTTTATTTTTTTAGGAGTTTGAGAAAAATGGTAGGCAAGTTTGTGGCCAAACCTAAAACCAGTGATACCTCCATCTTTCATCATGCTCTTATCAAATTTCTAGTACTTGAAGAATTAAAAAAACTAAAAAGAGATTGGTCTACATTCTTGTTTTTCAGTGGCTATGAGGTTCATGTCCTTACTCCTAAGAAAACACCAAGATCTAAGTCCAATACACTAGGGAAAGACAAGAAATATGAAGCAAAACCTGTGGTTGACCATGAGGTAGAGATGAAACCTATGTCAGAGCCTATGGAGTAGGAAGTTGAACAAGTGCAGAATACTGTGGTGCCAAAGAAGACTTCTACTAGCAGTCAAATAAAATCATATACAAGGACCCACATGAGGCTCACTAGAAGTCAAACAGAGGGAAGAGGCAAGTTAGAAGACATCCTAGAGGCAATTGAAATTTAAGAGAGTCTTATTGTAAAGCCTCTTGAAATCAAGTAGGGAGAGGCCAAAAATAAAAACAAAAGGGCTAAGAAATTGTACTTTTCACAAGAAGACTCATGGTTTATTTCTAAACCTAGAAATCCATTTGTTGAGATTTTTGGGTAGCATCAGATGTGCTCTAGCTCTGAAACTTTGTGGAGGGGCTAGAACACTTGAGATCTCCAAGACCCATAAAGAATTTGGAGAAATTCCATCTGGTGTAAAAGCTATTCAAATAATTAAATTTTTAATGGGGACCCTAAGTATAACTTAGGGAAATTGAAAAATTAAAGTGAATTTATTTACACATGTGATGACAACATTCTAAGTGACGTGGATCGAGCTTCTTTTAATATTAGTCGTTGATTAGAGATTAGATGACGACCATTGATTTTCCAATGAGAAAAGTATAAAAGAAGGGCTTGGGGTTAGTTGGAGGACATACACAGTGAATCTAAGAGATCAAATTCTTCTGACGGAGCAGTGCTCAAACGAAGATCAGATCTGAGTGATTCAAATAAGTAGTGAGGGATGAATGTGGTGATTGGTCGGAGGACCAAGAGTACAACATAGAGAAAGGGCAGCAAAGACTCAGTGGAGGCAACACAACCATCAAAGGGTGTGACGTAGGCCCATGCAGAGGCAACACAGAGCCTACAATGAAAAGTGTGAAATTCACTAGAGACCGGGGTTTCTAAGATGACAGGGCTAAAACCAGATTTTGGGAGAAGCTGATTAGTGAAGAAAAAGGTTGATGTAGTTCCTCATCTAGGGCCACGGAATCTTACGCAGTGGCAGCAAAGAGACTGTGCAGAGCTAGCTACAGTTTCACTAGTGCCTCATCTGGATCAGCCGAGACTTGCCGGAGTGAGGTAAAACTCACAATTTATCTGTAACCGAGGTTTTCTATGTTGGGTGAGGCAGATTATGGCACCATAGATGTACTCAGAATACTGCTTCTTAATAATAATAAACCCTCAGATCTGTTGCACCGGTTTTACCACATTGTGTTTTTCCAGGGACGTTTGTCTGAAAAATCTATGTCTTTTGTCACATGTGTGTGATATTTAGTAAATGATGTATATTTGTGTAGGCTAATAGTTGTGTTTAATTTAATGTTTTTATGAATATTTTAGTTAAATAACTTGTGTATAATAAAACAAGTAGGAGAAGTAAATCAATTTTTATCAATAGGGTTTCTGAATTGAGAAATTTTCACATGGTATCAGAGCATTGCAGATCAAGCTGAATATTTTTGTTGTAGGAAAGGCAGTTGAAGCGGCACAGATCCAGAAGAGGGTAGCACAGCACCAGAGGGACAACATAGAACCTGTAAGGGTGACCCAGAGTTAGTCTGATCACGCAGCTCTATAAAGGTGACGTAGAGTCAGTCCGCTCATGCAGACGTTGACGCTGATGCAACACTAAGAGAGTGACGCAGAGCCAGTCTACTCACGCAGAGGCTGATGTAGCACCAGGAGGGTGACGTAGTCCAAGAGGGAGTGACGTTGTGTCAATTTCCATGGCTTGAAGTGCAGTTTCCAATATTCAAAAGTTGTTGGTGAGGCATTGGTTTTGTCAGTGTAGAACAATGCCTAGGAAAGGTGACAAAGTGAGGAGAAACAATACCTCAGCAGAATTTTTCCAAGAAGTCTAAGATTCGATCAAAAGGGTGATTGTAGAGGGTTGATTCAATAGAATTTGCAGAGGATTTATGGGAGGGAAATCAGTTGTCAGAGGGAGAAATTTCTCTAGAGGGTTTCTATCGCCAAGAAACACAGATCCGATATTTTATTGAGTGCAGTAGCAGTAGAAGGGAGAAGAGGACCTGTTTTTACTGTCTGAGCAGAGATGGCCCCATACAGACTGAGAGATCAGGATAGGTCAAATTGTGTGTCCAACTTTGCGATCTAGAAATCTAGAATCCTGACAGTGCTAGAGGAGTGTGGTATTTGAGACCACATAGAAAATTTCCTAGCTGTGTCGACCAATATGGATTATTTGAAGAAGTTCAACAAAAATCAGGCACATGCTAAGCGGTTGATAATGGATGGAGTGAACGATCATGTGGTCCCACAAATTGTCGAGAAGAATACAAAAAATCAGGTGTGTAAATTTACCACGTTGTATCAAGGTAGCTCCATCCAACGAAAGATGCTTCTAGAGAACTAGGTGTGGATGTTCCAGATGCACAAGGGAGAGAAGATTGATCCCTTCCTCTATAGATTGCAGACTATCCAATATCAGTTGATTGCCATGGGGGTAACTCTGGATGACAGGTTCATGGTGAGGACTTCCCTGAATGCAGTCAGTGATGAGTGGGAGACCTTTGTCCAAAGAATTTTGGGCAGAGCACAACTCTGAAATGGGGGTGACAAGTAGGCGTTCCTTTGACAAGAGGAGCTCCGAAGGGTGACCAAGAGGGAAATCAATAACAGAGGTGTCAAGGTGAAGAAGGAGGAGGAGGAAGATGCAGCCATAACATCTAAGGGACAATGACAACAAGGGAAGAAGAAGAAGGACCTATAAAAGGTATGATGCTTCAAATGTGGCGAACTTGGACACTTCGCCAACACTTGTCCTATGCAGAAGGACTAGGAAGCTTCAGATTCCAAGGCAGTAGTAGTGAAAGGGGACAGTGGTAGTGAGGATGATGTGTCCATGAATGTTCATGTTTCTCGAGAGAAGAGGTGTGGCGATATAGATCTATAGAGAAACTACAGATGATGCTGGCAGGATCCTTGAGGTGCCCAAACTCTTGGATCACATATGAGCTACGAGAGCCTTAAGACAGTAGCAGGATGACTAGAGAAGTGGGTGCAGGAGATCATGGAGAAGAAGAGGCAATGCTAGTACGCTGATGTCTGGAGCAATGTAGAGGAGAGGCAACAACAACGTGGAAGCAACAAAGGAGAGGTTCATGGGATTCCAGCAGTGCAGAGGTAGTGCTTATGCAATGCAGTGTAGCAGACATCACAGAGATTTAGAGAGACAAAGCAGCGCAACAATAGAGGGTGCTTCAGTAATAAGATGCAGCTCGAATGACCTTTCTGTCAGTGATTGGGTGATGGTACTTTAGTTGCTTACTTATCAAAAAATGAGTTTCAGTGCAATAGTTAGCAGTGGTAGTGCTATAGGCAGCATGATGCAACAATTTGAGAAGGAGCTGCAGTACAGATGTGGCAGTGTCAGCAGTAGTGACATGGGCAGCAGTACAGAGAGAAGAAACACAATGGATGGAGGAAAACAGGCCAAACATCAACAACGCAGAGATCAATGCTAGATATCAGGGTGATGCTTCAGTGATGAATTATTTCTAGAGCACACTCCTTGCTATGAGGGAGTGTTGATATTTTGGGGTAGCATCGGATGTGCTGTAGATACGAAAATTTGTGGAGGGATAGAACACATGAGATCCCCAAGACCTAGAAAGCGTTTGGAGAAATTCCATCTGGCATACAAGTTATTCAAATAATTAAATTTTTTCATGGGGACACTAAATCTAGCTTAGGGAAATTGAAAAATTAAAGTGAATTAATTTACACATGTGATGAGAACATTCTAAGTGACGTGGATCAAGCTTCTTTTAATATTTTCCATTGATTAGAGATTATGTTAGCTCCCTATAATTTGTAACATTGGCAAGAATAGAAGAGAACAACATCAAACCACTTTGGAGTCCAGGACCTAGCCTTCCTAGGCTCAGAGAGGGATCTCTCTGTATTTATTACTAATTGATTTAGATTTATGATTATATTTTTTGATTTTATGCTAGTTATAAAGGTTGGGGTTGTTTGTTTTGATTGTTTGTTTGGTTGGATAGATAGAAAATGTGGGAAGCTTAATCCATTGGGCTATGGAGTCATAAAGGTTTGGGTTGTATGTTAGTCATCAGTAATTTTCACCTGTTTAGATGACTACATGCCTTGTCCTGGATTTCTAGAAACAAAATTCAAGAAATCATGTGTGTTCTAGAAATATCCTCACAAAAAAATTTTCCACTATCCCTCCTCTCTGTTCAAGCATGGCCAATCTATCATCCAGATAAAACCCCATCCTGGACTAATGTCCCTCACTCTCTCTGTATTTTCCACCTTTGCCTATAACCCTTTGTCTCAGTTTTCCTAAGCCCTCTATCTTTACACCTTGTTTCGCCAAGTAAGCCAATATTTTTCCCCTACTCACCAAGTGCCTCAAGCAATGGTGGTGTCAAAATCCTTTCTATGTATCCCTTTGAAGTAAAACAAAGTTTTCTAGCTGTCTAAGATGGTGGTGCATAGTAGAGTGTCAAAACCTTGTCTCCTCATCCAAAACCTTGATTCAAACCTTTCAGTCAAAAACCTATTCCAAGGTCATTACAAATGAGTCAAATAGGTTCACCTAGGTTATGCATTATCATGGTTCTAATTTCACCATTTCCACAGTTATTCAAAGGTAAAGTTAAGAGGAAAAAAATAATGCTTATCATTGTCCCAAGTACATCAAGGGCCTCCAAAAGAATCCTCTTGATCCAGTAGTAAGCCTGCAGAAGAACAATATACCATGTCCAAGAATTTCTGCAGGAATGCTTGGTAATTGGTCAAACAACATAACTTTGGCATGGAAGGAGACCTAAAGAGCTAATGAAGACATCCACAACTGGTAAATTGATACAACAAGCTGAAGTCTATAGGGAAGATCATGATCCCATGATAAAATGTGGTGAAATGCTGCCCATCAAAAGGTCTGTGCATAATCTAAAAAGATAGTGGCACATAAGCAACACTGCACATCACTGAAAGAGATCATTAAAAGGTTAAATTGGCCTCAAGAATGAAGCTAGAAGAGGGAAATCTGCCCTTAACTCACATTCTTGCAAAGAGGACCAAAAAATATCAGATAAGAATAGGAGGTAAGATAGGAAAGAAGGACCAGCACAACAAAACACTGACAACCTAGAAGAAAGCAGTAGGTGTGTGTTTATTGGGAATTAAAAATGTATGACTAATTTGACCAAGCAGTGGAGAAACACTTGGGTTACAAAGGCTAAAGAACTCCTAAAACCCTCCAAATGATCATTGAAGGCTTTTAGGAATGAGTGATGAGTTTAAATAAGTGTCTCTTTGAGAGCTTTAAAGGCAAACTTATTTGTTTTTTCTGAACATCCCTAAAAGGTTGAGAAGTTGGGAAACTGGGGAGGTTGGTCATAGAAAACGACAAAGAAACCTCCTTCATCAATAGCAAATGGTTTCAAGAGTTTTCAAACTATCTTCTAAGTTTGGAAAGCAAGAATCAACTCCACTACATCAAGGGTAAGATCAATATTATAAAAAGATCTAGGGAGACAGATTATGGGCACTATATGCCACTTCACTGAAGGAGATAAAACACCACCTCAAAAATCTGTTTTCTCACAAACAAACAGTTAAGAGCATATTCAAAATATCTAAAGGAGGCAAACATGATTTATAAATTTCCCTAACAAATAATTCTGACCAGCAAAGGATCATCACGGATCTAACCAATTGTCTAAATTCAAAAGAGACAGTGGTCAAAAGGGGTTTTAAAAGACTTTTAAAGACAACTCCAAAAAGCATTGTTAAAAGGAAAAAGGTGAAAAATGAACCTTAGAAAAGTGGGTTTTTTAAAGTTTAATTCTTCCATAAGAGGGTATAAAGCACTACAACACAACAACTCCCCGCTCATTTTCTCATTTGAAAGACGCAGTGAGGGTTTTCAGTTTTCTGCCGGAGTCCTCGGGAAAAAAATTCAGTGTGTTTCACTCTTGTAGAAGGGTGATGCATTCTTGTAGCTGCCTCCTGTGCATTTTTATTCTGTGTGTTTCGCGCCTGTAGGTTGATGCTGCGCTCTTGCACCTTGGCCCAGCGTATAGGAAGGAAGGCCCGAAATGGCGTGCAGCCTTTCCCGGAGGTGTTGCGTTCCTACCATAGCATTTGACCGCCTGAGCCACCCGATAGATCGACTATGTTGCGATTTTTCAAGGGTGTGCAGCCCTGTCCGGCGTGCAGCCCTGCACGAAGCCACAGACCTGCGCCCGGGCCACCCAAGTGCTGCGCTCCTACCACTGCCTCCACACCTTCATCTGATGCAACATTCAGAGCTGCCTGGTGTTGTGCTCCTACCACTATTTGCAAATCGACGCATGACTTTGCGTTCAGGATTGCCCGCAGTGCTGCACTCCTGCCAAAAGCATGCAACATTGAATGAAAAGACGTTCAGCGCTGCCCGACTCGCCCACAAGCTTTGAAAAAGCCATTTTTTCTGCTATGAAGAATATTTTAAAAAAGGTATTTTCGACTTTCATCATCTATGCTTGGTTTTCTAAGAGGATAAGGTCGATAAGAAATTTTAAAAGTTGGTGTTAAAGGTAGCATTGCAAACATTAAAAAGACACCTAACCTACTCTCTGCTAGTATCTTTACCTTGCTAGAAAAACTCAACATCTCCTTGGACCCCATTTCCACATTTTTTCACTAACAAATACCATTTCTCTTTAAAGCTTTTGAGTCAGGGGTGAATAATAGAGTGTTGACATAAATGAGGCGAATCAAAGACCAAAAAAAAAACAGAAGAAGGGAGGGATGCCAAATAGGTTTGAACCTATAAACACTGAAGAGTTGATAGCCTCCCCTACTATTCTTTCTTGTTTTCAAGAATTAGGGTGCTATGAGTTCTGTAACAAAGTGCAAAAGATCATAAGTCACCCTCAGTTGAAAAAGCTATTTTCCCTAAGGCTTCATAAGCATAAAGTACACCTAGCTGGGGTAACTTTTGAGTTGACCACCAATACCATCTCTAAGGCCACTGGAATGCCTTGCATATGACAAATATGGTTCAAATAGAAGTAGCTTGAATTGAGCCATTACCACCCATTCTTGAAACCAAGTTGTAAATCTGACTGTAAAACTATTTTCCCTTTCACTCATCTATTGGACAAATATGCCCTCCTAATGAAGATTATCATGAAATAATTCACCTGTGAGGGTAGGTTCTCCAGATTCTACTCCTATCACATAAGAATCCTCACGCATTTCACCATAACCAAGCTACTACACATTCCCTACTACCTTTGAAAAAGTATTGAGAAAATTTCTTCCATCATGCAAAAGAGGCCTCCATCCCAACAAATGTCAAGCCTCTTTCATCATTCCCTCATCAAAGTAATTGTCTCATACCAACTAGAACAACAAGGTGTTCCCTGGGATGTTTTTATCGCCCATGATGATTTCACAACTCCATAGCCCATCCCTCCGCAAAGTATGCCATCATCTTCTCAAAATCCTCCTCACCCACCTCCATCACCCTCCCCTGACCTTGGTTTATCTTCTTCACATGCATCATCCCCTCAAATAGACCCTCCTCATTTGATTTCCCCTGAGAAATATGAACATGAAGAAAGCAGTGATGATCATGAATAAAGCAGTGGTGATCATGAAGAAAATATTAAGGGAGAGAGTGATGATCATGAAGAAAAAAATGATGGAAAGAATTATGAATATGAAGAAAGAAGTGAAGAATAAGAAGATGTCAAAGAGGGAGATGGCCAAGAAGAGAATAGTGAAGGTAGTAACAAGGATGAGTATGTGGATGAAGAAGAAAACATAGGTAAAAACAGTGATGCAAGTGATGAGCAAAGAAGTCAAGACACTGGGTCTGAAAGTGAAGAAAATGACACTGAGGGTACAAATGCAAACAGTGGAGAGGAGACATATGAAAGAAATGGAGAAAGAAAGAATGGCACAGGAAACCAAGAAACAGGGTTTAAAGTTGTTTTCAATAGGAAAGGAAATGATGACAAAGGGCCAAGTAATGAAGAAAATAAGCAGGGAAGTGAAGAAGAAATAAGTCAAAGGAACTCATTTAATGAAGAAAGAAATGACTCCCACAGTGATGGGAAGACCAATGAAGGTGCCCAAAGTAGTGACCCCACAAACAATACTAATAGTGATACAAAAGATGATATTGATAGTTAATATAGTGGGCCAAAAGATGAAAAGGAGGACAGTCATGAAAGTGAAGAAATGGCAAACATAGGCGCCTCTAACATTGCAAAAACAAAGCATGGAAGTCTTGAAGGTTTTGGTAGCAAGGAAAGCATGAAAGAGGTTGAGGATGTTTATCAAAAAGACAGCCAAGAGCAAGGTAAGAGGATACTCACACGGAAATCATCCATGAAGAAGAAAACAGTCCTAAGATCATTAGTGATCAAACTTTGCAAGTAAAACCTATGGCACCTTTCACTATCACCTATCAAAGAGGAAGGAGACATGTTTTTGCTACCTCCAAAAGGCAAGGGGCCATGCACTCCTCCTCAACTCAAATGAAGGAAAAAGGTAAACAACAATTGAAGAAGGGGGAAGAGAATCATGAGGAAGAAAGAGAATTTAAACTCATTCACATAGACAGTGATGAGGAAAATGAGACAAGGATAGTCAATTCTCTTCTACAAGACCGGAATGCATAGATTAAAGACTTGGAGGCTGAGCTAGAAAGATCAAAGGATCTCATTCACTTCCTACAAATGCAGAACAAACAAATGAGTGGCCAGCTGGCCATCTATGAAGCCAAAGCGCTCAAATATAGGAAGGAGGCTCAAATATCACAAGTGCAGTTGGAGGAATACATGGGCGCTTATGAGGAAAATAGTGATGAAGAGGGGCAAGCTAGAAAGAGACCTAAGACTATGGGTCTTAGGAAAGCATTGGCAAAACAAAGAGAGGAAGAATTAGCCCAAGCATAACAATTTTCCCTCACCAAACTCCTTGCCATGGAAATTGAGCATAACAGAGAATCATGGCTTGAAAGGGCCAATATACATTTAGAGGCCAAACAAGAGAAGGCCAACAAAGACTTGAGCTTACAAAGGAGGATGACTAAGCACTACAAACGGAGAAATCACTTTGCAAGACAAAAAACCAAAACTGCCCAACATGAGGGCCCGACACCAAATGATGAAAAATACCAAGATAGGCTTGGTATTTTGGCCCAAGTTTCTCTACAGGTCTCTAAGGACCCTTGAGGCACCTACCTACCAAATTTGAGCAAAATTGAACAAGTTTTTGTTTTTTGCAAATTTTGAGCCTAGGAACACAACACCCCCTGTGTTGTGCTTTTTCCTAGGGAATATTCAGAGGGAGAAGCTTAAATTTTTGGCTTCCCCACCATGAGAGGAGTATTCTCACAAAATTTCAATTCAATTGGAGTTGTTTTGATCCCCCAAAAGGGTAAAAAACACTCAATTTTTCACCTTTCTGCCCTCTTTTTTGAGCAAGTGCTGCGCTCCTAGCAGTCTTGGTTTTTTCCACTTTTTGGGAAAATTTCAGAGGTCAGATTGAGGAACCAAAGGTATATCTGGAAATTATAATTCCACAGCTTTCCAATGAGCCATCATGGAGCCTTTTACGACATCGGGAAGGCCTCCTAAACTTTGTTGCGAAAAGACCTTTTTCTGTGCTGCGCTCTTGGAAAATTTCAAAGTTTTGAGACATTTTGTTGTGTTCCTGTAGGTAACTAAGAAAAATTGCGTTAGGAAAGTTTTATCATGTATTTCAGAGCCTAAAAGTGAATATTTTTGCTATTTTAGTCCGGAAAATATATTTTGGAAGATATTTTGTGCCTTGGACCTTGTAAGGCCTCAAGGACAAGTTAGGATATTTGTTTTTGGCCAATAGGCTTCTAGATGCTCTAGTGAGTTCTCCTCCTCCTTGCTTGTTATATAAGCCATGAGGATTCATTGTAAAAATTGGGACTTGATGTGTTTAAGAGAAATACATGGTTTTATGAGCTTGGACAAGATATTGGTTTTATGAAGTGAATGAATGGCTTGTGTGGCTTGATGTTGGAGAAGCTTGCTTGCAGGATTCCATAGCTTGGTGAATGGTGATGTTTTCCTAACTTGTTAATGTTTTCTTGTCCTCATTTTGTTTTAGTCTGCTTGGTTACTATACATTAGAAAATTATAGGTTAAGATATGCTCATGGAAGCACCTCAAACCTCCTGTTTGCTATAGTTTTGATGTTTTCTTCTTTTAGTTCATATTAAGGAATTCTTGACTGCTCCTTAGGCCCACTAAAAATTGTTCTTTGTTTCATGAATGATTAGTATGTTAGCTTGTAAATATGATTCATGGTATGCCCTGATTATTTAAAGTTTTCAGTGGAATATTGATTGATTAGGTTAAGACAAAGAGGCCTTATTTCGGTCTTGCCCTTTGCCCATGATCACCAACTTGTTTCAGAGTTCCTGATAGTTTGATATATGTTGTTTAGGAGTTCCCTCTCCATATATTGAGTTGTTTGTTTATATTATGTGTTTTCTCAAAAATCTGAAGGTGAATTTCTAAAGTTAGGAGTTCTAATGCTTCTATGTATCACTGGAATGTTCATCTTACATGTTTATAAGTTTTAGTATTGTTCATAGAGATTAATGGTTTGCGCTACCTCATGAGTTATTTATTTCAGAATATATATGTTTAAGACCTCTTAGTTTTTCCCAAACTTAATGTTCACCTCATATATCACCTAAATGATCCATTAACCTTGCTAAATCGGCCCTGTAATACACTCTGCTTCATCATTTAGACACCATAGACTTCATCTGACCCCATAGCCCTATTTATTTGGAAGCCTCTTATTTCCACCTATCCTACTTAGTCATCTTACCCCAACCCAAAAAAAACAAACAAATTACACTTGACAACTAGCCTAAAATCAATCATCCGAAGCAAACAAGTTCACATTCTTCACACAATAGAGAGAGCCCTCTCTGAGTCCAGGAAGGCCACCAGGTATTTTATAAACACTATATAGGGTATTGTCCATCTCTATCATTTGTTGAAAATTATTGTGATCGATTTGAAGACCTTATACAATACCTCATGAACATTGATAAAGATTTAGGAAATTGGCATCCTGAATATTTATTAGAAGAACTCCATGCATTTCATTCTCAAGGTAGCTATCATGACAGCCTAGAGGAGTTAGTTGAGGAAGAAACCAAACAAGAAATAGAGGAAAACCCACAGGATCTCTCTGAAGGCACAAGTTATGATTCACCATCTCTTCTAGGTGAGGCTCAAGAAGACATTCACCCTCAAAACCAGCCTTCACAAGAGAAAGAGAATTGTTGTAGTATTATACAGAGGAAGAGAAAAATGCCTCCCCCTTTAACTAAAGAGGAAATAAATCAGATGATAAACACACAGCCAACCTCTAAACCTTCATGTGAAAAAAAAAATTATGTTCCTCCTCCTACTAATGCCATCTACCATAAATCATAAAGTAAACTTGTAGATCATCTAAAAAAAAAACAAACTAGTGACCCAATATGTTTGATTGGTGAAATTATTTATGTTGATGATTCTCCAATTTTTGATAAATTTGATGATGATGATGTTCTCCAAACAGAAGCTAACTTTGCAGAGCCATCAACAGTTTATTTGTGGGATGAAGTTCACTATCATCAGATTGAAATTAGTAATCAGCTAAGATAGGTCACCTATGACACTAATGAGGAAAGCCTTTAAATTTTAGAAGTAAGTGAAGAGTCTCTGACTCTTTGCTCTACTTCATTTCAGTCCATCAGAAGTAGTTTTCATGTTATTGGAAATCAGCAGTCTTTCAGTTTTGATGATGAGGTTGGGAAATCTAATGAGTTTCTTGAACCAGTTTTCAATAAGGAGCCGTCTCCTGAAATGGTTGAGGAAATCATTTATGACATAGAACTTTCCTTAGCTCCAGATAAGCAGTCACCAAGTCCCATTGAATTTCCAATTGTAGATGAAGGCTTGGAAGTTGATAATCACAGGAGAGTTGTTCAGTTTTCTTATCAAGAGGATTTACTACCAAAGAGCATCCCTATTCATCAACATGATGGCTTTCACATAGATTTCAGCTCACTCAATCAAAACATACCAAGTATGCTAGAAGACAACATTGCAATCTATGATGAGTCTACCGGTTCAGATGATCATGAGGAAGAGTAAGAGTTTCTTTCCCAAAAGAGTCCTAAGCTCAGCCAAGTAGAGGAAGAAGCAGTCCTGGGTCAAGCTTATTTTCCAAATCTCCAGGTATTGTCTCATGATCCCTTTGCTGATTTGTTAGAGACTTTTGAACAGGGAGTAAAACCTGTCAAGAGAAATTTGATGCAAGGTTTAAAGAAAATTTTAGGCACCACTATTCAAGCACAAGTGAGGTGCAAGTGGCCTTTTGATTTCTTCAAAACACTCAAGGAGTTAAATCAATATCCCTCATGGAATCATCTGCTTGATTGGTTGTATTGGAAAAGAGAGTTCACCAGATGAATGTATATATTGTATGAGTTAGATTAGGATATATAGGCAAGCAAATAAGCTCAGTGCTATGAGCATATTTCTACCTTCAGTTTTAGATTTTTTTGAACAAAAAGAGAGAAAAAGTAAAAAAAAAAGAAAAAATGAAAAAGAGGGTAGATTCTAAAAGAAAGGGTACAACCCCATACCTAAAAATAGTGACACTGAAAGTGTGCGAGCCTAAATGCCACTACTAGTGCAAAAATAATGTCTTGTTCAACTATCTAGCCTAATCATGGCTGAACATGTTTTAAATTTATTGTTGATAAGTTAGTGAAAATAATGTTGGTCAAAACCTTGAAGCTTGACTTGTCGAAGAAAATATATTAGGAAAGAAAGATACTGGTTCCACATGCTCAAAACAGAACCAAGGAGAAAAATAGGGATGAATAGCAAACTATCTCTCTTATGCCCTGATTTTTCTAAGTCTTATTTTGTACAAAATAACATTTGTGTGCAGCTTGTTTTTATGCCACAAACCCATGATAAATCAGATTGTCTAATCTTGACTTAGTCATGTTTTCAATTTAATGTCTTTAGCTTAGTAAATGAATCCTGTAAAATAGTTTAAACTTGACAGTTGAATAGTATAGGTAGAGAATCAAAGGAGTTCATTAGCCTAATCTGAACTTCCAGAAGAGATAAGTGTAGAAGTAGATAGTTTTTTTTCGCTTTCAAAATAAAATGTCAACGGGTCTGCTAGTTCAAGTGAACCTAAGGAAGAAAAAATGTTAGGCAAATTAGGTAGGGTAGGTAAAGGTGAATTTGAGCTAATCATACTTTCAGATTTTCAAATCACCATTTCAGGGAAAGCAACAGCAAAAGAAAAAGAGAAAATATGCCCAATGGATGAGGCAATGGTCTTCATAAGCCAGAGATTTTCAATTCTGGACACCTCCCGAAAATGATATGCCCTCCCAAAATGGAGCCACTGTTAGTCATTAGTAATTTTCACCTGTTTAGATGACTACATGCCTTGTCCCAGATTTCTAGAAACAAAATTCAAGAAATCATGTGTGTTCTATAGATCTCCTCAAAAATAAATTTTCCACTATCCCTCCTCTCTGTTCAAGCATGGAAAATCTATCATCCAGATAAAACCCCATCCTGGAATAATGTCCCTCACTCTCTCTATATTTTCCACCTTTTCCTATAACCCTTTGTCTCAGTTTTCCTAGGCCCTCTATCTTTACACCTTGTTTCGCCAAGTAAACCAATCTTTTTCCCCTACTCACCAAGTGCCTCAAGCAATGGTGGTGTCAAAATCCTTTCTAAGAAGCCCTTTGAAGTAAAAAAAATTTTTCTAGTTGTCTAAGATGGTGGTGCGTAGTAGAGTGTCAAAACCCTGTCTCCTCATCCAAAACCCTGATTCAAACCTTTCAGTCAAAAACCTATTCCAAGGTCATTACAAATGAGTCAAATAGGTTCACCTAGGTTATGCACTATCATGGTTCTAATTTCACCATTTCCAAAGTTATTCAAAGGTAAAGTCAAGAGGAACAAAAATAATTCTTATCATTGTCCCAAGTACATCAAGGGCCTCCAAAAGAATCCTCTTGATCCAGTAGTAAGCCTGCAGAAGAACAATATACCATGTCCAAGCATTTCTGCAGGAATGCTTGGTAATTGGTCAAACATCATAACTTTGGCATGCAAGGAGACATAAAGAGCTAATGAAGACATCCACAGTTGGTAAATTGATACAAAAAGCTGAAGTCTATAGGGAAGATCATGATCCCATGATAAAATGTGGTGAAACGCTGTCCATCAAAAGGTCTATGCAGAATCTAAAAAGACAGTGGCACATAAGCAACACTGCACATCACTGAAAGAGATCATTAAAAGGTTAAATTGGCCTCAAGAATGAAGCTGGAAGAGGGACAACTTCCCTTAACTCACATTCTGGCAAAGAGGACTAAAAAGCTATTAGATATGACCAGGAGATAAGATAGGAAAGAAGGACCAGCATAACAAAACACCGACAACCTAGAAGAAAGCAGTAGGTGTGTGTTTATTGGGAATTAAAAATGTATGATTGATTTTACCAAGAAATGGAGCAACACTTGGGTTACAAAGGCTAAATAAATCCTCAAACCCTCAAAATGATCATTGAAGGCTTTTAGGCATGAGTGATGAGTTTAAATAAGTGTCTATTTGAGAGCTTTGAAGGCAAACTTATTTGTTTTTCTGAACATCCCTAAAAGGTTGAGAAGTTGGGAAACTGGGCAGGTTGGTCATAGACAACAACAAAGAAAACTCCTTCATAAACAACAGATGGTTTCAAGAGTTTTCCAACTATCTTCTAAGTTTGGCAAACAAGCATAAACTCCACTACATCAAGGGCAAGATCAGTATTCTAAAAAGATCTAGGGAGACAAATTATGGGCACTATATGCCACTTCACTAAAGGAGATAAAACACCACCTCAAAAATCTGCTTTCTCACAAACAAACAGTCAAGGGCATATTTAAAATAGCTAAAGGAGGCAAACATGATTTATAAAATGACCTAAAAAATGATTCTGACCAACAAAGGATCATCATGGATCTAACCAATTGTCTAAAGTCAAAAGAGACAGTGGTCAAAAGGGTTTTTAAAATACTTTTAAAGACAACTCCAAAAAGCATTGTCAAAAGGAAAAAGGTGCAAAATGAACCTTAGAAAAGTGTGTTTTTTAAAGTTTAATTATTTGAAAAGAGGGTATAAAACACTACAACACAAAAACTCCTCGCTCATTTTCTCATTTGAAAGACGCAGTGAGGGTTTTCAGTTTTCTGCCGGAGTCCTCGGGGAAAAAATTCAGTGTTGCGCTCCTGTAGAAGGGTGTTGTGCTCTTGTAGCTGCCTCTTATGCATTTTTCTTCTACGTGTTGTACACCTGTAGGTTGGCGGTAGGCTCTTGCAGCTTGGCCCGGCGTACAGGAAGGGAGGCTCGAAACGGTGTGCAGCCTTGTCCGTAGGTGTTGTGTTCCTACCATAGCATTCGACCGCCTGGTAAACCAACTGTGCTGCACTTTTTCAAGGGCATGCAGCCTTGCATGAAGCCACAGACCAACGCCTAGGCCACCCAGGTGCTGCCCTCCTGCCACTGCCTCCACACCTCCACCCAATGCAACGTTCAGAGCTACCCGGTGCTGTGCTCCTACCACTATTTGCAAACCGACGCCCGAATTTGCATTCAGGATTGCTCGCAGTGCCGCGCTCCTGCCACAAGCATGCAACACTGCATGAAAAGATGTTCAGCACCACCTGACTCGCCCACAAGCTTTGAAAAAGCCATTTTTTCTTCTATGAAGAATATTTTAAAAAAGATATTTTCGACTTTCATCATCTATTCTTGGTTTTATAAGAGGATAAGGTCGCTAAGAAATTTTAAAATTTGGGGTTAAAGGTAGCAGGGAAAACTTGAAAAAGACACTTAACCTACTCTTTGCTAGTATCTTGACCTTTCTAGAAAAATTCAACATCTCCTTGGACCCCCTTTCCACATTTTTTCACTAGCAAATACCATTTCTCTTTAAAGCTTTTGAGTCAGGGGTGAAGAAAAACAAAATGTCTGAAGAAGAGAGTGTTGACATAAATGAGGCAACTCAAAGACCAAAAAAGCAGCAGAAGAAGGGAGGGATGCCAAATAGGTTTGAACCTATAAACACTGAAGAGCTGATAGCCTCCCCTACTATTCTTTCCTGTTTTCAAGAGTTAGGGTGCTATGAGTTCTGTAACAAAGTGCAAAAGATCAAAAGTCACCCTCAGTTGACAAAGCTATTTTCCCTAAGGCTTCATAAGCATAAAGTACACCTAGCTGGGGTAACTTTTGAGTTGACCACCAATACCATCTCTAAGGCCACTGGAATTCCTTGCATAGGACAAAGATGGTTCAAACAGATGTTGGGAAAAATACTGAGAGGGGGGGGGTGAATTAGTATTTAGAGCTGACTGAAAACTTTTTACTTTTTCTTTAAGCAGATTTCCATACGCATTTTTTATGAACTAAACTAGCGTATGCATGCGGAAATATAGAAGGAAAATAGCGTATACTGATTTATCTTTCAGATTTAGAGAATCAGTCTTTTAAACAGATTTATCAGTTATGAATAAGGCTAGATAATCAGAATTTATGAGAAGTAAACAACAATATAAAGCGTCACACACATGAACACCAATATTTAAGGTGGAAACCCAAATCGGGAGAAAACCACCATTGATGTCATCTCTATCTTCAATCTTTATTATATAGAAAACCTTTTACAACATTGTACTGATGCAGACTTATACCATTACGCAGGCTTCTACCTACAGAAGGCTGCAACCTTCTCTCGTTTTCCAGCTACAACTGGAAGGGAGCTCCAGCCCCCTGATCTCGTTTACCAGCCTCTCCTAGAAGGGAGCTTCGACCCCCTAATTTCAACACCAGCTACTACTGGCTGAAAGCTTCTACTTTCATACTGAAGGCTTCAACCCTCAGATCCACTGCAGACCACGTTTCATCAATTTTCATACTTGATCAAAACAGCTTCAATACAACCCCTTAACATCAACCATACATTACCCAAAACTTCAATCAGAACAACAATACCAATGTAACCAGAATATCAGAAATAACCCAGACTTCAGAGTAGATAGTCAGATACACATTCAACCTTGAACAACCATCAAGTCAAATAGAATACGCTACTTTTCTTTACTGAAGCCGCGTGTATACGCGCTTCCTTGCTCACCAACCTGCGTATGCCTCTGTGCATACTATTTTTCATAACATGAAATGCATACGCCACTTCTCTTCACCGAAGCTGCGTGTATACACGCTTTTCTTCGTATCAACCTACATATACTTCTGAGAATACTGATTTTTAGAATGTGATCAATCTCAGATACAGATCTAAGGCTTTCCTTCTCAACAATGCAGAACCTTTAGACAGTCAGTCAAGTTTAACCATGTTTTCTCACTCATCCTTCATCATGTTTTCTCAATCAGTGATTAGATTTGTTCATTATCAAATTAGCATCATACTCCATATTCAATCAACCCAGAACTTCAAGTAGACTTCATTGACTGACAATAGAGAGAAAACAGAAATCACAGAAGTAATATCTGTAAATAAGCTTCAGAAACCTTAACTTCCATACGCGCTTTTTATTAAGCAAACACGCGTATATATGCGCTTTTACCGAGACAAACTAGCATATAGATTTGTAAAAGATAAATTTGCAGAACAGACCAGATCTATAAACTTACCCAGATTTCTTCAATTTCTTCATCAGACTTGCGCCAGGTCTTCATCATTTCTTTTTCAGATCATCCTAGAGATTCATCATTTCTAGATCTAGAAATCTTGACCCTTCATCATATCCATAGATGCATCATAGATTCAGATCTATCAATTAAGAACAGAGTTCAACTATGCAGATATTCCTTAGAGGAATTTATTCATCAACAACCCTTACACATGCACACCTTGCACTATGAATTTCTTCTCCTTAAATAGATTTAGCTTTTACCAATACCATGAGCCAAAACCACACAACTTCTGATGGTATTCTTGGATGGAATCAAATAAACCATACATCGCTCAATATTGTGTGCCAAAACCATGGTAATGCCCCTTGGTATTATAAATTTGGAGCGCAAAAGGGCATACGCGACTTGGGACGTACTTATCCACGTGCATACGCGACTTGGCCTTTACAAACTCGCGTATATATTGTGACATATTATATTTATCATTTCTCCAACACTTACTGGAATTATTTTCTCTGTCACATCTGTAGATACATCATTCTTACATCTTTAACACATAGGTTCCTATCCAAAGACAACTTCATCAAGTAGGTTGCCATCAAGGACAACACATTGCATCATATTGCCAACAACATAAGCATCTTGACTTGAGCCATTACCACCCATTCTTGAAACCAAGTTTTCAAGATGACTGTAAAACTATTTTCCCTTTCTCTCATCTATTGGAAAGATATGCCCTCCTAATGAAGATTATCATGAAATACGTGACCTGTGAGGGTAGGTTCTCCAGAGTCTACTCCTATCACGTAAGAATCCTAATTCATTTCACCAGAACCAAGCTACACCACATGCCCTACTACCTTTGCAAAAGTATTGAGAAAAATTCTTCCATCATGCAAAAGCGGCCTCCATCCCAACAAATGTCAAGCCTCTTTCATCATTCCCTCATCAAAGTAATTGTCTCGTACCAACTAGAACAACAAGGCATTCCCTGGGAGGTTTTTATCGCCCATGATGATTTCACAACTCCACAGCCCATCCCTCCGCAAAGTATGCCATCATCTTCTCAAAATACTCCTCACACCTCCATCACCCTCCCCTGACCTTGGTTCATCTTCTTCACATGCATCATTCCCTCAAATAGACCCTCCTCATTTGCTTTCCCCTTAGAAATATGAACATGAAGAAAGAAATGATGATCATGAAGAAAATAATAAGGGAGAGAGTGATGATCATGAAGAAAACAATGACGGAAATAATGATGAAGATGAAGAAAGAAGTGAAGAAGAATAAGATTTCAAAGAGGGAGATGGCCAAGAAGAGAACAGTGAAGGTAGTAACAAGGATGAGTATGTGGATGAAGAAGACAACAGAGGTAAAAACAATGATGCAAGTGATGAGCAAAGAAGTCAAGACAGTGGGTCTGAAAGTGAAGAAAATGACACTGAGGGTACAAATGAAGACAGTGGAGAGGAGACATATGAATGTAATGGATAAAGCAAGAATGACAGTGACAAGAATAGCACAGGAAGCCAAGAAACAGGGTTTAAATTTGTTTTCAATAGGCAAGGAAATGATGACAAAGGGCCAAGTAATGAAGAAAATAAGCAGGGCAGTGAAGAAGAAAGCAGTCAAAGGAACTCATTTAATGAAGAAAGAAATGACTCCCACAGTGATGGGAAGACCAATGAAGGTGCCCAAAGCAGTGACCCCACAAATAATACTAACAGTGATACAAAAGATGATATTGACAGTGAATACAGTGGGCCAAAAGATGAAAAGGATGACAGTCATGAAAGTGAAGAAATGCCAAACATAGGCGCCTCTAACATTGCAAAAACAGAGCATGGCAGTATTGAAGGTTTTGGCAGCAAGGAAAGCATGAAAGAGGTTGAGGATGTTTATCAAAAAGACAGCCAAGAGCAAGGTAAGAAGGATACTCACACAAAAATCATCCATGAAGAAGAAAACAATCCTAAGATCATTAGTGATCAAACTTCGAAAGTAAAACCTATGGCACCTTTCACCATCACCTATCAAAGAGGAAGGAGGCATGTGTTTGCTGCCTCCAAAAGGCAAGGGGCCATGCACTCCTCCTCACTTGAAATGAAGGACAAAGGTAAACAACAATTGAAGATGGAGGAAGACAATCATGAGGAAGAAAGAGAATTTGAACTCATTCACATAGACAGTGATGAGGAAAATTAGACAAGGATAGTCAATTCTCTTCTACAAGACCAGAATGCACAGATTAAAGACTTGGAGGCTGAGTTAGAAATATCAAAGGATCTCATTCACTTCCTACAAATGCAGAACAAACAAATGACTGGCCAGCTAGCAATCTATGAAGCAAGGGTGCTCAAATATAGGAAGGAGGCTCAAAGATCACAAGTGTAGCTGGAGGAATACATGTGCGCTTATGAGGAAAATAGTGATGAAGTGAGGCAAGCTAGAAAGAGACCTAAGACTATGGGTCTTAAGAAAGCATTGGCAAAATAAAGAGAGGAAGAATCAACCCAAGCACAAAAATTTCCCCTCACCAAACTCCTTGCCATGGAAATTGAGCATAATAGAGAATCATGGCTTGAAAGGGTCAATATACATTTAGAGGCCAAACTATAGAAGGCCAACAAATACTTGAGCTTACAAAGGAGGATGACTGAGCACTACAAACGAAGAAATCACTTTGCAAGGCAAAAGCTCAAAACTGCCAAAAATGAGGGCCCGACACCAAATGATGAAAAAGACCAAGATAGGCTTAGAATTTTGGCCCAAATTTCTCTACAATTCTCTAAGGACCCTTGAGGCACCTACCTACCAAATTTGAGCAAACTGAATGAGTTTTTGTTTTTTGCAAATTTTGAGCCTAGGAACACAACACCCCCTGTGATGCGCTTTTTCCTAGGGAATATTCAAAGGGAGAAGCTTACATTTTTGGATTCCCCATCATTAGAGGAGTATGCTCACCAAATTTCAGCTCAATTGGAGTTGTTTTGATCCCCCAAAAGGGTCAAAAACACTCAATTTTTCACCTTTCTGCCCTCTTTTTTGAGCAGGTGTTGCGCTCCTGGTAGTCTTTGTTTTTTCCACTTTTTGGGAAATTTTCAAACGTCAAATTGAGGAACCAAAGGTATATCTAGAAAGTAGAGTTCCATAGCTTTCCAACGGGCCATCACGGAGCCTTTTTCGACATCGGAAAGGCCTCCTAAACTCTGTTGCGAAAAGAACTTTTTCTGTGCTGCGCTCCTGGAAAATTTCAAAGTTTTGAGGCAGTTTGCTGTGTTCCTGTAGGTAACTGAGAAAATGTGCATTAGGAAAGTTTTATCATGTATTTTAGAGCCTAAAAGTGAGTATTTTTGCTATTTTAGTCTGGAAAAGATATTTTGTGCCTTGGACCTTGTAAGGCCTCAAGGACAAGTTAGGATATTTGTTTTTGGCCAATAGGCTTCTAGATGCTCTAGTGAGCTCTCCTCCTCCTTGCTTGTTATATAAGCTAGGAGGATTCATTTTAAACATTGGGACTTGATGTGTTTAAGAGAAATGCATGGTTTTATGAGCTTGGACAAGATATTGGTTTTATGAAGTGAATGAATGGCTTGTGTGGCTTGATGTTGGAGAATCTTGCTTGCAGGATTCCATAGCTTGGTGAATGGTGATGTTTTCCTAACTTGTTAATGTTTTCTTGTTCTCATTTTGTTTCAGTATGATTGGTTACTATAGATCAGAAAATTATGAGTTGAGATATGCTCATGGAAGCACCTCAAACATCCTATTTGCTATAGTTTTGATGTTTTCTTCTTTTAGTTCATCTTAAGGAATTCTTGACTGCTCCTTAGGCCCACTAAAACTTGTTCTTTGTTTCATGAATGATTATTATGTTAGCTTATAAATATGATTCATGGTATTCCCCGCTTATTTAAAGTTTTCAAAACCCTATCTTGAAGCTTTTCTATGGAATATTGATTGATTAGGTTAAGACAAAGAGGCCTTGTTTCGATCTTGCCCTTTGCCCATGCTCACCAACTTGTTTCAGAGTTCCCAATAGTTTGATATATGTTGTTTAGGATTTCCCTCTCCATATATTGAGTTTTTTGTTTATCTTATGTGTTTTCTCAAAGAGCTGAAGGTGAATTTCTAAAGTTAGGAGTTCTAATGCTTCTATGTATCACCGGAATGTTCATCTTACATGTTTATCAGTTTGAGTGTTGTTCATAGAGATTAATGGTTTTCCCTACCTCATGGGTTATTTTTTTCAGACTATATATGTTTAAGACCTCTTAGTTTTTCCCAAACTTAATGTTCACCTCATACATCACCTAAAGGATCCATTAGCCTTGCTAAATCGGCCCTGCAATACACTCTGCTTCATCATTTAGACACCCTAGACTTCATCTGACCCCATAGCCCTATTGATTTGACAGCCTCTCATTTCCACCTATCCTACTTAGTCATCTTACCCCAACCCAAAACAAACAATCAAATTACACTTAACAACTAGCCTAAAATCAATCATCTGAAGCAAAAAAGTTCACATCCTTCGCACAATAGAGAGAGCCCTCTCTGAGTCCAAGAAGGCTAGGTCCTAGGACTCCAAAGACTGGTCTGATGTTACCCTATCATTTGGTTTAGCCAATCTGCCAAATCATGGGACCCTAACATTGTACATAAAATTTTCAAGGGTTTTCACAGGGCAAGCTAACTATATCAAATGGATCTCTTTGGCAAGATGAATATGAGATGGAAAAAAATTTGTGAGTTTAGTAAGGCTAAAGGGAAATTAAGAATCCTTCAACTAGAATTCAACATAAATGCAAAGCAAACAGTCTCTGAATTCTACATTCAAGTCCTTAGAGAAAAAAATTCAAGATAACAGTTTCGTGAAATTAAAGAGCAATTAAGAATTCTTTAAATAAACTTCAGAGAAAGCTTTAAGACAACAGTTTGGTAAAACTAAAGAGCTTTTAAGAATTATTTAGCTATACTTCATAAGGGAACCTTAAAACAAAAGTCCAGTAATACTAAAGAGCATTTAAGAATTCTTTAGTTATACTTTTAGAAGAAAACATTCAGATAACAGTAATAGGTAGAGTTAAGGTGCTCAAACAACATATCTCAATCTAAAATTTATGTTCTATTATCAGCTAAATTGATGTACAGTATGGAAAACAAAGGGAAAGCATTGACATAAAAGGGATAACATCACCATTAACATAGCTCAAGGATCTTGTGAAAGTGCTTGTATTTGTGATGTCCAATTCAAAAACAGTTACAATGCTCCAATGTAATAGGCTTAGCAACTCAGAGTCTAAACAAATTCCAGCTAACCAACCAATAACCAACCAAAAATGATAATGAAAAATACTTGCAATATTTAACTGCAATTGAGGAGGTTGTCCTAATATAGGGTGACAGACTGCATTTACTACAGAGTAAATGAATTTTTGACAATTGAGACCATGCAAGGTCCAAGCCAAAAATATCTCTGACAAACTTACTGTAATAATAACTCTAAAATTAACTCCTGAGCTAACTTTAAAATATCTTTGACCAACTGCCTGTAGAATTAACTTTTACAATAACTTTTGAATTGATGCTATAATATCTTTGATTGAAATATTGACTTTTGTGGCTTTCATTAAATCAAACTTAAGCTAGAGGTGGTCAACATGTTTGAGAAGTAGTAAATGCTATCTCGACATCTGGTTTTTCCTTCCTCATTGAATTTTTCTCTGATTTGTCTTTTATCATTATCCGGTCTTTATCTATATATCTCTTTACTGCCTTTTTTGTCACTGTAAATTATTTCTTTATATTACTGTTTTATCTGCTTTCTTCTTAAATCTATCCTTTAATTGTTTTTATCTTTAACCTTTCTTTGTCTGCCTTTCATCTATTCTTTAACTCTGTCTTTCATTTTTAACCTAACTACTTCTTTACCTTGACTGCTTCCTCTTCTTTTTTATACTCTTCAATGTCCTTGTTGTGTAACCAGCTCCAAAAATAGAAGAAAAGAGATATCAACGCCTTAGAAATAAGCCACTTCGAGGGGGCAACCTCCAATACATTACATAAATGAACAATTCTTGGATGATACAGTTTACAAAACCTCCTTTCTATATATAGGCCACAATGTAATCCTAGTGGGCCACAATGTAATCCTAGCCGACCTAACAATAATAATTTAAGGGCACAATAATAAAAAAATGGGGGTTACAAGGGTACAATAATAACAATAAAGGGGGTTACACTAACAACAATAAGGGACTATGCTAATAATATAGGGACCTAACATGCCCCTCTCCTTCAAAAAAAGTGTTGTCCTCAACGCTTGAGTAGCTCTGGGTGCTTCTGTATAAAATTCTCATCCTCCCATGTAGAATCTTCAGTGGGTAAGTTCTTCCACTTGATGAGATACTCTTAAATTGATCGATTCCGTAGCTGTCGAGTTCTTGTTTCCATGACCGCTTCAGGTTCCAATATGATTTTTCCTTCCTCATCAAGTTCTGGAAATATTGTTTGAACTGGAAGATTTTCACCTATAACCTTCTTTAAGCATGAAACATGGAAAACTAGATGCACTTGCGAAGAAGCAGGAAGCTCCAATTTGTATGCCATAGTACCAATCTTTTGCAACACCTTGTAAGGACCATAGTACTTTGGCGATAATTTATTATCCTTCTTGGCTTGCTTGAGGGACATTTGTTTGTATGGTTGTAGCCGTAAAAATACCCAATCTCCTACATCAAAACTTCTCTCGCTGCGATGTTGATCTTCTTGTTGTTTCATTCGATTTTGTGCCAAATTCAGGTTATCCTTTAAGAGTTGGAGAACTTCTTGCTGATGCTCGATGTGATCTTCCACTGCTTGAACCTTTGAATTTTCTCTTAAAGATGATGTGATGGATGGTGGATGATATCCATAAAGTGCCATAAATGGGGTCATTTTTGCTGCAGTATGGAAGGAAGTGTTATACCACCATTCAGCAAGAGGTAACCACTTGACCCATTGTGTTTGTTTATCAGATACAAAACAACGAAGATATCCTTCCAAACATTTATTTACTATCTTATTTTGACCATCAGATTGAGGATGATAAGATGAGCTATGAGCTAATTGAGTACCCAAACAAGAAAATAACTCCGTCCAAAAATTTCCAGTAAAAATGGGATCTCTGTCGCTCACATTAACCCTTGGGCTTCCATGTAGCTTTTGAATTCTATCCATAAATGTAGTAGCAACTGTACTTGCTTTAAATGGATGAGATAATGCACAAAAGTGTGCATACTTGGTAAGTCTATCAACTACCACCATGATGACACTCTTTCCTTCGGACTTAGGTAAACCTGTGATAAAATCCCTTGAAATCTCCTCCCAACGTTGACTTGGAATGGATAAAGGTTGTAGAAGTCCCGAGGTCTTAATTTTTTCCACTTTATTCTGCTGGCAAACCAAACATTCCGCCAAAAACTTTTGAATATCAGATTTAAGGCCATCCCAAAAAAATTCTTTCTTCACCCTATGGTAAGTTTTTAAAAATTCTGAGTGTCCTCCTAAAGGAGAAGTGTGCAATTCCCGAAGAATATTTTGTTTTAGTTTGGAATTCTTACAAAGATATAAGCGATCTTTGTACCATAAGGAATCATTTTTCCAACTAAATGTATCAGATGTACTAGGATCTTGCTGCAACTTTTGAATGAGTGTCCATACATCTTTGTCCTTCTTCCATTCATCTCTTGCTTCAGTTATCCAATCTGGTTGGATAATAGAAATGGCACAAAAGCAATGCTTCCACCTCTTCATTCTTTCTTGAGAGTGCATCTGCAACAACATTAAGCTTTCCTTTTTTGTATATTATTTCAAAGTCATAACCCAACATCTTTGTGACCCATTTTTGCTGCTCTTCTGAAGATAGTCTTTGTTCCAAAAGTGTTTAAGACTATCATGATCAGTTTTTACCTTGAAGTGTCTTCCCATTAGGTAAGTTCGCCATTTCTTTAGTGCATGTAGTATTGCTAACATTTCCTTCTCATAAATAGGTTTCTGTAAATACTTTCCTTTGATTGGAATACTTTCAAAAGCAATGGGTCTTCCTTCCTGCATTAAAACTGCACCAATTCCATTTCCTGAGGCATCACATTCCACAATAAAGGTTTTTGTGAAGTCTGCCATAGCTAAGACCGGTGCTAGGCACATTGCCTCTTTAAGATGTTCAAAGGCCTTAGTTGCTTCAGGAGTCCATGAAAATGCATCTTTCTTCAATAATGTTGTTAGAGTTGCTGCTATTCTCCCATAATTCTTAACAAACTTGCGATAATAGCCTGTTAACCCGAGAAATCCTCGCAACTGCTTTATTGTCTTGGGGACTTTCCATTCCTTAATAGCTTTAATTTTGTTAGGGTCTACTTTCACACCCTCGTGAGATATAATATGACCCAGATATTCCACCTCTTGTACTCCAAAGAAACATTTGGATGTTTTTGCATATAATTGTTTCTCCTGCAATAGTTTGAGCACCCTGTCAACATGTTCAACATGATCCTTCCAAGACCTGCTATAGATTAGTATATCATCAAAAAACACTAGCAAAAATTTTCTAAGGAAGGGTTTGAAAATGGAATTCATCAACCCTTGAAATGTAGAAGGTGCATTGGTAAGGCCAAAAGGCATGACCAAAAATTCATAATGACCCTCATGAGTTAAAAATGCCATTTTTGGAATATCTTCAGTCTTCATTCTAATTTGATGATATCCTGAACGAAGATCCAACTTGGTAAAATAAATTGCTCCATGTAATTCATCCAATAATTCATCAATCACAGGAATGGTAAATTTGTCTTTAATGGTGAGCTTATTGAGCTCCCTATAATCCGGACACATTCGCCATGATCCATCCTTCTTGTGTACCAATACTACAGGAGCAGAGAAAGAACTTTGACTAGGTTGAATTATGCCCGCCTCTAACATTTCTGCAATCATACGTTCAATTTCGCTCTTTTGGAAGTAAGGATATCTATAAGGCCTGATGTTTGGAGGAACACTTCCTGGAATCAAATGAATAGCATGATCATGATCACGAATAGGTGGGAGTCCTTTGGGAGTTTGAAACACCTTGGAATGATTGTCCAAGACTTGTTGGAGATCTGCAGAAATAGATGATTTTGATGTTGGAACTTCTAGTGAGCATAATTGTGCAATTACACCTCATTGTTATTTCTTTAGAAGCTTTGTCATGACATTAGAGCTTATTATTTTTCTCGGCTTCCCTGCAATACCTCGTAATTCGACTTCCTTTCCTTCTGAAAAAAAATTCAAGAAAAGTTCTTGAAAATTAAAAGCTACTGTCCCCAAAGATTGTAACCATTATACTCTTAGTACAACATCAGCACCTCCCATAGGAATGGAAAGCATTGGAATAGTCAATACATATTCCCCCATGGTTAGCTTGATATTATGGCATTTTCCAGAGCAATTTATAGTTCCTCCATTTGAAACCATCACTTGAAATTCTGGTGCTGGGTATAGAAAACAATTTAATTCCTTGGCTACCTTACAATGAATAAAATTATAGGTGCTACCTGAATCAATCAACACTATTACCTTCTTCTTCTTGATATGTCCTTCTATCTTGAGATTTTGAGGAGTGGTAATTCCTGCCAGTGCATTACACGATATGGTCGGATTCATTTCTTCGTCTTCTAGGGCTGGTTCCTGGTGTATATCCTCTTCTTGTTCATTTTCTTCTTCCTCTTCACAATCTATGTAAAATAATTTCTTCACAGCACACTTATGACCTTTAGTGTATTTTCTATCACAACTGTAGCAAAGCCCTTTTGCTATTTTTTCTTCCAATTGTTGTGGCGTCAACCTTGTAGGTTGTGGAAATCTAGGCGTAGAAATACTTCCTTCTTTATAGAAGTGAGTGGTAGGCTTCCTTGTCGCCATAATTTTACATTCAATTTTTCTTGTCAACCTGAAAGCCTTCTCCAATGAATCAAGTTCCAAAACATGAACTTCATGTTAGATGCTATCATTTAAAGTGCCTATGAAGAGATCAATCCTATGTTCCTCTGGAATATCAGTTACCCTTATATTCAATTTTTGGAAGTCCTCAATGTGCTCCCCCACTAAACCCTTTTGTTTGAGATTTATCAATTGGCTAAAGAAGGTGTTGCTCTTTGTATCCTCATAATGTGCTATCATTTCCTCCTTCTATTTTGGATAAACTTTGTTGTTGTTGGAGTGAATGTATAATCACTGATAATCATTACTGCCCTTTTAAATTATTCTACTCACAATATTATGTTAAATAGGATTTTTAATTGAAATCCAGAAAGTCTAGATTAAACAAGTCTTTGGGGACTAGAACTGAGAGTTGTTTATCCTATTCACCTGATATGTGGATTACCTGCAAAATTCAAAAACAATTCGTTAATTTAAAACATAGGTTCGTGGGGATCAAGAGAAATGGTGATTGATCGCATCATGCAGGGTAAATAGATCTATCACATAGGCGCAAGGGGGCAGGTGGTTTGAATAAAAAATAGAGGGTGGTTTTATTACACGCGGGGAGGTTGTTTTATGGTGGTGTTGGGATAATTTGGCAGTTTTAGTTGAGGGGATGCAATAAAATGGGAAAGTGATGCGTGGCAGATGGGAGGGGTTGCAAAACAACCCATTTCAAAACCCCTCAACGGTTTTAACCAATGGGCATTTGGGGATGCGATAAGGCGTGAGGGACGTCAGATTAGGAGGTGAAGATCGGACAACGGTTAGGGATTGGTTTGATAACGGGTAGCGATTTGACAGGTGGGGTCGGGATTTGAAATGACGCGGAAGGGTAAAATATAAAGTGGGTCCAGGGCTTATATGAAAGTGGAGGGTAAATGAAATGGAAATCAGGGTAAAGGTTTAAAGCGGGGGCTTAAATGTATAAGGGGTCGGGTGTTTAATATAAAGAGGGTTTATTTTAAAGAGTGGGACCCGGGTTAAAATGTATTGAGGGAGGGGTATAAGATAGATGGGAAAATAGTATAAGGTAGGGGAATAGAAAAAATTTTAGGAGGGGAGGAGGTTTAAATAACATCGGGGTAAGGTGTATTTGAATTTGGAGGCCCAATGTTATTTTAATTAAAAACATTGTAGAAAATGGGTTTTTTACATGTTTTTTGATGGAAAAGGGAAATGAGTAAAAGGGGAAAGGATTATATATATGGGGATGGGGTTTTAAATGGGGTCTCAAAGTATGAGAATGTCAGAAAAGGAAAAATGAAAGGTAATGGAGAGGTTAAATGAAAAACAATGAAGGCAGTGAGATTTATGAAAATAAATGATATTTAAGGAATATTATTTTTCGCATAAAAAATATAAGGAATAAGTAGTCATCTAATGATACTGTAAAAATACAAGAGTCTAATAGATTAGATCACAATCCTTGATTTCTCAATGAGAAAAGTATAAAGGAAGAGCTTGGGTCAATTGGAGGACATACATAGTGAATCTAAGAGATCAAATTATTCTGGCGAAGCAGTGCTCAGACGAAGATCATATCTGAGTGATTCAAAGAAGAAGTGAGGGGCAGATGAAGTGATTGGTCAGAGGACCAAGAGTAAAATGCAAAGAAAGTGTAGCAGAGATGCATTGGAGGCAGCACAACCATTAGAGGGTGTGATGTAGAACCTAGAGAGGGTGACGCAGGCCCACGCAGGGGTAGCGCAGAGCCTCCAAGGAAAAGCACAAAATTCACTATATAATGGGATTTCTAAGCCGAAAAGGTTGAAACCAAATTCTAGGAGAAGCTTATTAACATAGAGAAAGGGTGACGCAGCCCCTCAGTCAGGGCCACGCAGCCTTACATAGTGGCAACGTAGAGAATCCATAAAGCTATCCGGGGTTTCACCAGTGGCTCATCTGGATCATCTCGGACTTGCGGGAGTGAGGTAAGACTCTCATTTTCTCTATAGACGATGTTTTCTCTATTGGGTGAGCCAAATTATGGGACCTTAGATGTACTCAGAATATTTCTACTTAATAATAATAAACCCTCAGATCTGTTGCATCGGTTGTCCCACATTGGGTTTTTCCGGGACATTTATTTGAAAAATCTGTGTCCTTTGTCCCATGTGCGTGATGTTTATTAAATGATCTGTATTTGTGTAGGATGCTAGTTGTGTTTACTTCAATGTTTTTTCATAATATTTTAGTTAAACAACTTGTGTATAATAAAACAAGTAGGATAAGTAAATCAATATTTAGCAGTAGGGTTTCTGTGCTTTGAAATTTTCACACCATTCACTAGGTCACAACAGTTCAAGGGAAAGATGTCTAAAATGATGCTTGAGAAACCAAAAAAGGAGAAGCTGCCATTGGATGAGATATCATAATTACCTAAAGAAAAAGTGGAGTCAATGAAGAGAATGAAAGGTAAAGATCAAGTCCAATAGAAGACTGAGATGGATATTCTATAAGAATAACTAAGGGAAGCTAGGATAGAGGTTCTAGAAACAAAGTTGGAGATGAAAGATTTCAAAAAGAAGTAAGAAAGAAACTAGATTTTTTCAATGAAATGGTAGATAAGTCAGGGAAGATGCTAAAGAGGACACTTCCTCTACACAAGATGATGAAGCATATTTTCACGAGAAATAGGTGGCTACAAGTAGAAAGGAAGAAGCTACAAGGTCAAGCCAGAGACCTAGACGTAAAAATGTAGATGATACAAGATGAAATTTTGAAGATGTAATATCCCAAAATGGAATAATGCATTGATACACAAACACAATATTTGAAACATAGTAAACGTACATAAATATTATGATCAACATAGATATAGACAGAATAGATGATCCATTTTATTCAATAGGAGATGATTTAGTTACAACATTGTACAAAATAGAAGGTAATCTAGCCATGGAGATAGCCTAGAATGACCTTGAAATCATGCTACAACAAGCACTGCATAACTGGAGAGATGCAGGAAGCAATATTGCATTGTCCCTTCAGTAGATGATGAAGATGTGACTACTGGCTGAAATTTAAATGCAGATATATGGAGCTCAGGAGCTCTGATGATGCAAAGATTCAAGATCTGGGCACTATGATGGAAACCCAAGATAACCCAGAAAGGATTTTCAAGATCTATGAGTTTGGGAAATCACCCTCCTAGGGTTTCACTCTACAACTAATGGGTCTACATATCTGAGCTAGATGTGATCATATGATTGCTGCAATATGATTTACAACTAGATCTGAGCTTTGAGGGCTGATCCCTCCTTCAGATCTCCAAGCTAGAAGCTTGAGATCTTGTCTCTTCTTCCTCCTCCTCAAGATGCAAAAAATGAAGATGCAGTTGCTGGGAAAACTATGATGTACAAGAAGGAGAGACTCAATGTCTACTAAAATGTGCTGCAATAAGCTCCAGGCTGATGTAAACTTTGATGGAAAGGTGAGGGAATGATTCCTCACAGGATTCCTAGTTGAAATGTTAGAAACTTCCTTCCTCCTCTGGATCTGCAATGATGGACCGCGCAATCCTTAATGGGACTGCTGCTGATAGGAGGTCAATAAATTTTGGCCTGATGCTAAATCTGAAATGAGGCCCTGGGATTTCTGATCTTGAAGCCCAAGGTGACAGGAATAATCCTTCACCGGTTCCTGAGCTGAAACACTAAAGACAACCTTCTCCTCTCAAACTGATATTCAGAAATGCGTAATTTTTGAATGTACATGTTCTGCAGAGAGTAGAAACAATGTGGCACCAATGCGTGATGATGAATGGTACCTTAGAATACCTTTCTAGTGTATGCACTTGAAGTCCCCCATGGGTAAGGGTGGGATTCCCGCTCGGGAACACCTTGTGCTAAATAGCACTGCAGACTTAGCTAAACAACATAAGAGTGCATGGAATGTAAAATGACAATTCCAGATCTAAATAGATCTTGAAGCAATAATACCGAGACTACCTCTAATGTTTCCTTCATCTCCTTTATATATAAAGTGAGTCTTCCCAAGCCCCAGCCCACCTCTAAATTGCGTTGTTCATGTGGACATAATCCTCCATGGTTGACTACGTTGTCTCTCAAAGTCCTCCATCATGTCTACATGCAATGTGCACCCTCTCCATCATGTATGCATTAAATGCACTACTTCCTCCATCACTTCATCATGAATGTTCTATGATCTTACATGAGATTCCCTCCATGATCTCAGTTGAATGCTTCAACCTCTATGATCTATCTCATTAATGAGATATGATCTCCACTCCTTTCATATTAGTAGCTTCTCCACTACTCCATTATGTAGATTTATGTTTAATTAATCCACATTCACACATCAAAAGTGGAACTTATTCATATTTGAGGATTATGGGTCCCTCCACCCTTTTATTTACTTAATTAAATAAGAAAATTAAGAACTCTAATATTCCAATTATGTTGTGAAAAATTGGGAATATTACAGTCCTCCCCAAAAAAATGTTGCTTGTCCTCAAGAAACTTCAAAAGTATATGCAAAGCCATCTATTCCCCTAAAAATGGAATCCACATAAGGAAGGCCCCCTCATTTGTTGCAATGTGTTATGCATGTTTGGTTCCAAAGTTGTCTCCCAAGAATGTATAGAATGACCTCCAACTGTGTAGTTAGATGTCCTTCTTTCTCTAAGAAGTTCCAAGTGACAACCATAAGCTGCCCAACATCATCATCATTACATGAGATACATAATATAAAGTGGTTCTTCTCACAGAGGAAAAGCTCCATCTCACAAAACATCTCTTCATCCCATGCTTTATGAAGTAGATTGAGCATTGACATGCCCTCATCCTTAGCCCTGTTGGCCTTGTTGGATCCAAGCATCATTCCAACATTATGCAAAAGAAGAAATAGAGACATATGGGTAGACAAAGATGTCAAACCATATTCTCCCAAAAGTAACCACCGGATTAAGGCCTCTTGCTAGCATCCTCCATCTCCACCATGCAAGATGGACAAGCCAAGCTCCCTCAAAAGCAACCAAAGAAACAAGAGATCTTGTTTCCTTCTCACTTCCTCATGTGCATCATGGAGTAAAAAAATACTGATAGACATGTGGAATGTCACATCATCCCAATACAAGAAAACACCATCATTACACATCATGAGAGTACCATGCCAATTTCTACAAAATACAAAACACATAGACATAGGAGATGTCATGTGATGGCCAAACTCTCTCAAGGACAACCAAAGTGAACATGCCTTCTTTTTCTGCATTCTATCATTGATACACAAGGCATGAGTCAAATAAATATGAGCTATTGGGTGGTAACCATACTCACCCAAGAGCAATCAACGCAACCATGCCTCCTTCTTCATTACATGAGTGTTATTCACGGCATGGATCAAGGAAATAGGAAATTTTGGGTAGTAACCAAACTCACCCAAGAGAAAACAACGTAAACAAGATTCTTGCTAGCCCATTTCATATATCTGCAAGTGGTCATGCGACCCCTTGCTTATCATCCTCACCCACTCATCCCAATGTGGATGATGAATGATGTTTTGCATAAGCATGGTATCCTCCCTTTGTAGAAGACCATCCTCCTCAAACTGATGAAGAAATGTTCACTCCATGAAATGTTGAATTGCACTCCAATGAGACCTCTCCATGATATATTATTCTCATCAATGGCCCTCCAAAACCTACAAGGTTCTAGATCTGTTGCTGGTAGAAGTTTCTCTTTGAGCTATGAGATGTTCATTGAGAAAGAGTCATCTTGAAAGGGGAAAAGATTTCCCATCTCAAGATGTCTAAAATATATCATCTTATTCTCCATTGCTTCATGAATGAAGTTGCCATTTGATTGGTCCCATAAGGAATGGGTCCTCTTCCTCTCACTGTTGCTCATTAACAACACCGTAGATCTTCTAGGTAAAACATGTGCTGTCTCAAAGCAAGGCACAATGTTGAACTCATAGCCAACCATTGTACATAGGATCATACTCATCCCATCTTCTGAAACTCTACACTTCAACTCAAAGGGTTGAATGTAGTTCATCAATGAAAAACTAGGATGGTTCTTCATTCCTTCCCTGATTATATCAAGGGTCCTCTGCGCAGTGATATGATGCTGCTCCAAATCAGCATGTTGTTCTAACCCTTGGTTATGCATTGGCCCTGATGGCATGTCCCCGTAAGTTTCAATAAGAGGCATTGAAACAATATGACATGGAAGAGGAGGCATACCTTGGATCAACTGATATGTAGGAACCTCTTGCAAGACCACAAGAGTTCCTAAAACCAGGACAATGGTGTCTCCCATTGCTAGTAGTGATGATGGCTACTCTTCTATCAATGTACCAGCGTTGGAATCTACCTCCTCTTCCTCATGCATCTCCTGAATCATGCATGGGACTCTTTGTGTCAAGTGCTTAATACTATCTTGCAAATATGCAAGTGTCTCTCTTCCAGATACAAGTACTTCTGCAGTTGGTGGTGAATGTAGTGACTCTTTTTCCAGAGTGACAAGAATGACAAACTCCTTTGTTTCCTTAGGAAATGTCTCATTGTGAAATATCTCTGGTTTTCTTCCATTAAACTTCTTTCTAAACTTGTGAAAGAAATATGAATATTTAGTCACCTTTGCATGCCCCATGTGACCAAACCACCAATATTGGCTTCACCATAAAGATGAAGTGCTGCAATCTGAACAACCTCTCCTTCAGCTACAGGATGTAGCCTAAAAATTGTATCTAACTCTTTCCTCCACGCCTTTACAGTGCTTGAGGAAGATCCATCAAATATAGGCAGATAGAATCTATTGTGCCTCTTTCTTCTATTGCTGCTATAGGATCCTCTTTCTTCTTTGATTTTGAAGAATTTTTGGAGAGTTAGGTTCTCCTTGAATGCTCTAGACCGTGCCTTGTAATATTATAGATATAGACTGAGAGTCTCATGACTCTCAGGTTCTCTTCTTCTTTCATTTATACACCATTCACATTTTTCAAAGAAAGTGGGCATAGATCTATGATTCTCCAGTCTTCTTTGCTACTAATAAGAAGTACTGGGACCTTCTTCATCTTGAAACCTTATTGAGGTTTCTCTTTGCCTTTATTTCTTCATTTCATTGATCTCCTTGGAGAGATCTTTCATAGTTCTCAAGAAATATCCAACAAAACTTAATCCTTCCATATTAGTAGATCTCTACTATATGCTTTTCATATGTTGTCAATAATGTCTACAAGCTAAGCCAAAGATCATGCTCTGATACCACTCTAATATCCCAAAATGGAATAATGCATTGATACACAAACACAATATTTGAAACACAGTAAATGTACATAAAGATTATGATAAACACAGATATAGATAAAATAGATGAGCCATTTTATTCCATAGGATATATTTCAATTACAACAGCGTACAAAATATAAGGTAATCTAGCCAAGGAGATGGCCTAGAATGACCTTGAAAGCATGCTACAACAAGCACTACGTAAATGGAGAGATGCAGGAAGAAATACTGCACTGTCCCTTCAACAGATGATGAACATGTGACTACTGGATGAAAGGGAAATGCAAATATATGGAGCTTAGGAGCTCTGATGCCAATATTCAAGATCTGGGAACTATGATGGAAACCCAAGATAACCCAGAAAGGATTTTCCAGATCTATGAGTTTGGAAAATCACGCTCCTAGGGTTTCACTCTAAAACTGCTGGGTCTATAGATTTGAGCTATATATGATCATATTATTGCTTTAATATGATGTACAACCAAATCTAAACTTTGAGGGCTGATCCCTCCTTTAGATCTCCAAGCTAGAAGCTTGAGATCTTATCTCTTCTTCCTCCTCCTCAAGATGCAACAACTAAAGATGTAGATGCTAGGAAAACTGCGTCGTACAAGAGGGAGAGACTCAATTCTTACTGAAATGTGCTGCAATAAGCTCCAGAATGATGGAAACAGTGATGGAAAGGTGAGGGAATGATCCCTCAGAGGATTCCTAGCTGAAATGCTAGAAACTTCCTTCCTCCTCTTGATCTACAATGATGGACTGCACAATCCTTGATGGAACTACTACTGATAGGAGGTCAGTAAATTTTGGACTGATGCTAGATCTGAAATGAGGCCCCGAGATTGTTGGTCTTGAATCCCAAGGTGACAAGAATAATCCTTCACCGGTTCCTCAGCTGAAATACTGAAGACAACTTTCTCCTCTCAAACTGATATTCAGAAATGCAATAATTTCTAAATGTAGATGTTCAACAGAGAGTAGAAAAAATGTGGCACCCATTCCTGGTGATGAATGGAAGCTCATAATACCTTCCCATAGTAGGCATTCGAAGACCCCCATGGGTAAGGGTGGGATTCCCGCTCGGGAACACCCTGTGCTAAACACCACTACAGACTTAGCTAAATAGCATAAGAGTGCATGGAATGTCAAATGAAAATCCCACATCTAAACAAATATCGAATCAATAATACCAAGACTACCTCTAATGTTTCCTTCATCTCCTTTTTATAAAAAAGTGAGCCTTCCCAAGCCCTGGCCCACCTCTAAATTGCGTTGTTCATGTGGACATAATCCTCCATGGTTGACTACGTTGTCTCTCCAAGTCTTGCATCATGTCTACATGAAATGTGCACCCTCTCCATCATGTGTGCATTAAATGCACTACTTTCTCCATCACTTCATCATGAATTCTCTATGATCTTACATGAGATTCCCTCCATGATCTCAGTTGACTGCTTCAACCTCTATGATCTATCTCATTAATGAGATATGATCTCCACTCCTTTCATATTAGTAGCTGCTCCACTACTCCATTATGTAGATATATGTTTAATTAATCCACATTCACACATAAAAAGTGGATCTTATTCATCTTTGAGGATTATGGGTCCCTCCACCCTTTTATTTACTTAATTAAATAAGAAAATTAAGAACTCTAATATTCCAATTATCTTGTGAAAAATTGGGAATATTGCAGAAGAGGGGCTTGGAATTCATTAATTTTTTTGATAATGTTGCTCCATAAAGAGGGTAAGATTACACATTTTTGGGCTATATAATGGCTTATGTTATTACACAATAATGCACAGACTGATGTAAGTGTTTTGGAGGTGATAAAAGGAAAAAGGTGAAAAAATTTAGTAAACTAGGTACTTTTGTAGCAAGTCCCAAGCTTAAAGACAAGAATTTGCCACGGAAGTTGTTGTAGCTTTCCTTGAGGGTAAAAATCAACAAAAATTAAAAAAAAAGGATGGCTTAAGGCATGTGTTTACCTCATTAGCCTCAAGGAAGACCCTCCAACAGTCGGAAAGCTTAAAGATTATGCAAAAGGTGGATTTTGAATTTTGCTACGAAAGTTCCTGTACCATGTTTTTCTTCCAACGTTAGGTTTTTTTATGTTTTTGAGCAGCCAATGCAATGAAAAGGTGGGTGAATTAAAAAATAAAAGCATGATTATTATTATGGCACTTGTTCAAAAGGACAATTTAGCAGTCAACGACCATGTGGCTAACAACTCATCAAGTCAACTAATGAGCCAGATCATCAATACAACTCACCATATCAGCTCAGGTTCACGAGGTCTTAACTCCAGTGTATGAGTTGGCCAACACCTCAACATGCCAGTTTGGTTCGATAGAGATAACAAGTATAGGTTTTTAGATGTTTTTTTGGAGTTATTAATAGTCATAGAATCCTTTTTTTATTACAAACTCTATCAAAACTAAAAATATCCCTGTTTATTCTCAATATGATGTAATCCTATTTGAATTAGGTCTCTAGGTCAGTATCGAAGTCTAGCCCATGTGGTAGACCATTGTAAAAGAGACCTCACTCTATCAATGAGGGATTTTTTGAGTTTTAAAGGGTTGATGAATGTAATGAGAAGGCTATTATGTAATTTTTTTCTACCAAGATACTATACACTGCAACAGTTGTCTTTCAAAACCTGAGATTATTTTGGAGTTTATGTGTTTGTGTCTTTCTATTTTGTATATTGTTATCAACATCATAGTATTATGATTACATGGAATTCATAATTTTTATGCTCCAATTTCCTTCATGTACTATGTTTTTGCTATAAAAGTTATCTTTTAAGCCCATTTGCCTCAATTTCCATGGGTAAATTGTTGATTTTTGTAGCATAAGAAAGTGTTCCAAGTCTCAAAATTTGTAAGGAGGCTTGGACATCAGTATTCCAAAGAACCCAGAAACTATTAGTGGAAATTCCACTCAGTTTATTTTTTATTAAAATAATTAATTATTTTAATGTAGACCGTAAGTCTAAACTTAGGGAAATTAAATAATTAACGAGTATTACTAAAACAAAGTGTGAATATTATACAGAATGAAGATCAAGTCAAGTTTTAATATTAGCCATTTATTATACTTCTAATCTGGGCCGTTGATTCATCAATGAGAAGATTATAAAAGAAGACTTGAAGGTCTTTTGGAAAGAAAGCCGGGCATACACTCAGTAACCCGAAGGAAATCGATTCTAAAGGAATTGAATTCGATTTCAGAGGGAGATTTGCATGACAAAGTTGCAAAGGCAGAATAAGGAGAGAGAGACATCATTGAAAAATAAGGAGAGAGGGACGCAGAGGGCCACAGAAGGCAGCGCAGAGCTACAGTGCAGAGTGCCCATGCAGATCCCACACGGAGTGACGCAGTCTAGCACAGGGATTGTGCAGAGAAGCACACAGAGTGACGCAGAGGGAGACAGTGGGTCTTTCGGGTGTCAAAAAATATCTAGAATAAACCAAAGGATTTATCTCAGGTGTTTTCTAAATAATTCTACTGGTATTTTCCTTGTAAATAATCTCATTGTTGAAGAATAATATATAAACCTTCATCTGTTGCACCGGTTTTATCGCATTGGGTTTTTTCGGGGACAATTGTCCAAAAATAAGTGTGTACATGTGATTTTTTCTCATGCTTATATTTCTTACTGTTACTTTCTCTGCATATACATAAGTGAATGATGCAATATTATTTATTTCAAAATTTACTGGAGGAATTCTGTAAATAACTTTTTGAAATAATAAATAGGAGAAGTAAATCTATCATTGCAGAAATATTTTATGTATTGAACTTTTCACATGGTATCAAAGCCAAGGATGAGTAACAGGAACAGAGAACCGACGATTGGATGTAGATAAGACATTTTTGTAGCAATAACTCGGAAGGCTTCAAACAGTTCTCCAGAGAAGAAGGTAAGCATAGAAAAGCAGATTGATCATGATGTTTATGTTTTGGCATCCAGATTGGAAGAACAGTTTTCTTGTGTGTCAAGCTTTGCTTCTCCTGAGATCTGGTACATTGACAGTGGGGCTTCTACTCACATGACGCGAGTGTGAGAATATTTCCCAAACTACCAAAAAGATCAGATGAACTTTAAAATCACCGCGGGAAATAAGGAAAAATGTACCCCTATTGGAAGAGGTACCATAGTATTTCAAATGGAAGCTGGTAATAAGATTCGAGCCACTAACATACTGCATGTGCCTAGTTTGGGGATAAACTTACTCTTGATGTCGCAACTTCAAAACAGAGGCTATGATGTTTACTTCATTGGAAATATAGTATACATCAAACACCCAAGTTGGAAGAAGAATGCACAAATTAGGGTTAGGAGCAATAAACTCTAAAAGTTACAACTCAAATCCCCAATGGCACTGATCAACAACACTGATGAGAAGGATTGAGTGAGCTATGGCACAAGAGAAATGGGCACTTGAATCATGGGGTGTTAAGAATTCTCAAGAAGATTATCACGGGAGTTCCAAAACTGAGCACCAAGCGAGACGATGTTTCCAGAGGGTGCGTATTGGGAAAATATGCCAAGGTAGCGTACCATATAAGAAACAACAGGGCTAAGAGTGTGTTGAGATTAATACACTTAGACATATGCGGGCCAATTTCCACGAGAGCTCTTATTGGTGCCGAATATTTCATCACCTTCATTGATGACCATTCCAGGAAGACCCAGATCTACTTTATGAAGACCAAGGACAAAATCTTTGGCCAATTCAAGGAGTTTAAAGCTCTGGTGGAGAATCTGACAGGAAAGCGGATCAAGACATTGCAATCAGACAATGGTGGAGAGTACATGGATCAAAACTTCATAGAGTTCTGCGCAAGGGAAGGCATCATAAGAGAGTGGATTTCTCCATATAATCCGGAGCATAATGTTATTGTAGAGCGGAATAATAGAACTATTTTCAAAGATGCAAGGGAAATGTTGTACGATCAAGACATGCCTAAAGTTTTGTGGGTTGAAGCTTGTAATACAACTGTCTACATACAGAACAAGATTCCTGATAATGCATTGGGTAAGATCACTCCAGAAAGTGTCCTCACAGGAAGCAAGCCTGAAGTGAGTCACTTTAGGATCTTTGGCAGTGCAGCATATTTTCATGTGCCCGAAGAGAAGAGGAAGAAGATGGATAAGACTGCAGAAAAAGGATATCTAGTGGGATATAGTGAGAACACAAAGGCTTACCGTATATACATTCCTGAGAGAAGGAAAATTGTGTAACAAGATGTGAAATTCATGGAGGAAAGGTCCTTTGGAAAATCCTGGGAGATGCCTTCTACTATGCAGTCTGAGGAGAAGTCGCTGGATCAACCATAACGACTTGCAGAGGGTAATACGAGTTCCTCTCCAAATCATGGGGATCCGAGGGATACATATCCCGAGGACTTGCAGGAAGGAGAGCAGGTGGATCCTCCCACTACTAGTGGTAAGACAAGCAGGGAATTGTGACTGATTCTAAGGGATGCATAATAGTTTGTCAGAGCCCCCCCCAAAATGAGAAGAGGCAACATAGTCAACCTGAAAGGTACCAAGCTTTGGTAACACAAGTTGGGGAACCATCTAGTTTTCGGGAGGAAACTTAGCACTAGGTATGGGTCGATGTGATGGTGGAGAAGTAAAACTCCATCATGACGAATGATTTCTGGGAAGTAGTTCCCAGGCCTTAGGACATATCAGTTGTATGTTTGCGATGGGTCTTCAAGATCAAATATGTTGTAGATGGCAACATCGATAAATTTAAAGCCAGGCTTTTGGCTAAGGTGTACGTTGAAAAGGAAGGGATAGATTATGAAGATACTTTTTCCCTGGTAGCCCAATATACTTCTATGAGATCCATGATATCCCTTTCTGCACAGATGGGATGGGAGATTCACCATATGGACATTAATATTGCATTCTTGAATGGGGTGATAGAAGAAGAAGTATATATTGAACAACCAGAGGGATTTGAGATGAATGAGAAGAAAACTCATGTGTGTAGGCTCAAGAGGGCCTTGTATGGACTGAAGCAAGCCCCTAGAGCTTGGTATGGTCGAATTGACAGCTATTTGCAGCAAATGGGATTCGCCAAGATTGACGCAGATCCCAATATCTACTATCTAAGAGTAGGAGATGAGGCTCTAATACTGATTTTTTATGTAGATGATCTATTCCTAACATGATCATCTAGGCTCATCAAGGACTGTAAGGAGAATTTAGCTGCAGAATTTGACATGAAGGATCTAGGGCTGATGCATTATTTTGTGGGGTTGGAAGTTTGGCAGCAGAAGAGTGAGATATTCCTTGGTTAGGGAAGATATACTAAAAAAGTTCTGAAAATATTTCAGATGGAGGATTGTAGACCCATGGCTACTAAAATGATTACCAATTGGAAGAAAATGGACATGATAAAAAATGGTGAGGCTGATCATATATTGTATAGGCATCTCATAGGTTCTTTGATGTATATGGTAAACATGAGACCAGATATATGTTATGTTGTCAATACTCTCAGTCAATTCATGGTGGAACCTAAGAGGGCTCATTAGGAATCAACCAAACATGTTATCAGATATTTACAAGGAACAATCAACCTTGGACTAAAATACACGAGAGGAAATGAAATCAGGTTGAGTGGGTTCACTGACGTAGATTGGGCTGGGATCCCATTAGATCGGAAAATTACCAGTGGGTCCTGTTTCAGTGTTGGATCGGGGATGACCTCCTGGTGCAGCAAGAAATATAAATCCATGGCCCTGAGCTCCGCAGAAGTTGAATATATGGCGGCTAGTGAGGAATTGTGTGAAGCCACATGGATTTGGAAATTTCTTGTGAACTTACTCAAGGAGAAGATGGAGGCAATGAGAATTCTATGTGATAAATAGATTTGCATCAAGCTCTATGGGAATCATGTGTTTCATGATCGGTCGAAGCACATTGACATCAATTGTCATTTCATCAGAGACTGTGTCCAAATGGGAGTTGTACAATTGGAGTACACTCCTATAGGAGAACAAGTGGCAGATATCCTCACCAAAGCTCTGGGAAAGACTAAGTTTGTCTATTTCAAAGAAAATATGGGGATGATCAAGAACCCATTTCAGTAGCAGGAATGGATAGGTTCAGGATTTCAAGGGAGCTGTAGTACAGATGAGGCGGTGACAGTGATAGTGTCATGGGTAGTAGTGCAGAAGGCAACAATGCAGTAGGTGTGGGGTAGCAGCAAGGCATCAATAGCGTAGAGGATGCTTCAAGACAAATCATCATGCAACAGGCATTTTTCTAGAACACTTTCCTCGCTAAGATGGAGTGTTGATTTTTGTAGCATAAGAAAGTGTTCCAATTCTCAAATTTTGTAAGGAGGCTTGGACATCAGTATTCCAAAGAACCCATAAACTGTTTGTGGAAATTCCACTTGGTTTATGTTTTATTAAATCAATTAATTATTTTAATGTAGACCCTAAGTCTAAACTTAGGGAAATTAAATAATTAATGGGTATTAATGAAACAGAGTGTGAATCTTCTAGAGAACAAAGATCAAGTCAAGTTTTAATCTTATCCATTGATTAGACGTCTAATATGGGCCATTGATTCGTCAATGAGAAGATTATAAAAGAAGGCTTGAGATCATTTGGAAAGCAAGCCGGGCACACACTCCGTAACCTGAAGGAAGTCAATTATGAAGGAATAGAATTCGATTTCAGAAGGAGAGTTGCAGGGCAGAGTTGCAAAGGCAGAAGAAGGAGAGGGATTCAACAGTGACAAAGAGGAATGAGAGAGGGATGTAGAGGGTCGCAAAATGCAGTGCAGAGTGCCTATGCAAAGTAACACAATCCAACGCAGGGACTGCACATGAAGCACGCAGAGTGACGCAGAAGGAGGCAATGGGTCTTATGGGTGTCAAAAAATCTATAAGGAAACAGAGGATTCATCTCAGGTGTTTTATAAATAAGTTTGCCAGTCTTTTGCTTGTAAATAATTTCATTGCTGAAGAATAATATATAAAATCTCATCTGCTGCACCGGTATTCCCGCATTGGGTTTTTCTAGGGACAATTATCCAAAAATAAGTGTGTATATGTGATTGTTTCTTATTCTTATATTTCTTACTGTTCCTTTCTCTGCATATACATAAGTGAATGTTGCAGTAGTATTTATTTCAAAATTTACTGGAAGAATTATGTAAATAACTTATTGGATAATAAGTAGGAGAAGTAAATCTTGCAGAAATATTTTCTGGATTGAAATTTTCACATATATTTGACAGTAATTGAAGTCCCTTAACTGGATCCATGCCCAATGGTAGCCTTCATGCACTCTTCCACCTGAAAAATCACATAAAACACAAAAATATTTAGCTATCTACGATAAATTATTTTATCTTGAGTACTTCATTTTTCCTTTGAGAGAGCCCTCTCTGATTGGAAGGGCTAAATTTCAATCCAAATTGGTTTGAAATAGTTGTGCTAGGTTGACAGTTGAACAAACCAACTAGTTCCAACTTAATGATAAAACCATACTTCTATCAGAGTCCACATATCTTCCTAGGATATCTCCTAGTCACATCTTCTTGGCTTCCTGATGATAACCACATTTTTACATTGTTGCACTTCATGATCTCTTCCATTATTTCTCCACACAACTTCATCCCTAGGAACTTCCAATATCCAGTTCATTTTTTGTATACAACCACCTTATTCCATATGAGGACATATTTACTTTCATTTGTTAGTGGCAACCTGTGCACCAGAAGAGATCCTCCTTCCATAGATCATACTTATAAAGATAGAAGTCCATCAATTGCAACCACATGACATGAATTCATAGCATATAGTGTTAGCATATAGATATTTTTACCTCATCGTTTTCCTTTTGAGTCATCCTGCAACAATTTTACTAGAATGAAGAACTTCATTACCTTGACGAACTTCATCAATATCTCATCATATCCTAATCCCATAATTCTGTAACATATAATTCTCGATGAAACCTTTTTCTTTGTTTCTAACCAGAGAATCCATAGAGAACTCCATTAGAAAATGTCAGCACCTGATTCCATATTGATTATTTAATAATGATCCTTGATCTTAATGAATGTCTTCCATTAATTTTGTTATTATTCAAGTCTCTACTTCTTCAAGTGCTTCTTCCATGCTTCTATCATGATGCTATTAATATACATTGCTTCCTATCATACTATGTTACAACCAACAGAAATCACTTAAAGAGGAAGATGATATGCATCATAATATAGATATTTTGCTCCTTTTTTCTTAGATTTCTTTGCGCCGGGTTATTCCCTTTCACCTGTGATGCGGGCTTATTCCTTTTTCCTCTTGTCCTTCCCAGATTTAAGACAATCCATTTTATAATGCCTAAGTTCATTACATCCAAAGAAACATACTTTGTCCATATTTCTCCTTTTATTCTGAGGAATAAATTACCGAATCTTCCTTTCTTCCTAGACATGGTTGCAAAGGCTCGATTCCCTTCATTTGATCCTGTATCAACTTTGGTTTTTAATCTTGTTTCCTCTATTTTACATAGAGATCATAGATCATGGAATGGTGTTGCTTCTTTCTTCCCGTATAAGTTTGAAGTGAAGTTTCCCCATTCTTTCGGTAGAGCATTCAACACCACTATAGTCATCTCATTATCATACATTACTTCTCCTAATTCCTGCAACTGGTCTCTTATTTCAAAAATCCTCATAAAATATGAAGTGATTCCTTCCTCTCTTGACAATTTCATTTTGTATAGTTCTTGTCTCAATGAGATTTCTTCTCCTGCAATACTCACAGAGAATAGCTTCACTAGTTTCTCAAACATTTATTTTGCAGTTTCCAGTCTTGATATATAGGGTATGAGTGAGTCCTTAATGGATTTTATGATAAACCTTTGGGCTTTGATTTCTCCTTTCATGTACTTGGTAGGAGCCGAAGCATATTATTTTGAGGGTTTAACTTTGGATCCTTTTATGTAACCCATAACTTCATCTTCGGTTAGATTCAAATCTGTCCTCTTCTTCCATGCACTAAAGTTTGATGACCCAACCAATTTGTTTCTCTCTTTGCAATAAGTCATTTTGATAGATTTAGATGAGGTTATAGATACTTACTTGAATAGGGGGGTTCCTTCTTCTATATGCTTAATTGATGATAATGAATATGAAGGTAGGAACTCATTCTAATTATATTGAATTCTCCAATGTAGATGTTGGATTCTTAATGATAGAGAAAGTATTCCGAATGATGATGTCTTCAAAGGTGTTGGATATTGAAGGATGGAACTTGATGACATCTCTCCCAACAATGTCTTCAATGTCATAAATCTTTGATGGAAAATATTATCTCCTTGATGAGTGGATCCTTTGAATGATATTGAAGAATATTCCTTGCAAACTTATTAGACTTTTTAACACAAACCTTGACCTTGACTCTGATCCTTGCTTCCTTAATTGTCTCCTTGTCAAGTATCCCATGTCTTCAACACCTTAGCTCTGATTCCATGTTGAGAATTTGGAGTGGAGTGATTAATTCAAATTATCTTCTTGATAATTACTTGTGACCTTACTTCTTTTACTTATGTATTCTCTTCTTAGCTTATTAAGTATTTCACCAAGATGATTACTAAAACACAAGAGACACATATTTAGGATTTTCAAGCCATGGCCAAAACATCTCCCTCTTTGAAAGGAAAAAACACAAGAAATTCTTCTTATAGAATTTCAGATGAGAAGTACCATGGCCATGACATAGACCCTTGACCTATGTATGCCTCCAAGACCTTGTCACTGCTTCTTCATTAATTCCTTGAGTTGATCCTTCTTTCATGTATCGTCCTACACCGCTCTGCACCTTTTTGCACCAAAACTAGATAATTAGTCTATTAACACAATGATCCTTCTTCTCTCCTTAACTTTAGGAAATCTCGGTTCCTTCTTGCTTCTTGACTCTAGGAATGAAAATTCTTCCTTCTTTTTGTTCTAATACAATGTTACTATGACTATATTTTGGATCTGTGTTATATCTCTTCAAGACATAAATATATTTTAAACAATGATGATACCTTCTCTTTATTGTGTTATTTGTCACATCAGAATTATCCTAATACTCTTCGCATTCTGTCTCCTGATTACAGTCCAAAGATATCCAAAACTAAGTGTATATATATTGAAGCCCACAAATTTTTCCTGAGATATATGTCCACACTGTTTTACCCTTTAACGTAACCTTTTTCTTCACACTTTACTGATCTGTATAACCAGTGAGATATGACCCTTTTCCTTGCATTTCAACCTCAGAAATATCCTTGAATTCACCATAGTATTTTCTTAAAATTATGTTCGCAAATCACAGAGGAATCCGACGGTTATTAATCCAACCTATCATATGGTTATAGATCCGATCGGTCATATGGTTATATATCCAACTTGATCATTGTTTTATAGGCTGACAAGGAGGTTGTCTAGATGATTATTTAAACTTTGATCTGGAGCATCATTCTGGCCATGAACTCAAGCTTGATTGGCAAGGTCTTGAGGCATACAAGTGCAACTTGATACTTCATAAACATGACTATTTTATTTCTACATTTATGACCAGAAGACAAATCCCTAATAGACATCAAGAAGAAGTTTGTTGACCTATAATAAAACCTTTCTCATGAAACGCATGAAGTAAACATACCAAAAATATATTTTATTATATTTGTCTTCTTCATTACATAAATACATAATTACATAGTCAATATGAAGACCGATCCTAGTTACACTTTCCAACACATGCAACTATGTTGCTTCATTGGCCACTGGATATTAATAAAATTTCTGCTTATGGGAGTCTGTTTCAATGTCAAAATAGAGGATTGTTCTGAAGACAAACAAGTTTAGAGTGATGAATACATTGTTGTAGCTCCTCTTTTTGTATCTGTGACTCCAGTTGTAAAAAATCATATATTTTCTTGTACATTTTACAGATAGATTCTGACGTCAGAAAGAGTGTCATTGCTGATATTAATTATGCTTTCAATATTAGATATGATTAGAGTTCTCAATAACTATAATAAATTTTCAATTTTAGCCATTTAGAAAAGAAATATTTTTTGATAAGAACTATCTTTGATACCATTCTATAAAAAAATACCAATTCAATGTAATATGCACATATTTATATGCCAATACTTCAATACACTATGTCAACTTTAATGCACTGCACATATACTAGGATTTAAGGGAAAATGAGGAGACACCAACATAGGGAAGTCAAAAGAGTTTAAGCAACACTCAAATCACAGGATATTCAAACCATATGGATTATGAGGAGATGAGTTTAACGCATATAATAGCTCCAATACAATGCTCACAAAACCAACCACCAGAGCATCGACTACCAGAGCTGACCACACTACTTCAACATAGAGGGATCGATCATCAATGTACTAGAACAACACCAGGAGTTTTCACTCACTAATTTATACAAAAAAAAATTGTTTGTATTCCCTTTGACCTTCAAATCTTTGGCAGGCATCAGAAGGGACATCGCAATACATTTTACCCAAGTGACACACAATACAATGTTCATAGAATCATTGTGTCTTTCAACATATTATATTATAGGAGAAAAATTTACCCCGACAATAGAATCAACATTAATTGATCAACATTTTATATGTAATGAATAAAATAATGTAAATAGTGATTAATTAGTTAATTAGTAATTAGGTTGAAAGGCCATGTCTGATAAGACATGACCTTTCGTGAAGAGGCTCCTGCATAGGTATATAAGCAGGCCTCATTTGTAACATTCAATCATCAACATCATTCTTCATACATTTTATATAATAATATTTGCATCCTCATGGATATTTTCATATTCCAAGTGTTCTGGAGTATTTAACTTGAGAAGGAACTTTGTTTGCTTCATTTGGTATCAGAGCAGTTTGATCTTCTAGCCACTCATCGCCGCACAGAGCTACACTCCTTGGTTCAGGCCTTTGGCCATCAAAAATTCATCAACATTGTTGCCTTTGAAGCGTTTCGCTACCAATCTTGGAGTTTCTCCATTTTCACCAGTAGGCCTTTGGCCAAAATTAAAAATTTGAAGAAATTTCACCAATAGGCCTTTGGCTAGAATTAAAAATTTGAAGAAATTTCACCACTAGGCCTTTGGCAAAAAATTAAAAATTTGAAGAAAAGAAAAGGAAATTTTTGAAAAAAAGAAGAAGTAAAAGCAATATATATATAGTCAAAAAAAATATTAAAAAGTAAAAATACAAAAAAAACAAAAAAGAAAAAGAAAAAAAGAGATATCTATAAAGAAGTACATATATGTACATACCAATACAATTTAAAAATAAAAAGGAAAAACAAAGAAGGAAGATTAGGTAAGGTTATTTTGATTATCCTTTAATTAGTTTACAAGTTCGTGGTTTGATAAGCCCATGGTATTTGCAAGGTAAAATAAGAACAAAAGGAATAAAAAAAATCTCTGTGTGAATGGTAAGTTTACTTTTACACAGAGATCATTAACCTAGTCGAATACATATAAGTGAACATATAGGTGAATAGCCATGTTCGCTAGGGTTGTAAATTTTCAAAACAAAAAACAAAAAAAGTTAAAAAAAAATCAATTGTTAAAAAAAAAATTATAAATAAAAATAAATAAATAAAACTATAATTTACTTAGTCAAAGAACTCATCACTAAGGGAATACTATATTTAATATTATATAAAGGAAGTAATTTTCAAAAGAAACGAAAGGAAAAATATTAATAAGGATTTCTTAAAATATTAAGGAATCATTATTAAAGCTAGAAGGTATATAAAAGGAAAAAGAGGTTATTAAAGGTTCAAGTATTGGAAAAGTTGAAAAGGAGATAAATCATTATATTTTAATATTTTATTTAAAAAAGAAATATATACATATATAAAAGTATTTGAGCCTCTTTTAAAAAATAATATTAGTGAAATATTCATTACCAAAGATTGAAGGAATATTAATGAAGGATTCTGTTAGCAACCTATGAATAGGGGTCATAATTTTGACTTGACTGTTGATAATCTTGTAAATCTGTACATACTTTGCCTTCTGCAAGTTGTATTTACATATTTTGTAAAAAAATCAAAAAAATAAAAAATCAAAAAGAGGGTAAAAATTCCTAAAAGAATAATCAAAGGACTTAGAAAAAATAAAAGATCCCAAAAGAAAAATGAATAAAACATGGAAGTGTGCAAGCATAAATGCCACTACTTTTTACTTTTTGACCATGGTAGAGTGTCAATAAATGCCATAGTCCATGATGAGTTAAACAATTTAATCTTAACTTGTCATTTTTCCAATTTCACTTGTTGTAGATAGAGAATAATTAGTTTTCATATTGTTTAATCATGACAATTCAATTGAGAAATAAAATGAATCCAACAGTTTAATCTAGATTCATGGATGAAATAAGTGTAGAATTAGATAGTTTACTTGCTTTCAGAAAAAATAAATGCTGTGAAGGTTGCTAGCTTAAATGCACCTTACTACAAAGAAAGAAAAAATGTTAGCATGGTAAGCTGGGTAGGTAGAAGAAGGTGAAAATTACCAATGTAAATATCATTAATCATGGGCTGCAAAATAACTAACTTCCCCTTCCCATAGTCATGAAACATTCTAAACTATCAGTCAGAAAGGCTCAAGGCATTTCCTTGACTTTTGTTGGGACCGTACCCAAGGCTCTGTGACTGATCAGTTGAAAGTGTAAAATGTCTATATTAATCCCTAAACTCACATCATTTACCATTCATGCATTCATCCCCCTGAATAATCCTAAGTAAAACTTCATTTTTTACTTCAAGGCATTATAATTCCCATTTGATTAACTTCCGTCATCATTTGAAAGCATTAAACCCTCAAAATTACATTATATCTTAAGTTAAAGTGATAATATCAATGCAAATTATCTTTTGAAATTCACTTTACTTGTTATGTTTATGTTTTTTGAGTATACCATGTCCTATTTTCATATTAACTTTAATTTATGTATTAACTCCCTATAGAAATGACCTTCTCCTATTTATATGTAACTCCTTTGTATATAATAAACCCCAAAACCCACTTATTATAATTTTAGCCGAAGTTTATAATTCCCACATGTTTAATAAAAACCCACATTATAACCCCCTTTGGCTAAAATATATCTTTATATAGTGTCCCTCCCCTATGGTAATTAAATCACCTTGCTTTAATTAACCATATAATAAAAATATATGAAAAAACCTTTAAAACATGTTTTGTATATGTTTTAAGAAAAAATATCTAAGTTTCATTTAAACTAAACTTCAAAGCAAAAAACCCATTCATTTGTTCATTTTCCCTTACCCGGCTCATCTAACCCAAGGTTAAACCCTAACCTAACCCTTTTCTCCCCAATACATATCCCATACCCCAATTGTTAACCTGGGTTAAAGCCCTTTTATACCCCTCCCGACCACGTTTCCTATATACAAAGTCTATTTGTATATAAAAATTAACCATATCCCTTTCTCCATCGGATTGAATTTCAACCCTCCGATCTCCAAATCCCATTTAATCCAACGGTTGAAAATCAATGTGATAGTCTAATACATCTCCATCCCTCCCCCATCGCGTAAAATAACAACCGTCCAATCTTTCTTTATTTCCAAGATCCTATGGCCGAAAATGAACCCGATGACTTACCTTTCCCCGCATCTTTCCTTTTGATCGTGATCGTTTGCTTGTTGAAGCCAGATCCGACGGCGCCAATTCATTTTCACACCCATAAAGTAATCAACTGATGTTTTGGAAAATTCGCGCGATATGGGTTGTTTTCCGAAACCATCTTGTGTCGACGTGTCCTGATATGATTGGATCCCGTTCGAAAAACGATTTACCTCTTACCGCTCTAGAGCTGTACGAATAACACCTAGTGGTATTCTGAAACCACTCCCGCCTAACCTTTATTTAATGTAATTTAACTATAGTTTAAACTATGGTTTAATACGTTAAATCCCAATGTTTTCATAACATTTCACCTATTCGCGCTTTTAACCTGTGAAACCTCCGTAGAGCTTATTTTCATCTAATTTTCACCATTATGCAACATTACACCTTTGAGAGCCTGTGCAAAGCCCTTTTCACCATTTTCAAACCTACCAGCGCCATTTTCAAGCCAGTTTCCTTGCAATTCAACCACGAAGAGCCAAAGTACCCTCTGATAGACCAATTCAGTAGAATTGAAGACTATGCACAAACGTGAAACGTCTTTGACCACAATTATACCTTTTAAAGATATTTTTCGTTAAATTTAACCAGAAAAGCTTCAATTTCCAAAAGAAAAAGTACCAATTTTCAATTATTTCCTGTAATTATCTTAATTACCCACACAGAAATTGCAAAAAACATCCAAAGTACAGGGGAAACTTTGTCAAATTTTCCCCAGAATTCCTCATTTCCGTTTTTTCCAGTTTTATCCATACCCTAGTCATTTTTACTACTGGAATTGATCATAACCTTTCTTCTGAGCATTAAAACCCTATTTCATCTCAAACTTTGCTCAAAACCCTATTTTACCAGAGATATTCTCCAAAAATCCTTTGTTTCAAACAAAAGAACTCAACAAACAGTCTAAGCTTGCTCTGTTCAATTAAAAAATGACAAAGAAACAAGTAACCCCCAAATAAGGAGGTCCAAAACCTCAAAAGAAAGCCTCTGCTAAAATCCCTCAGCCTGAGTCTTCTAAACTCGATAAACCTACCCCTGGACTCATCGCTAATTCTACAGAAGTTGTCAGGCCTGTCCAACCTCCAGTTACTTCACAAGAAAATAGTCCTCTGGTAGACCTTGACTACAGAATATTGGACCCTTCAGTAGAGTTCAATTTACTTGATGTCTATAACTAGTGTTTTGGCAAATCTATAGAGAAAGATGACAAAGATATACCAGTCTGGGATTCCAATCTGCCAAATTACATAGTCCCTCTTAATCATTCAGCTCCTGATTTTGTCAGATTGTGTCAATCCTATTATCTTCCAGACCAAAGGTGCATTGTCAATAAAGGCAGACAGGTCATATTTTACATCAATGCAAAATCCATAAACTCTATGCTGCAACTAAATCCTGACCCCAATGTTGCTTCATTGTCAATAGAGGATTTAACTCACCTTTACTTAGACCTTGATTTTGCTTCTAAGTTCAAAGTCTTCTAGACTTTTTGTCCCAAACAGGTTGATATCCCTAAGCTCTATCCTCCATTTGATACTTTTGATTTTCCAAATGAAACTAGACAGATTTTCTCCATGCTATCATTCATACTAGGATATAATAGTGATGAATTCACTGATGTTGCTATCCTATGTTTTTTGTCTACTCTGAGTCCTGGCTAGTCTCCATCCATTGTGTACAATTTTGCCAAATTCATTGCAGAAAACATGCACTATCAATTGTCCAGATTGTCAGAAGAAGGAGTCTTTAGATATACCTCATATCTACTTCATCTCTTTTTGTATTATCAAGCATACAAGTTTCATATTGAGTTTCAGAAGATAGATCCAGAAGGGAATGTGCTTTTAGTTGTGTTTTGGTCATCAATTATGAGAAAATGGAATAGGGAATATGACTATGTAGACTTTAATGACTTGTTTTTAGTACCTGCTATGAATTTACTGAATAAAGAACAAACCCCTTGAATTAATGAAGAAACAAAGAGGATCTTACAACTATCTGAGAGATGTAAAACAGGGGATTTGTACTTATACAAGAGTCACACAGAGATTAGAGTATATGGTGCACTCTTGGCCCCATATAAATTGCCAAGATTTGTGAAAATAAAAATATTTGCTTTAGAATATTTGAGCCAGCTATTGAATGCATATGAAGTCAATTTCATAGCTTCTAGAAAAAAGACTCAGTTCAAACTGAAAAATCAAGTTGGGCCATTCATTGTAAACAACAGAGAAGAAACAAATGAAAATAATGTCAAGACAAAATAATATAAATTCCCATATAATTGTATGTGGAATTATGATCCTTAGGGTATTTTAAGCATGATAAGATTGAAATGCAAGTTGTCTGCCTTCTTGCATGATCCCAATCCCCAAATTGAAAAATATGGCAATAAACTTGAATGGGAGCCAAATACTTTATTTGATGATGACTCACAGAGCATGCAGGGAAACAGTGGAAAAGATAAACAGGTTGATCAAACACAGGTGGTTACAGTGAACAAAGAAATTGAAATTCTTCATAAAAGAAGCAGAAAAGAAGATAGCTTCACAACTGAAACTATTCAAGATAAGAGATTCAGAATTCCCTACAATAAGAAAAGTAAATTGACTAATGAAGAAAGGGATAAAGCTGTCAATGTTAAAGATAACAATGGTCATGAAACTGATGATGAAGCAACAAGGATAGTAACTGAAACACTCAAAGAGCTTCAAAATGTCCAACTTGGAGCACAACGAAAAGATACAGTCATGGTGGATAAACAAACAAAGGTTGATATTCCATCTTCTTCTAAAGAACCTGACAATACAGAGTCAGATATTCAAATCAGGTTCAGACAAATCAAAGAAAATAATGAAGAAATAAAAAGAGAAGCATATTCCAAATTCCTTAAAGAAAAGCCTGGGAATAAAGATAGACTCCTTTCAGCTTTTGATTACTCTTCTAATAAATTGGTGATGTCATTTATCAAGCCTACAGTGGGTGATCCAAAAACTATTGCAGATTATTCAAAGACAGACCTGGAAGTTGATGCAGATGTTGTTCGTGAATTGGACCAAATAGAATTCCACGGAAGCAATACAAAGATGCTTTATTCTAAAATAGTCAATAAGACTGTGAATTCTATCAGGCTTGAGAAAACATTGATAAACCTCCAAACTCAAATGAAATTGGATAAAGCCTCATAATATGCCAATAACTTGAAGATCAAAGCATTAGAAGACTTGGTGATTGAAGCAGAAGCTGATCCAGCTAACATTTAAGTTGCAAAGGCTTTAATCAAACAGAAAAATGAAGATATAGCTGCCCTCAAAAAACAGCTAAAATTGCCTCAAAGTGAAAATCCTCAGGCAAAAGAAATCCTTCAGCAGAAGACAGAAAATGATGAACTAAAACAACTTGTTCTAAAAATCACAACCCAGATAAAGGAAATGGAAAGCCAAATAGAAGCTTTCATGCAAGAAAATGAAAATTTGAATAAAGCTCAACAAGTTTTCATTCCTACAGTGATGCCAACTGTAAGTACAGTTGTTCCATCTACATTAGCAGAACACTTGGCACCACAAGGAGCATTGGCAATTGCAGTGCCAATCACTTCTCATGACATCTCTGCCTCTTCTTCATCAACCTCACAGATAAACATAGTAGAGGACAAAGCTACAATAATCAGAGCCATGGAAGATATGTCTTTAAAAGATAAAGAAATAATCAGTTTGAAAGGCATCATTAAAAATTTGGAAACTTCTAAAAGAGATACCTTAATTACTTCCAAATGGCATGAATAGAGGGTTGATAGATTACAAGAACAAGTAAAAATTCTTCAACAACAGATGAATCTTACAGATCAGGTTGCATACATAAAAAATCATTTATGTACAAATATCATTGAAGGCATTCACTCACAATGGCCTTCTATTCATATAATTTATGAGCAGAAAGAGTTGCTATAGGCTGCAAATGTAGAAATTCATAAAACCAAGAAAGAAATTGAAAATAAGCCACCACAAGCAGTTCAACTCATAACATTTTTGAACAGCAAAAATAGGGAAGAATTAGAAGAGTTGAAAATTGCTGACAGAACAACGGCGATCCTTCAAATTAAAAAAGTTCTGAATAAGAGAAACATGATAATGATTTGGAAGACAGGTGTAAAGATATGAACTTGGCCATCACAATATTTTGGGCCAAATACAAAGTATTATCAGAAGCAGGTTTACCAGACATTCATGCATTGAATGAAAAATTAATGCCACAGAAGGATTATGATCAGAAAATCAGAGCTCATGCTAAGGAGCAAGCTAAACAGCCATTGCCACAAGGATCTCCAAGTGGCAAAGTGCTTCTTCAATATTTTGAAAATTTATTTTTTTTGGAAAATGAAATCAAGCATATATTCACAGTAAAGCCATACTTTTCCAAATATACAGAGCCTGATGAAAGTTACAGGAAACTAAAGAATATGAAGATCCCCACTGTTGAACAGTGGCAAGAATTCATATATTTGATGTGAATTTGACAGGTAAAGAGCAAGAAAATTCCATGAAAAGTCATATTCTACTGTTACTTTATGGTGAAAAAATCAGTGTCAAAGTGTATCAGGGTAAAAGTGTATCAGTAAAATCAAATTGTTACTTCTGGTCAATTTTCAATTACAGCAGTGAAACAACGAAAAGCAGAGATAAAGAGTATCAGAACAGAAGGTGAAAAGGAAGACTATTCAACAAGTCATCTTCAATGAGATAAAGTTTCACTTGCCAGTAATACTTACAGCACATCATAAAGCTTTTTTAATTAGAATAATCAGTTCTATTTTTTCTTGTAAAAGAGGATAGCTTGCAAACTGTTTTGCTGTTGTCCCTCTTCTTATGTTGCATTTCCTATTTTTCTTTAAAACATTATCTCAAACTCTGAGATATTTTGTAAACAATTTATGTGTATAAATACTTCATAATTCGAAGTATTCAGGGTGGAATAAAATTTCTCAAGACTACTATAGTCATTTTGCTGGACATATTGAAGTTGGTGTGAGTCAATTAGCGAAGCAGCAGTTTGGAAACGAGATTAGAGACATCATAACTAAGGATTCTCGTGGTGACAAGATAAGTCTCGTATTTTTTCCTGTTTTCAGTGTTATTATTTAAAAGTTTACATACATTCATTTGATGTGTTTCTATTCTTTAATGATCAACTTAGGAGAAATTAAACAGGATTAGTGATAATAAGCTCCCTGTTTTAAACTATTTGGCATTTCTATGTTTTGTGCTTGATGACCAGACCATAGAATTCTTAATTGCTCTAGGTCCCAGTTTGATCCCCTCCTTCAATCCTCTTTTCTGTAACTTAAGGATTCTTAAGTGCCCTTTTTTTCATATTTCACCCATTCCATCAAAAAATCCTATTTCAAAGCCTTAGAAGGTCATTTATCCCACCCTTAGTACATTTGCATCTTTAAGTCTTATTTCCTAGCTCTGCTTGCCTAGAGAGTTGACTCCATTGCCCAATGTTCTGGTAGATCCCTCTAGTTTACCTTGAAACACTTTTTATTCCTACCACACTTCTAAAATCAGTCCTATTGCTCACTCATAGCTAGCCTAAAACCCTTTACCAAAACAAAGCTAAATCTTTAGGAGAGATCCCTCTCCGGAGCTCAGGAAGGCTAGATCCTGAATTCCCAAAGCGGTTCTTGGTTACCCCTGGTTTTCTTAACTACAAAAATCCCCATCCCACAACCTGAGAATTACTAGGGAACTAACCACTCTCCAGTTTTAAGTTTAATCTTGAAGGAATATTTTTAATTATATCTTTTCTACTTTAAGATTGAGTTTAAAGGTTGTGGGTATTTTACCCAATAAACATTCTGGCTCCCAAGAAATTCTACTACACTAGATCCAACCCTGATTCTAATCCTCCAGAGATAATAGATAATCCGGACCAGATAGGAAAAAAGAAGAAAAAACAAATTGATAGTTCTAAAACTGAGATGAGATATCTCTGAGAAGAGCTGATTCTTTACCCAAAGAATTGATAAGCTTATCAGACATTAATTTTGACTTAAAGTTTGAAAAATATTTATTTAGAACAAAATTTGAATCGGATTTAAAATAAATTGTTTTATATCTAGTTTTTACTTCTTATGTGAGTGAAAAACACAAAATTATTTCTGTTCCTACTAAATCAGATCAAACTGAAAGTAAAAGTCCAGTAAAAAGGGTAAGTGTCACAAAAATTAAAGACATTGAAGAAGCTGTTAAGTTAGCAAAAATTTTGTCTAAATTTAAGCCACCAGTTTCTGAGCTATATACAACAGTCTTTCCAGCATCAGATTCTACTCTGTATGCTGCCACATCATTTACTGATTTTACTGTCAGTTCACCTCAAGAGCCCGTAAGCCCTGAGTTGCCTCTACCCCATAGAATCATATACTCATCATATCCACAATCCACAGCTAGTTCATCAACCGATCCATTCATCCCTGAGTTGCCCTTGCAGCCCAAAGTAGTATATCCATCATTTACCCATCCCATTACAACTACCATTAGCCATACACTTTTTCATCCCCATTACCAAGCTCTTTGAGTACATCCATTACAGTAACCAACACTATCCCTATCACTACAACTATACCTCCCAGTTCAGCTAAAATCCAAGCCATGGCAGCCCGATATGCTCCCTTAGTCTTACCTCAGAATCTCCATGACATGCCCCAGAACTATCAAAAATATATTCCACTGTTTGATAATCTTTCACAGATTACTGCACGGCAACATATTACTAGAATGAATGATTTCTTGGAAGTCTATGAGATAGATGAATCTGATGTCCAAATGAGGTTGTTTGCTTAGAGCTTAATTGGAGAAGTAAAAACCTGGTTTAAAATTTTAGGAGCTGGTAGCATAGCAGGCCTAGCTACATTCCATAGAGCCTTCCTAAATAAATGGGAGAAAAAGAAGAACCCTATGTAAATACTATCTGAGTTTGATGCTGTCAAGAGAGCCCCAAATGAGTCTATCCAAGACTTCTGCACAAGATATAACAGTGTTTACAATGCCATTCCTGCAGACCTTAAACCCACCCCTTATTTCGTGCTACTCAAATTCCCTGATTGCTTTGACGTATACATGGCTTACCAACTTAGGGAAAGGGATGAAAATAATTTAGATTAAATGCAACAAAACGCTGTAGGTGTAGAAATCAATATACTTGCAAAGAAGGCCAGACTGAGAAATGAAAGAAGGGTTAATATTAAAGAAGAAGCATCTCACTTAGATGGTAAGTTTGATTTCATTACTAAAGCGGTATAAAAAGTAGTTGATATACTGGATCAAATTGAAAAGAAACCACAATGGGACAATCAATCCCAAATCTGGAATCCCAATTACAAAAAAATAGCAACCCCGGGAAAGGTAAAGAACCTTCCCCTGATCAAATATAAGAACCCCATTCTGAGAAAACTTTGCAGAAAGTTCACAAAACAGTGTTGACGAGGAGGAAGACATCAACATATTTATGGGGATTGATGAAAACAATACCATTTTCCTCACCCAGGAGGAACAAGAACTCTTTGAACTTCAACAGTTAAAATTAGAATCTAGAGAATCCTATGATTATAAACAAGGTTATGATTTTGCAATAAACGAAATTCACAGTCAATACAACCTTAGGAGCAAGAAAACCAATGAAACTGTCATAAAGAATAATGCTCCAAACCAACAAGAACAAAAAAAAAATACTGATACTTCTAAATAAAAATTCTTGCAGATTCTTCCTAGAGATAGCAAACAGAGTTCAAATCCGACCAGTCCTAAAATGCAACAAGGCCCAAAGATTGTAGATATTACTGACGAGGTGGCACAATCTTCCAAAGATGTTTCAAAAGCTAATTCTCCCAAAGCCACCAATTCAACAACAGTCATTGAGCGAAGAAAGAATCCTACTGGCTTTAAAATATTAGATCCTAAACCTTCTGTTGAGAATCCTAAAACTGATAAAACTTCTGCTAACCCCCAAAACATTCCTGAAAAAACAGTTAAGGATAGCAGAAACCAAGAAACTCAGACAGAAGACAAGAGAAGAGCTCAAAACAAAGGAAAAACAGTAGAAACTCAAGAAAAGTCATCACAAACCACAGTTCCCAAAGAAGAAGTGATTCAAACCATTTGATCTCAGCCAACATTTAATATGCAGTCTAAAATATTCAAGTTAGAAATAGTTGTTCCCTTAGTAGAACTAGCTAAAAATGATTTGTATATATCTATGATTTTTGATGCATTGAATGTGAATGAGAATGAAGATACAATTAACATGAATGAAGATAGGCCTGAATTGATTTTTGGTCCCAATGTAGATGGAAAGCATTCAGATGGGTCGGTACCCCCATTTTACTTAAGTCTTACCGTACATGACCAAATATTACATAATACTATGCTAGATACTGGAGCTTCCCACAACTTAATGCCTAGAGCTATAATGGAAACTCTTAATCTAGACATAACCAGACCCTATAGAGACTTGTTTTCATTTGATTCATCCAAAGTCCAATGTATAGGTTTGATTAAAGATCTGTGTGTTAACCTAGTCCAATATCCTAGTAAGAGTATGATCATGGAAGTTTTAGTAGCTGACATCCCGCAAAAGTATGGCATGCTTCTTTCTCGCTCATGGGAAGAAAAGTTGCAGGGATCTCTACAACTGGATATGAGTTATGCTACTATCTCGGTATTTGGACAACCTAAAAAGATTTACAGAGAAACCTTGATGAAGTACATGATCAGTAGTGCAGATAGACCTACAAATTATCCAATTTATGCTACTCCCACTGATCTTGATTCTTTTATTCTCAGTAACTTTGATCAAAATGAAAATCCAACTGAACTTACTGATAAAAAACTTAAAATCATAGATGATTGTATTGGTCATGAAGCTTTGTGGCATTTATATTTTGATGGATCTATTAATATATTTGGAGCTGGAGCTGGTGTTTGGATTACAAACATTGAAACAAGCCATTCCGAAGGACATGCTTTTAGATTAAACTTCAAATGCACCAATAACATGGCTGAATACGAAGCTTTAATCTTTGGCTGCAAATTATTACAAAAAAAGGGAGGAAAAAGAATAATGGGTATGGGTGATTCTGAACTAGTTATAAAACAAATAAACGCAGAGTATTCAGTTCACAACCCCATACTTGTAAGATACAGAGAAACAGTATTGGAATTGCTTGAGGAATTGTTAGAAGGTAATTTTGCTATCATCCCTCGAGATTAGAACATACGAGCCCATTGCTTAGCAAATTTTGCCAGAAGTTGTAAATTTCCTTTTTCACCATTGCAAAAATACACTACTGAGATTAAACATAGGCCTATTGTTTCTGATAATGTGAAATATTGGCAAATTTTTTCAGAGGATCAACAAATTTATCACTTTTTGAATAATGAGCATGAATTTCAAAATTGTCAAATAGATAATGACTATAACATAGATTCACCTTGTGATATAGATCTAAATTTCTATCAAATAGATGATTTAGATAATTAAGATGTACATAAGTTTGAAAAGCCTACTATTTTTACTCAAAGTGACATTGATGAAATGGAACAAGTAGACATAGAGGAATTGATTGAAGATGAAATAGATTTGATTGATTTAAAGAATAATATTTTACCCAGAGGATTAACTCCTCTAGAAGACTTATTTGACTCCAATGATGTGCCCATAAGGCCAAAAATGGAACTAGTTAAGTATGACATAGAAGAGTATAACTTAGGGACAGATGAAAAACCAAGAATAATCAAACTATCCAAATCCTTATCATCAGATGAAAGGGCTAAATACATTGAACTTTTAAAAGAATTTCAAGATGTCTTTGCATGGAGCTATGAAGACTTAAAAACTTACAACACGGACATTATCCAACATAAAATTCCTTTAAAATAAAATCAAAAACCTTTTCAACAGAAACTCAGAAGGATTAATCTGGTTTTGTTACCCTTAATAAAAAAAGAAGGCATTAGAATAGACCCTGCAAGAATTGAAGCACTTCTAAACATTCAACCACCAAGGAACATTAAAGTACTCCAAGCATTCTTGGGAAAGATCAATTTTCTAAGAAGATTCATATCAAATATGGCTGAGATTATAAAAGATCTTAATAACATGCTTAAAAAGGACTCCTCAATTAAATGGACAATAAAGGCCAAACAATCTTTGGAATCTATCAAACAGGCCTTAACTAAAGCACTAGTCCTTATCAGTCCAGATTAAACAAAAGATTTTATAATATTTTCCTTTGCTTCTGAACACACCATAGATGCAGTTCTTCTGTAGAAAAATGATCAAGGCTTTGAACATCTCATTACATTTTTTAGTAAAGCTCTCATAGATGCACCACTGAAATACAACATAATAGAAAAACAGGCTTTGGCTTTGGTTAAAGCTATAAATTATTTTAGAGTGTATATACTTCATTCACACATAATTGCATATGTCCCTAATGCAGTAGTTAAAGACATTTTGACTCAAGATGGACCAGATAGTAGGAGAGGAAAGTGGATAGCCACAATCCTTGAATATGATCTGGAAATTAAACCAACTAAACTCATTAAAGGGCGGGGTTTAGCCAGACTGGTGGCTGAATCAAATTGCAATGCCTTAGATATTAATTTCATTGCACAAGTAGATGAACAAGAGGAGATGGCGACTCCATTGATCAGTGAGGCCTATCAAGACTCACCACGGTACTCTAATATAATCTTTGTACTAAAAAATTTACAAGCTCCTGATGGACTGACAAAAACCAAGGCAAGATTCATCAAGCAAAAGACAATGAGGTTCTGTATCTTAAATAATGCACTGTATTGGAGAGAAAGTACTGGAATTTTACTTAATTGTTTATTGAAATCTGAGGCTGACAAGATCCTTTAGGAATTTCATGCAGGTGACTGTGGAGGCCATCTATACTGGAAGAGCACAGCTGATAAAATACTCAGAGCTTGTTTTTACTGGCCATCTTTATTTTTAGATGTTAAAAAGTTTGTTACCTCTTGCCATCAATGCCAAATTTTCGAAGGTAAAAAGAAACTGTTACCTTTACCTCTGAAACCAATTTCCATTGAAAAACCATTTCAACTATGGGGTTTAGACTTCATAGGTGAAATTCATCCTCCATCTTCAGTTCAACAAAAATGGATTCTAACTGCTACTGATTACTTTACTAAGTGGATAGAAGCAATTCCCACTAGGCAAGCTATAGACTCAGTTATTATCTCATTCATAGAAAGTAATATTTTGTCTAGCTTTGGATGCCCACAAAAAATTATCACAGACAATGCTGCTGCTTTCAAATCTAAAAATATTATTTCCTTTTGCCATAAACACCATATTACCTTAGGTCATTCCACAACATATTATCCCCAAGGTAATGGTCTGGCCGAATCCTCAAATAAAATTTTAGTCAACATCATCAAAAAACTACTCCAAGACAATAAAAAGACATGGAACAAGAAACTGGTCTATGCCCTTTGGGCTGATAGACTTACTACAAAAAATTCTATAGCAACTTAACCATATCAAATTGTTTATGGTACAGATGCAGTTTTTCCTTCTTCCTTCGGTGTCCCAGTCATGAAGATTATCCAGGAATCACAGGTAGAAACTAATGACATTCAAAAAATAATCAATGAAACCATACACCTTCAACAAACCAGAGATGAAGTTTATGAAAAGTCACAAGTTTTACATGACAAGATTAAAAATATTTTTGATAAAAGAGTTAAGGAAGATGAGTTTTTCATAGGAGATCAAGTTTTAAGATGGGATGCAAGAAGAGAGGATAAAGGTAAACATGGGAAGTTTGACTTTCTATGGCAGCGACCCTGGGTAATATATGGTTACAGAGGCAATAATTCATTTTTCATCAGGAATTTGGGTGGAACCAAGCTTCAAGAAGGACCAGTTAATGGAAGGATGTTGAAACATTACTATTCCTCACAAGTCACTTAACAGTTGGATCTATTTACTTTATCATTGTACATATTCATAGTCAGAGTGTAAATTGGATTGGATATTTTAGCTACAAAGTTGAAGCCCGAAGAGAAGGCCCTGAGCTTTGCAGTATAAGATATCATAAATATGATTGTTGCAAAAAACAGAAGAAATTTACAGGATCACCAAGGACAATGGATAAGGCTATTTATCTCAGAGTTCTTGGCATTTCACAAGGAAAAGCCATCCCCAAGTGAAGTCGATGTTAGCAACCTATGATATAGGGGTCATAATTTTGACTTGACTGTTGATAATCTTGTAAATATGTACATACTTTGCCTTTTGCAAATTGTATTCACATAGTTTGTAAAAAAATCAAAAAAATCAAAAATCAAAAAGAGGGTAAAAAGTCCTAAAAGAATAATCAAAGGACTTAGAAAAAATAAAAGACCCCAAAAGAAAAATGAATAAAACATGAAAGTGTGCAAGCATAAATGCCACTACTTTTTACTTTTGACTATGGCAGAGTGTCAATAAATGCCATAGTCCATGATGAGTTAAACAGTTTAATCTTAACTTGTCATTTTTTCAATTTCACTTGTTGTAGATAGAGAATAATGAGTTGTCATATTGTTTAATCATGACAATTCAATTAAAAAATAAAATGAATCCAACAGTTTAATCTGGATTCATGGACGAAATAAGTGTAAAATTAGATAGTTTACTTGCTTTCAGAAAAAATAAATGCTGTGAAGGTTGCTAGCTTAAATGCACCTTACTACAAAGGAAGAAAAAATGTTAGCATGGTAAGCTGGGTAGGTAGAAGAAGGTGAAAAGTCTCAATGTAAATATCATTCATCATGGGCTGCAAAATAACTAAATTCCCCTTGCCATAGTCATGAAACATTCTAAACTATCAGTAAAAAAAGCTCAAGGCATTTCCTTGACTTTTGTTGGGACCAGACCCAAGGCTCTATGAATGATCAGTTGAAAGTGTAAAATTTCTATATTAATCCCTAAACTCACCTCATTTACCATTCATGCATTCATCCCCCTGAATAATCCTAAGTAAAACTCCAATTTTTACTTAAAGGCATTATAATTCCCATTTGATTAACTTCCTTCATCATTTGAAAGCATTAAACCCTCAAAATTACATTATATCTTAAGTTAAAGTGATAATATCAATGCAAATTATCTTTTGAAATTCACTTTACTTGTTATGTTTATGTGTTTTAAGTATACCATGTCCTATTTTCATATTAACTTTAATTTATGTATTAACTCCCTATAGAAATGACCTTTTCCTATTTATATGTAACTCATTTTTATATAATAAACCCAAAAACCCACTTATTATAATTTTAGCCGAAGTTTATAATTCCCACATGTTTAATAAAAACCCACATTGTAACCCCCTTTGGCTAAAATATATCTTTATACAGTGTCCCACCCCCATGGTAATTAAATCACCTTGGTTTAATTAACAATATAATAAAAATATATGAAAAAACCTTTAAAACATGTTTTATATATGTTTTAAGAAAAAATATCGAAGTTTCATTTAAACTAAACTTCAAAGCAAAAAACTCATTTATTTGTTCATTTTCCCTTACCTGACTCATCTAACCCAAGGTTAAACCCTAACCTAAACCTTTTCTCCCCAATACATAATTATACCCCAATTGTTAACCTGGGTTAAAGCCCTTTTATACCCCTCCCGACCACGTTTCCTATATACAAAGTCTGTTTGTATATAGAACTTAACCATATCCCTTTCTCCATCGGATTGAATTTCAACCCTCCGATCTCCAAATCCCATTCAGTCCAACGGTTGAAAATCAACGCAACAGTCTAATACATCTCCATCCCTCCCCCATCGCGTAAAATAACAACCATTTGATCTTCTTTTATTTCCAAGATCCTATGGCCCAAAATGAACCCGATGAATTACCTTTCCCAACATCTTTCCTTTTGATCATGACCGTTCGCTTGTTGAAGCCAGATCCGACGGCGCCTATTAATTTTCGCGCCCATAAAGTAATCGACTGATGTTTTGGAAAGTTCGCGCGATATGGGTTGTTTTCCGAAACCACCCTATGTCGACGTGTCCTGGTATGATTGGATCGCGTTCGAAAAGCGATTTACCACTTGTCGCTCTAGAGCTACGCGAATACCACCCAGTGGTATTCTGAAACAACTCCCACCTAACCTTTATTTAATGTAATTTAACTATAGTTTAAACTATGGTTTAATATGTTAAAACCCAATGTTTTCATAACATTTCACCTATTCGCGCTTTTAACCTGTGAAACCTCTGCAAAGCTTATCTTCATCTAATTTTCACCATTGTGCGCCACTACACCTTTGATAGCCTGTGCAGAGCCATTTTTACCATTTTCAAACCTACCAGTGCCATTTTCAAGCCATTTTCCTTGCAACTCAACCACGAAGAGCCAAATTACCCTCTGATAGACCAATTCAGTAGAATTGAAGACTACATGCAAACGTGAAACGTCTTTGACCACAATTATACCTTTTAAAGGTATTTTTCGTCAAACTTAACCAGAAAAGCTTCAATTTCCAAAAGAAAAAGCACCAATTTTAAATTATTGCCTGTAATTATCTTAATTACCCACACAGAAATTGCAAAAAAATCCAAATTACAGGGGAAACTCTGTAAAATTTTCCCCAGAATTCCTCATTTCCGTTTTTGCAAGTTTTATCCATACCCTGGTCATTTTCACTGCTGGAATTGATCATATCCTTTATTTTGAGCATTAAAACCCTCTTTTCAACTGAAACTTTGCTCAGAACCCTATTTTACCAGAGATATTCTCCAAAAATCCCTTGTTTCAAACAAAAGAACTCAACAAACAGTCTAAGCTTGCTCTGTTCAATTAAAAAATGACAACGAAACAAGTAACCCCCAAATCAGGAGGTCCAAAACCTCAAAAGAAAGCCTCTGCTAAAATCCCTCAGCCTGAGTCTTATAAACTTGATAAACCTACCCCTGAACTCACTGCTGATTCCACAGAAGTTTTCAGGCCTATCAAAACTCCAGTTACTTCACAAGAAAATAGTCCTCTAGTAGACCTTGACTACAGAATATTGGACCGTTCAGTAGAGCTCAATTTACTTGATGTCTATAACTGGTGTTTTGGAAAATCTGTAGAGAAATATGACAAAGATATACCAGTCTAGGATTCCAATCTGCCAAAGTACATTGTCCCTCTTACTCATTCAGCCCCTGATTTTTTCAGATTGTGTCAGTCCTATTATCTTCCAGACCAAAGGTGCATTGTCAATAAAGACAGAGAGGTCATATTTTACATCAATGCAAAATCCATAAACTCTATGCTGCAACTAAATCCTGACCCCAATGCTGCTTCATTGTCAATAGAGGATTTAACTCACCTTTACTTAGACCTTGATTTTGCTTCTAAGTTCAAAGTCTTCCAGACTTTTTGTCCCAAACAGGTTGATATCCCTAAGCTCAATCCTCCATTTGATACTTTTGATTTTCCAAATGAAACCAGACAGATTGTCTCCATGCTATCATTCATACTAGGATATAATAGTGATGAATTCACTGATGTTGCTATCCTAGGTTTTCTGTCTACTCCGAGTCCTGGCCAGTCTCCATTGATTGTGTACAATTTTTCCAAATTCATTGCAGAAAACATGCACTATCAATTGTCCAGATTGTCAGAAGAAGAAGTCTTTAGATATACCTCATATCTACTTCATCTATTTTTCTATTATCAAGCAGACAAGTTTCCTATTGAGTTTCAGAAGATAGATCCAGAAGGGAATGTACTTTCAGTAGCATTTTGGTCATCAATTCTGAGAAAATGGAACAGGGAATACAACTATGTAGACTTTAATGACTTGTTTTAGTACCTACTATGAATTTACTGAATAAAGAACAAACCCCTAGAATTAATGAAGAAACAAAGAGGATCTTACAACTATCTGAGAGCTGTAAAACAGGGGATTGGTACTTATACAAGAGTTACACAGAGATTAGAGTATATGGTGCACAATTGGCCCCATATAAATTTCCAAGATTTGTGAAAACAAGGATATTTGCTTTAGAATATTTGAGGCAGCTGTTGAATGTAGATGAAGTCAATTTCATAGCTTCTAGAAAAAAGACTCAGTTCAAACTGAAAAATCAAGTTGGGTCATTCATTGTAAACAATAGAGAAGCAACAAATGAAATTAATGTCAAGTTGAAAGAATATAAATTCCCATATAGTTTTATGTGGAATTATGATCCTCAGGGTATTTTAAGCATGATAATATTGAAATGCAAGTTGTCTACCTTCTTGCATGATCCCAAGCCCCAAATTAAAAAATATGCCAATAAACTTGAATGGGAGCCAAATACTTTATTTGATGATGATTCACAGAGCATGAAGGGAAACAGTAGAAAAGAGAAACAGGTTGATCAAACACAGGTGGTTACAGTGAACGAAGAAACTGAAATTATTCATAAAAGAAGCATAAAAGAAGATAGCTTCACAGCTGAAACTATTCAAGATAAGAGATTCAGAATTCCCTACAATAAGAAAAGTAAATTGACTAATGAAGAAAAGGATAAAGCTGTCAATGTTGAAGATAACAATGGTCATGAAATTGATGATGAAGCAACAAGAATAGTAACTGAAACACTTAAAGAGCTTCAAAATGTCCAACTTGGTGTTGGAAATATGATGCAGAGTGTTGTCCTTGATGGCAACCCACTGAATGAAGATGAAGACATGCGACTGTTGACATGTGTTTTCCTTGATGGAAATTCACCTGATTAAGTTATTCTTGACTTGATGGACTTGGTAAATGATGTAAATCTGATATGATATGATGTTTGCTGACAATATGATGTAGAGAGTTGTTCTTGAATGGCAACCTACCTGATGAAGATGATGGCAACTTACTTGATGAAGTTGTGCTTGATAGAATATGTTCTTGATGAAGTAAATATGATGTATCTACAGTGTAGAAAAGAAGTCAGCATGTGCTAAATCTTGATGAAAAGAGTATGTCTCTAGGAATACGCGGATATGTCTAAGGGAAGTCGCGTATGCACGCGGAAAAGAACGTTCCAAGTCGCGTATGGGAAAAAGTACTCATAAAGTGCAAAAACAGGGGCCCGTGGTATTGAAGACTCATGGTATTGATTTGGCTCATGGTATTGAAGGCTCATGGTATTGCTTTGGCCCGTGGTATTGAAGGCTCATGGTATTGCTTTAACCCGTGGTATTGAAAAAGGATAAACCTATATAAGGAGAAGAAATTCATTGTGCAAAATATCAGTGTGAGAGCAAGATGTCTGAGCTTGAATGAATACTTCTCTAAGAAGTATATCTGTATGGAAAGGGTAAAGGTTTGATGATAGATCTGAATCTATGATGCACTTATGAAGAAATGATGAAGCGGGATCTCTAGATCTGAAATGTACTTGTATTTGCTAGATTTGTTTATGGAGTGATTACATCTGTGATGAGGCGAACATCTGTCTGATGTAAAGGGTTGAATCTGAACTAAATATCTGATCTGAAGAAGTATGCTGCTCTGTAATGATTTAAGATCTATACGCTACTTCGCCGCGGAGGAAGCGCGTATATACACGGATTCGCTGAAGTAAAAGCGCGTATGCGCAATAAAATATACACTGAGGTATATGCTGGTTTGTGTGGACGGAAGCGCGTATATACGCGACATCAGTGAAGGGAAAGAGCGTATGCAAACTAGGGTTGCTGAAGCAAGGGGTATGAAATATCTGATCTGTTCTGCTGTGTTTCTGCTATCTGATCTGTGTTGATAAGTATCTATTGGTGATGTATGTTTGAGCTTAAAAGTATGGAAAGGGTCCAGTCTGAAAATATGATGAAATGTGGCCTAAAAATGTTGTTCTATTGAAGTTGTTGGATCTAGTGTGAAAATTGATGAAACGTGGTCCGAGGTGGTGCTGAAGGTTGTAGACTTCAGTCAGGGGGTTGTAGCTCCCTTCCAGGTGAGGCTGGTAAACGAGATCGGGGGGTCGTAGCTCCCTTCCAGGTGAGGCTGGTAAACGAGATCGGGGGGTCGTAGCTCCCTTCCAGGAGAGGCTGGTAAACGAGTCAGGGGGTTGGAGCTCCCTTCCAGGAGAGGCTGGTAAACGAGCGCGGGTGGGTGCCTGCGTGCTGGTAGGAGTCTGCACCAGCACATATGTTGTAAGATGTTTTCTCTATAATAAAATATTGAAGGCTGAGCAACTGCAGCGGTGGTTTTCTCCCGACTTGGGTTTCCACCTAAAAAAATCCTGGTGTTCATGTGTGATGCTTTGTGTGATGGTTTATTCTGTTCTTACTGCACATGTTTACTGTTTATAGAACATCTAATTAATGAATGATGGAATGATATAAGTGAAGAACTAATGGCATAATTAGATCTCTGTGTATACGCGAGTTTTATGAAGGATATCCGCGTGTATACGCTAGTTGGCTTCCGCAAAGTAGCGTATGGGTTTTAAGGGAATGAAAAAGTAAAAAGTTTTGAATATGCAGTAAATACTGATTCACCCCCCCCTCTCAGTGTTTTTCCCAACAATTGGTATCAGAGGGTGGTCCTTCTGCAGAAGCTTGATCGCTTGAAGGAGATCCGTCGCAATGGGAAAGAAGCAAAAGAAGAAGAGAATATGAAACAGGTATTGATCGTTGCTCTTGTATTTTACTTAATTGTATATGCAAGGATTATTATAGTGAAAGTGAAGATGAAGAAGATTCTGACCAAGCTCTACAAGTGCTCATGGCAAAGAAGAAGGCTACTCAGAGTAAGGAGATAGCTGAATTTGACAAAACTGAATCAGATAGTGATTGGGGTCATCCCTTGAAAGATCTTAGTTGTGCAAACAATGGTGATGATAGTGAAGAATATGCTATCGACCTAGAAAAAGCTGTCAAGATTAAAGATGAAGATAGTGAGAGTAAAGTTGTGAATCTAGAAGAAGTTATCAAAGATCAACAAAGAATATTTAATGAGAAGGAAGCAGCTAACAAAGCTTTGATATTTATACTGAAAAGGATGTTCGATGATGTATACAGTCGAAGTAAAGGATATCAAGCTGGAATCATCTCTCTGCAAGCAGATCTTGAAGAAGCAAATAAGAAGAATTAAGGACTTGAAGTAGAAAACGTTTCTCTAAAAACAGATCTGGAAAAATCAAAGAGGAAGAATGAAGGTCTTGAAGCTACAGTCATCTCTCTACAAGCAAGACTTATCTTGAAGAATCAAACAAGAAGAATGAAGGCCTTGAAGCAGAAATAATCTCTCTCAAAAGGGTTCTAGAAGAATCAAACAAGAAGAATGCAAGACTTGAAGCAGAAATTGTCTCCCTCAAAGAAGATCTCGAAGCATCGAAGAAGAAGAATGAAGAGCTACAACAAACATGTGAAGTAAACGAAAATTGGTTGAAAGAAGAGATTCTAAATCTGAAGGATCAAGTAGAAGATGGAAGAAGAAAAGAAGAAAGCATGACAAAGCAATGTCAAGCCTTGAGGTTGAGGTAAACATTCTCAAAGGTAAATTAGAAGAAAAGGTTAAACTTTTGAGGTTTCATGATAGTACTAATATTTTGGACAATATTCTGAGTAATCAAAGGTCTCCTACTATCAAACTTGGTCTTGCTTTCCATGAAACTGTTAAAGGAGAATCTAGCTCACAAGGAAGTGCTAAAGATTCAGAGGATGTCAATGCAAAACCTGAAGTGTTGAAAGAAATAAAAGATCAACCAACAATCATGAATTCTCAAAAGAATTCATTCAAGAAAGTTGAATGTTTTAAATGTCATAATTATGGGCATGTTGCAGCAAATTGCAGGAGCAGATCATTTCAGCCACAAACAAATAGGGTCTACTCAGAAAGGTACTCTAGTTTCTTCAAGGGATATTGTTTCTCATGTAACATGTATGGACATAAAGCAGTTGATTGCAAAAGGAGAAAGATTAGAAATACTCATTATGATTCTTATGCTTATTTCTCTGGTCACATGAGATGTTATGCTTGTAATAAGTATGGACATGTAGAAAAATAATGCAATGATGAACAGATCCGGGGAAAGTGGACAATTTTCAGCACACAAATAGAAAGTTCAAACAAATCTAGAAAAGGATGGAGGACCGATCAGAAACGTAGGGAATTCTGACCCTATTGCAGTCACCCGCTTCTGAAGCTTACTTCTCTGATTGATTGCAGGAATGATGTGGGATACATTATCAGATTTAGTAATGTATCGTCACAGGAGGAGCAATGTATGATTTCTTTCATGGTTGATTTGATTATTCTGGTTATATGTATTACTGACAGTGCATCTGGTGTGAAGAAAAGACAGGAACAGAAGGTAAAATTGTGAGGAGATGAAGATGTGAAATTTTCTATATTTCACTTTCCATATGCGGTTATATGAAACAAAGTCGCATATACACGTGAGTTCCAGCTGACACAGCCGCGTATGCATTGATGATAAGGAAATTTATCTAATAGCTGAAGATCTGGAGCAGAGGTCCAGGGGGAGCATCAGTCTGACTGCTGATGATTGCATTGTTAGCATTATTTTGGTTATACTCATGATAATGAAATGATACATGGGTTCTTGTGTTGAAGATTATGGATGAAGCCTGGTTGCTTTATGATGAAGAGCATTCGTTGATGAGGACAATGTGACTATTGTTGCCGATGACTTGTCATGGAAGGTGTTTCAGATTGCACAAGTTAAGGAAGAGCACTGGTTTAGGGGGAGCAGCAGGTTGAATACTAATGATTGCATTGTTGGCAATATGACTGCTTATTCTTTGGTTATTGTGATACTCATGCTCAAAATGATAATGACTTAGTACATGGTTTATTGTGATGAGACTTTGAGCCCTGGTTGTTGATAAATATCTTTTGTACTCACACATGGATGAGTTGGATGTCATTTTATTTAGAAATAAATCATACAGAGTTTGTTACTATGGTTGAAAGATCTTTTGCCTACATATGTTACTTCATGTTAAATCTTGAAGATCATGGTGATGTTGGACCACATGGATGATTGCTTGACACTTATGTGAAGATGTTGTTCTGATATGAGAATCTCTCTTAGGAAGATTGTATTGATGCTACAAAGAATCTGAAGGCTTGGTTACTATTGTGCTGATGCTACAACCGTTGGATGACGCTTGAAGACACAACTACACTGATCTATCTATCTGTAGTCCAGGAAAGCATTCAAATGTCTCAAAAAGAAGCTGAACACTGTCTTTGCCTCACAGAGAATCAAATCTGGTTGAAATTTAGAAGATGGCTTGGGATACGCGGGTTTCCTGAAACACAGTCGCGTATGTACGCGAGTTCATGCACAGAAAACCGCGTATATATGATTGGGTCGGCAATTTTTGCTTGGTTTAGCTCTCAAAGACAAACTCGGCAGAGATCGTTTCGGTATCTCCGATACCGTTTGGTATCTCTGGTGGTGTTCCAGTTCTCATAATTCTGTTTCTAATGTTTTGATGAAGATGCCTTGATGTTTTGTTGGTGGAAGTTTTCAGGATGCACAAACTAAGGGGGAGCCTTAGTCATTTGGAAAGATTGCTTGGTTGCACAGATTTAGGGGGAGCATTAGCCTTGCGAAGTATAATGCATTATGATGGTTCTGTTATATGATCACTCTTGAGGTCTTCTTGGTATTTGTTATGAAAATTCATATTTGTATTTTTGATGCAAAGGTCATGTGGAGACCCATGATGTAAAATTGTAAAATTCAGTCATGCAAGGACTTGTCAAATTTGTAAACCCACTTGGTTGGGTAGCTGAGTCAAATGTGTAAACCCACTTGGTTGGGTACTTGAGTCTCATATGTAAATCCACTTGGTTGGATATTTGATGTAAGTATGAGTCATTGGTGATAGGAAAGTCATAGAGTCATGTACTTCATTGAAAATATGTTTGAAGATTCAGCATGAACTCAGGGGGAGCTTGGTCACTTCAGTTTATATCAGATCTGTAGAACGCTTCTTCCACATGAGGAGAAAAGGGGGAGAGTGTGCTGGTTTTGATCCGCCCATTTCCCTTGATGTCAAAGGGGGAGAGTGTGTTGGTTTTGATCCGTTGGTTTTGATCCGCCCTTTGCCCTTGATGTCAAAAGGGGGAGAGGGACATGGTGTTTGAATGAAGAGAAAGAATGATGTCAAAAATGGAGAGAATGACATGGTGCCATTGTATTCTTAATATACCTATCTGCTGTAGTAACCAAACACCATCGTGGTTGCCATCAAGTCCAAAGGGGAAGATTGTTGGCAATATGATGCAGAGTGTTGTCCTTGATGGCAACCCACTAAATGAAGATGAAGACATGAGATAGTTGACATGTGTTGTCCTCGATGGCAAACCACCTGATGAAGTTTGTCTTGACCTAATGAACTTGGTAAATGATGTAAATCTGATATGAAATGATGTTTGTTAGCAATATGATGCTGAGTGTTGTCCTGGAATGGAAACCTACCCGATGAAGATGATGGAAACTTACTTGATGAAGTCGTGCTTGATAGAATATGTTCTTGATGAAGTAAATATGATGTATCTACAAGCCTTAGAAAAGAAGTCGCATGTGTGAAATTCGATGAAAAGAGTATGTCTCTATGCATACGCGGATATGTCTAGGGGAAGTCGCGTATGCACGCGGGAAAGAACGTGATAAGTCGCGTATGGGAAAAAGCGCTCAAAAAGCGCTCATAAAGTGGGGCCCGTGGTATTGAAGACTCATGGTATTGATTTGGCTCGTGGTATTGAAGGCTCATGGTATTTCTTTGGCTCGTGGTATTGAAGGCTCATGGTATTGCTTTAACCCGTGGTATTGAAAAAGGATAAATCTATATAAGGAGAAGAAATTCATTCTGCAAATCATGAGTGTGGGAGCAAGTTGTCTGAGCTTGAATGAATACTTCTCTATGAAGTATATCTGTATGGAAAGGGTAAAGGTTTGATGATAGATCTGAATCTATGAAGCACTTATGAAGAAATGATGAAGTGAGATTTCTAGATCTGAAATGTACTTGTATTTGCTAGATCTGTTTATGGAGTGATTAGATCTGTGATGAGGCGAACATCTGTCTGAAGTAAAGGGTTAAATCTGAACTGAATGTCTGATCTGAAGAAGTATGCTGCTCTATGATGGTTGAAGATCTATACGCTACTTCGCCGAAGAGGAAGCGCGTATATACGCGGCTTCGTTGAAGAGAAAGCGCGTATGCGCAATGAAATACATACAGAGGTATACGCTGGTTTGTGTGGACGGAAGCGTGTATATACGCGACATCAGAGAAAGGAAAGCGCGTATGCAAACTAGGGTTTTCTGAAGCAAAGGGTATGAAATATCTGATCTGTTCTGCTGTGTTTCTGCTATCTGATCTGTGTTGATAAGTATCTGTTGATGATGTATGTTTGTGCTTAAAAGTATGGAAAGGGTCCTATTCTAAAATATGATGAAACGTGGCCTGCAAGTTGTGTTCTATTGAAGTTGTTGGATCCAGTGTGAAAATTGATGAAACGTGGTCCAAGGTGGTGTCAAGGCTCGTAGACCCCCGCCGTGGGGCTCGTAGCTTCCTGTGTGAGGCTGTAAACGAGGACGGGGGGTCGAGCGCCCCTTCCAGGGGAGTGGGCCGGGTAAACGAGATCGGGGGTCGTAGCTCTCTTCCAGGTGAGGGCCGGTAAATGAGTCAGTCGAGCTCCCTTCCAGAGAGGCCGGTAAATGAGCGTGTGGGTGCGGTGCCTCGCGTGCCGGGTCAAGTCTGCGCGCGCACATATGTTGTAAGATGTTTTCTCTATAATAAAATATTGAAGGCTGAGCAACTGCAGCGGTGGTTTTCTCCCGACTTGGGTTTCCACCTAAAAATCCCGGTGTTCACATGTGATGCTTTGTGTGATGGTTTATTCTGTTGTTACTACACATAAGCTATCGTTTTTAACATCTAATGAATGAATGATGGAATGATATATGTGAAGAACTAATGGCATAATTAGATCTCTGTGAATACGCGAGTTTTATGAAGGATATCTGCGTATATACGCTAGTTGGCTTCAGCAAAGTAGCGTATGGGTTTTAAAGGAATGAAAAAGTAAATTTTTTTTAATATGCAGTAACTACTGATTCACCCCCCCCCTCTCAGTATTTTTCCAAACACTTGGAGCACAGAAAAAATATACAGTCATGGTGGATAAACAAACAAAGGTTGATATGCCATCTTCTTCTAAAGAACCTAACAATACAGAGTCAGATATTCAAATCAGATTCATACAAATCAAAGAAAAGAATGAAGAAATCAAAAGTGAAGCATATTCCAAATTCCTTAAAGAAAATCCTGGGAATAAAGATAGACTCCTTTCAACTTTTGATTATTATTCTAATAAATTGGTGATGTCATTTCTCAAGCCTACAGTGGCTGATCCAAAAACTATTGCAGATTATTCAAAGACAGACCTGGAAGTTGATGCAGATGCTGTCCATGAATTGGACCAAATAGAATTCCACAAAAGTAATACAGAGATGCTATATTCTAAAATAGTCAATAATACTATGAATTCTATCAGGCTTGAGAAAACATTGATAAACCTCCAAACTCAAATGAAATTGGATAAAGCCTCATTAAATGCCAATAACTAGAAGATAAAAGCATTAGAAGACTTGGTGATTGAAGCAGGAGCTGATCTAGCTAACATTGAAGTTGCAAAGGCTTTAATCAAATAGAAAAATGAAGATATAGCTACCCTCAAAAAACAACTAAAATTGCCTCAAAGTGAAAATCCTCAGGCAAAATAAATCCTTCAGCAGAAGAAAAAAAATGATGAACTAAAACAATTTGTTCTAAAAATGACAACTCAGATAAAGGAAATGGAAAGCCAAATAGAATATTTCATGCAAGAAAATGAAAATCTGAAGAAATCTCAACAGGTTTTCATTCCTACAGTGATCCCAAATGTAAGTACAGTTGTTCCATCTACATTATCAGAACACTTGGCTTCACAAGGAGCATTGGCAACTGCAGTGCCAATCACTTCTCATGACATCTCTGCCTCTTCTTCATCAACCTCACAGATAAACATAGTAGAGGACAAAGCTGCAATAATCAGAGCCATGGAAGATATGTCTTTAAAAGATAAATAAATACTCAGTTTGAAAGGAATCATTAAAAATCTGGAAACTTCTAAAAGAGATACCATAATTACTTCCAAAGGGCATGAACAGATGACTGATAGATTATAAGAACAAGTAAAAATTATTGAACAACAGGTGAATCTTACAAATCAGGTTGCATACATAAAAAATCATTTATGGACAAAAATCATTGAAGGCATTCACTCACAATGGCCTTCTATTCAGATAATTTATGAGCAGAAAGAGTTGCTACAGGCTGCAAATGCATAAATTGAAAAAACCAAGAAAGAAATTGAAAATAAGCCACTACAAGCAGTTCAACTCATAGCATTTTTTAACAGCAAAAACATGGAAGAATTAGAAGAGTTGAAAATTGCTGACAGAACAGAGGCCATCCTTCAAATTAAAAAAGTTCTTAATAATAGAAACATGATGAATAATTTGGGAGACAGGTGTAAAGAAATGAACTTGGCCATCACAAGATTTTGGGCCAAATATAAAGTATTATTAGAAGCAGGTTTACTAGACATTCATGCATTGAATGAAAAATTAATGCGACAGAAGGATTATGATCAGAAAATCAGAGCTCATGCTAAGGAGCAAGCTAAACAGCCATTGCCACAAGGATCTCCAAGTGGCAAAGTACTTCTTCAATATTTTGAAAATTTATTCCTTCTGGAAAATGAAGTCAAGCATATGTTCACAGTAAAGCCAAACTTTGCCAAATATACAGAGGCTGATGAAAGTTACAGGAAACTAAAGAATATGAAGAACCCCACTGCTGAACAATGGAAAGAATTCACAGATCTGATGTGAATTTGACAGGTAAAGAGCAAGAAAATTACATGAAAAGTCATATTCTACTATTATTTTATGGTGAAAAAATCAGTGTCAAAGTGCATTAGGGTCAAAGTGTATCAGTAAAATCAAATTGTTACTGCTGGTCATTTTTCAATTACAGCAGTGAACTAGTGAAAAGCAGAGATAAAGAGTATCAGAACAGAAGGTGAAAAGGAAGAGTATTCAACAAGTCATCTTCCACGAGATAAAGTTTCACTTGCCAGAAATACTTATAGCACATCATAAAGCCTTTTTAATTAGAATAATCAGTTCTATTTTTTCTTTTAAAAGAGGACAACTTTCAAATTGTTTTACTGTTGTCCCTCTTCTTATGTTCCATTTCCTATTTTTCTTTAAAACATTATCTCAAACTCTGAGATGTTTTGTAAACAATTTATGTGTATAAATACTTCATAATTCGAAGTATTCAGGGTGGAATAAAATTTCTCAAGACTACTATAGTCATTTTGCTGGACATATTGAAGTTGGTGTGAGTCAATTAGCAAAGCAGTAGTCTGGAAACGAGATTAGAGACATCATAACTAAGGATTCTCATGGTGACAAGTTAAGTCTCGTATTTTTTCCTGTTTTCAGTGTTATTCTTTAAAAGTTTACATACATTCATTTGATGTGTTTCTATTCTTTAATGATCAACTTAGGAGAAATTAAACAGGATTAGTGATAATAAGCTCCCTGTTTTAAACTAGTTGGCATTTCTATGTTTTCTTCTTGATGACCAGACCATAGAATTCTTAATTTCTCTAGGTCCCAGTTTGATCCCCTCCTTCAATCCTCTTTTCTGTAACTTAAGGATTCTTAAGTGCCCTTTTGTTCATATTTCACCCATTCCATCAAAAAATCCTATTTCAAAGCCTTAAAAGGTCATCTATCCCACCCTTAGTACATTTGCATCTTTAAGTCTTATTTCCTAGCTCTGCTTGCCTAGAGAGTTGACTCCATTGCCCAATGTTCTGGTAGATTCCTCTAGTTTACCTTGAAACACTTTTTATTCCTACCACACTTCTAAAATCAGTCCTATTGCTCTCTCATAGCTAGCCTAAAAACCTTTACCAAAACAAAGCTAAATCTTTAGGAGAGATCCCTCTTCAGAGCTCAGGAAGGCTAGATCCTGAATTCCCAAAGTGGTTCTTGGTTACCCTTGGTTTTCTTAACTACAAAAATCCCCATCCCACAACCTGAGAATTACTAGGGTGATAACATACTGGCGACCATACTGGGGAACTAACCACTCTCCAGTTTTAAGTTTAATCTTGAAGGAAGATTTTTAATTATATCTTATACTTAAGATTGAGTTTAAAGGTTGTGGGTATTTTACCCAATAAACATTCTGGCTCCCAAGAAATTCTACTACACTAGATCCAACCCTGATTCTAATCCTCCAGAGATAATAGATAATCCGGACCAGATAGGAAAAAAGAAGAAAAAACAAATTGATAGTTCTAAAACTGAGATGAGATATCTCTGAGAAGAGCTTATTCTTTACCCAAAGAATTGATAAGCTTATTAGACATTGATTTTGACTTAAAGTTTGAAAAATATTTATTTAGAACAAAATTTGAATCAGATTTAAAAGAAATTGTTTTATATCTAGTTTTTACTTCTTATGTGAGTGAAAAACACAAAATTATTTCTGTTCCTACTAAATCAGATCAAACTGAAAGTAAAAGTCCAGTAAAAAGGGTAAGTGTCAGAAAAATTAAAGACATTGAAGAAGCTGTTAAGTTAGAAAATTTTTTGTCTAAATTTAAACCCCCAGTTTCTGAGCTATATACAACAGTATTTCCAGCATTAGATTCTACTCTGTATGCTGCCACATCATTTATTGATTCTGCTATCAGTTCACCTCAAGAGCCCATAAGCCCTGAGTTTCCTTTGCCCCATAGAATGATATACTCATCATATCCACAATCCACAGCTAGTTCATCAACCGATCCATTCATCCCTGAGTTTCCCTTGCAGCCCAAAGTAGTATATCCATCATTTACCCAGCCCATTACAACTACCATTAGCCATACTACTTCTTTTTCATCCCCATTACCAAGCTCTTTGAGTACATCCATTAAAGTAACCAACACTATCCCTATAACTACAACTGTACCTCCCAGTTCAGCTAAAATCCAAGCCATGGCAGCTCGATATGCTCCCTTAGTCTTACCTCAAAATCTCCATGACATGCCCCAGAAATATCAAAAAGATATTCCACTGTTTGATAATCTTTCACAGATTACTGCAGAACAACATATTACTAGAATGAATGATTTCTTGGAAGTCTATGAGATAGATGAATCTGATGTCCAAATGAGGTTGTTTTCTCAGAGCTTAATTGCAGAAGTAAAAACCTGGTTTAAAAGTTTAGGAGCTGGTAGCATAGCAGACCTAGTTGCATTCCATAGATCCTTCCTAAATAAATGGGAGAAAAAGAAGAACCCTATGCAAATACTATCTGAGTTTGATGCTGTCAAGAGAGCCCCAAATGAGTCTTTCCAAGACTTCTGCACAAGATATAACAGTGTTTACAATGTCATTCCTTCATACCTTAAACCCACCCCATATTCCGTGCTACTCAAATTCCCTGATTGCTTTGACATAGACATGGCTTACCAACTTAGGGAAATGGATGCAAATACTTTAGAACAAATGCAACAAAACGTTGTAGGTGTAGAAATCAATATACTTACAAAGAAGGCCAGATTGAGAAATGAAAGAAGGGTTACTATTAAAGAAGAAGCATCTATCTTAGATGGTAAGTTTGATTTCATTACTAAAGCAGTAGAAAAATTAGTTGATAGACTGGATCAAATTGAAAAGAAACCACAATGGGACAATCACTCCCTGCTCCGGAATCCCAATTACAGAAAAAATAGCAACCCAAGGAAAGGTAAAGAACCTTCCCCTGATCAAAATATAAGAATCCCATTCCAAGAAAACTTTGCAGAAAGTTCACAAAATAGTTTTGACGAGGAGGAAGACATCAACATTGTTATGGGTATTGATGAAAACAATACCATTTTCCTCACCCAGGAGGACCAGGAACTCTTTGAACTTCAACAGTTAAAAGTAGAATCTGGAGAATCCTATGATTATAAACAAGGTTATGATTTTGCAATAAACGAAATTCACAGTCAATACAACCTTAGGAGCAAGAAAACCAATGAACCTGTCATAAAGAATAATGCTCCAAACCAACAAGAATAAAACAAAAAGAAGACTGATACTTCTAAATCAAAATTCTTGCAAATTATTCCTAGAGATAGCAAACAGAGTTCAAATCCGACCAGTCCTAAAAGCAACAAGGCTTGAAGATTGTAGATATTACTGACGAGGTGGCACAATCTTCCAAAGATGTTTCAAAAGCTAATTCTCCCAAAGCCACCAATTCAGCAACAGTCATTGAGCCAAGAAAGAATCCTACTGACTTTAAAATATCAGATCCTAAACCTTCTGTTGAGAATCCTAAAACTGATAAAAATTCTGCTAACCCCCAAAATATTCCTGAAAAAACAGTTAAGGATAGCAGAAACCAAGAAAAAACAGTAGAAACTCAAGAAAATTCATCACAAACCACAGTTCCCAAAGAATAAGTGATTCAAACCATTAGATCTCAGCCAACATTGAATATGCAGTTTGAAATATCCAAATTAAAAATAGTTGTTCCCTTAGTAGAACTAGCTAAAAATGATTTGTATAGATCTATGATTTCTGATGCATTGAATGTGAATGAGAATGAAGATACAATTAACATGAATGAAGATAGGCCTGAATTGATTTTTGGTCCCAATGTAGATGGAAAGCATTCAGATGGGTCGATAACCCATTTTATTTAAGTCTTACCGTACATGACCAAATATTACACAATACTATGCTAGATACTGGAGCTTCCCACAACTTAATGCCTAGAGCTATAATGGAAACTCTTAATCTAGACATAAACAGACCCTATAAAGACCTGTTTTCATTTGATTCATCCAAAGTCCAATATATAGGTTTGATTAAATATCTGTGTGTTAACCTAGTCCAATATTCTGGTAAGAGTATGATCATGGACGTTGTAGTAGCTGACATCCTGCCAAAGTATGGCTTGCTTCTTTCTCACTCATGAGGTGCAAAGTTGCAGGGATCTCTACAACTGGATATGAGTTATGCTACTATCTCAGTATTTGGACAACCTAAAAAACTTTACAGAGAAACCTTGATGAAGTACATGATCAATAGTGCAGACAGACCTACAAATTATCCAATTTATGCTACTCCCATTGATCTTGATTCTTTTTTCTCAGTAACTCTGATCAAAATGAAAATCCAACTGAACTTACTGATAAAAAACTTAAAATCATAGATGATTATATTGGTCATGAAGCTTTGTGGCATTTAGATTTTGATGGATCTGTTAATAAATTTGGAGCTGGAGCTGGTGTTTGGATTACAAACATTGAAACAAGCCATTCTGAAGGACATGCTTTTAGATTAAACTTCAAATGCACCAATAACATGGCTGAATACGAAGCTTTAATCTTAGGCCTGCAAATTATTAGAAAAAAGGGAGGAAAAAGAATAATGGTTATGGGTGATTCTGAACTAGTTATAAAACAAATAAACATAGAGTATTCAGTTCACAACCCCAGACTTGCAAGATACAGAGAAACAGTATTGGAATTGCTTGAGGAATTGTTAGAAGGTAATTTTGCTATCATCCCTCGAGATCAGAACATACAGGTCCATTTCTTAGCAACTTTTTCCAGCAGTTGTAAATTTCCTTTTTCACCATTGCAAAAATACACTACTGAGATTAAACATAGGCCTATTGTTCCTGATAATGTGAAATATTGGCAAATTTTTTCAGAGGATCAGCAAATTTATCACTTTTTGAATTATGAGCATGAATTTCAAAATTATCAAATCGATAACAACTGTAACATAGATTCACCTTGTGATATAGATCTAAATTTCTATCAAATAGATGATTTAGATAATTTAGATGTACATAAGTTTGAAAAGCCCACTATTTTTGCTCAAAGTGACATTGATGAAATGGAAAAAGTAGACATAGAGGAATTGATTGAAGATGAAATAGATTTGATTGATTTAAAGAATAATATTTTACCCAGAGGTTAACTCCTCTAGAAGACTTATTTGACTCCAATGATGTGCCCATAAGGCCAAAAATGGAACCAGTTAAGTCTGACATAGAAGAGTATAACTTAGGGACAGATGAAAAACCAAGAATAATCAAACTATCCAAATCCTTATCATCAGATGAAAGGGCTAAATACATTGAACTTTTAAAAGAATTTCAAGATGTCTTTGCATGGAGCTATGAAGACTTAAAAACTTACAACACGAACATTATCCAACATAAAATTTCTTTAAAAGAAAATAAAAAACCTTTTCAACAGAAACTCAGAAGGATTAATCCGGTTTTGTTACCCTTAATCAAAAAAGAAGGCATTAGAATAGACCCTGCAAGAATTGAAGCAATTCTAAACATTCAACCACCAAGCAGCATTAAAGAACTCTAAGCATTCTTGGGAAAGATCAATTTTCTAAGAAGATTCATATCAAAACTGGCTGAGATTATAAAATATATTAATAACATGCTTAAAAAGGACTTCTAAATTAAATGGACAATAAAGGCCAAATAATCTTTTGAATCTATCAAACAGGCCTTAACTAAAGCACTAGTCCTTATCAGTCCAGATTACACAAAAGATTTTATAATATTTTCCTTTGCATCCGAACACACCATAGCTGCAGTTCTTCTGTAGAAAAAAGATCAAGGCTTTGAAAAACCCATTGCATTTTTTAGTAAAGCTCTCAGAGATGCACCACTGAAATACAACATAATAGAAAAACAAGCTTTGGCTCCGGTTAAAGCTATAAAAGATTTCAAAGTGTATATACTTCATTCACACATAATTGCATATGTCCCTAATGTAGTAGTTAAAGACATTTTTACTCAAGATGGACCAGATAGTAGGAGAGGAAAGTGGATAGCCACAATCCTTGAATATGATCTGGAAATTAAACCAAATAAACTCATTAAAAGGCAGGGTTTAGCCAGACTAATGGCCGAATCAAATTGAAATGCCTTAGATATTAATTTCATTGCACAAGTAGACAAACAGGAGGAGATGGCGACTCCATAGATTAGTGAGGCCTATCAAGACTCACCATGGTACTCTGATATAATCTTTGTACTAAAAAATTTACAAGCTCCTCCTGGACTGACAAAAACCAAGGCAAGATTCATCAAGCAAAAGGCAATGAGGTTTTGTATCTTAAATAATGCACTGTATTGGAGAGAAAGTACTGGACTTTTACTTAATTGTTTATTGTAATCTAAGGATGACAAGATCCTTGAGGAATTTCATAAAGGTGACTGTGGAGGCCATCTATACTGGAAGAGCACAGTTGATAAAATACTCAGAGCTGGTTTTTACCGGCCATCTTTATTTTTAGATGTTAAAATTTTTTTTACCTCTTGCCATCAATGCCAAATTTTTGAAGGTAAAAAGAAACTGTTACCTTTACCTCTGAAACCAATTTCCACTAGAAAACCATTTCAACTATGGGGGTTAGACTTCATAGGTGAAATTCATCCTCCATCTTCAGGTCAACACAAATGGATTCTAACTGCTACTGATTACTTTACTAAGTGGATAGAAGCAATTCCCACTAGGCAAGCTACAAACTCAGATATTATCTCATTCATAGAAAGTAATATTTTGTCTAGATTTGGATGCCCACACAAAATTATCACAGACAATGTTGTTGCTTTCAAATCTAAAAAGATGATTGCCTTTTGCCATAAATACCATATTACCTTAGGTCATTCCACATCATATTATCCCCAAGGTAATGGTCTGGCCGAATCCTCAAATAAAAATTTAGTCAACATCATAAAAAAACTACTCCAAGACAATAAAAATACATGGAACAAGAAACTGGTCTATGCCCTTTGGGCTGATAGAATTACTACAAAAAATTCTATAACAACTTCACCATATCAGATTGTTTATGGTACAGATGCAGTTTTTCCTTCTTCCTTGGGTGTCCCAGTCATGAATATTATCAATGAATCACAGGTAGAAACTAATGACATTCAAAGAAGAATCAATGAAACCATAAACCTTCAATAAACCAGAGATGAAGTTTATGAAAAGTCACAAGTTTTACAAGACAAGATCAAAAATATTTTTGATAAAAGAGTTAAGGAAGATGACTTTTTCATAGGAGATCAAGTTTTAAGATGGGATGCAAGAAGAGAGGATAAAGGTAAACATGGGAAGTTTGAATTTCTATGGCAAGGACCCTATGTAATATATGGTTACAGAGGAAATAATTCCTTTTTCATCAGGAATTTGGATGGAACCAAGCTTCAAGCAGGACCAGTTAATGGAAGGATGTTGAAACATTACTATTCCTCACAAGTCACTTAACAGTTGGATCTATTTACTTTATCATTGTACATATTCATAGTCAGAGTGTAAATTGGATTGGATATAATATCTACAAAGTTGAAGACCGAAGAGAAGGCCTTGAGATTTGCAGTGTAAGATATCATAAATATGATTGTTGCAGAAAACAAAAGACATTTACAGGATCACCAAGGACAATGGATAAGGCTATTGATCTTAGAGTTCTTGGCATTTCACAAGGAAAAGCCATCCCCAAGTGAAGCCGATGTTAGCAACCTATGATATAGGGGTCATAATTTTGACTTGACTGTTGATAATCTTGTAAATATGTACATATTTTGCCTTTTGCAAGTTGTATTCACATATTTTGTAAAAAAATAAAAAAAATAAAAAATAAAAAAGAGGGTAAAAACTCCTAAAAGAATAATCAAATGACTTAGAAAAAATAAAAGACCCCAAAAGAAAAATGAATAAAACATGAAAGTGTGAAAGCATAAATGCAACTACTTTTTACTTTTTGACTATGGCAGAGTGTCAATAAATGCCGTAGTCCATGATGAGTTAAACAGTTTAATCTTAACTTGTCATTTTTTCAATTTCACTTGTTGTAGATAGAGAATAATGAGTTGTCATACTGTTTAATCATGACCATTCATTTGAGAAATAAAACGAATCCAATAGTTTAATCTGGATTCATGGATGAAATGAGTGTAGAATTAGATAGTTTACTTGCTTTCAGAAAAAATAAATGCTGTGAAGGTTGCTAGCTTAAATTCACCTTACTACAAAGGAAGAAAAAATGTTAGCATGGTAATTTGGGTAGGTACAAGAAGGTGAATAGTCTCAATGTAAATATCATTCATCATGTGCTGCAAAATAACTAACTTCCCCTTCCCATAGTCATGAAACATTCTAAACTATCAGTCAGAAAGGCTCAAGGCATTTCCTTGACTTTTGTTGGGACCAGACCCAAGGCTCTATGACTGATCAGTTGAAAGTGTAAAATGTCTATATTAATCCCTAAACTCACATCATTTACCATTCATGCATTCATCCCCCTAAATAATCCTAAGTAAAACTCCAATTTTTACTTAAAGGCATTATAATTCCCATTTGATTAACTTCCTTCATCATTTGAGAGCATTAAACCCTCAAAATTACATTATATCTTAAGTTAAAGTGATAAGATCAATGCAAATTATCTTTTGAAATTCACTTTACCTATTATGTATTATGTTTATGTGTTTTGAGTATACCATGTCCTATTTTCATATTAACCTTAATTTATGTATTAACTCCCTATAGAAATGACCTTCTCCTATTTATATGTAACTCCTTTTTATATAATAAACCCAAAAACCCACTTATTATAATTTTAGCCAAAGTTTATAATTCCCACATGTTTAATAAAAACCCACATTATAACCCCCTTTGGCTAAAATATATCTTTAGATAGTGTCCCGCCCCTATGGTAATTAAATCACCTTGGTTTAATTAAACATATATGAAAAATATATGAAAATACCTTTAAAACATGTTTTATATATGTTTTAAGCAAAAATATCGAAGTTTCATTTAAACTAAACTTCAAAGCAAAAAACCCATTCATTTGTTCATTTTCCCTTACCCGACTCATCTAACCCAAGGTTAAACCCTAACCTAACCCTTTTCTCCCCGATACATATCCCATACCCCAATTTTTAACCTGGGTTAAAGCCCTTTTATACCCCTCCCGACCACGTTTCCTATATACAAAGTATATTTGTATATAAAACATAACCATATCCCTTTCTCCATCGGATTGAATTTCAACCCTCCGATCTCCAAATCCCATTTAATCCAACGGTTGAAAATCAACGCGACAGTCTAATACATCTCCATCCCTCCCCCATAGCGTAAAATAACAACCGTCCGATCTTCTTTTATTTCCAAGATCCTATGGCCCAAAATGAACCCGATGACTTACCTTTCCCCGCATGTTTCCTTATGATCGTGACCGTTCGCTTGATGAAGCCAGATCCGACGATGCCAGTTCATTTTCGTGCCCATAAATTAATCGACTGATGTTTTGGAAAAGTCGCGCGATATGGGTTGTTTTCCGAAACCACCCTGTGTCGACGTGTCCTGATATGATTGGATCGCGTTAGAAAAGTGATTTACTGCTTACTGCTCTAGAGCTATGCGAATTCCACCCAGTGGTATTCCGAAACCACTCCCGCCTAACCTTTATTTAATGTAATTTAACTATAGTTTAAATTATGGTTTAATACGTTAAAACCCAATGTTTTCATAACATTTCACCTATTCGCGCTTTTAACCTGTGAAACCTCCGCAGAGCTTATTTTCATCTAATTTTCACCATTGTGCACCATTACACCTTTGAGAGCCTATGCAGAGCCCTTATCACCATTTTCAAACCTACCAGTGCCATTTTCAAGCCATTTTCCTTGTAACTCAACCACGAAGAGCCAAAGTACCCTCTGATAGACCAATTCAGCAAAATTGAAGACTACGCGCAAACGTGAAACGTCTTCGACCACAGTTATACCTTTTAAAGGTATTTTTCATCAAAATTAACCAGAAAAGCTTCAATTTCCAAAAGAAAAAGCACCAATTTTCAATTATTGCTTGTAATTATCTTAATTACCCACACAGGAATTTCAAAAAACATCCAAAGTACAGGGGAAAATTTGTCAAATTTTCTTCAGAATTCCTCATTTCCGTTTTTGCAAGTTTTATCCATACCCTGGTCATTTTCACTACTGGAATTGATCATAACCTTTCTTCTGAGCATTAAAACCCTCTTTTCTGAAAATTTGCTCGGAACCCTATTTTACTAGAGATATTCTCCAAAAATCCCTTATTTCAAACAAAAGAACTCAGCAAATAGTCTAAGCTTTCTCTGTTCATTTAAAAAATGACAAAGAAACAAGTAACCCCCAAATCAGGAGATCCAAAACCTCAAAAGAAAGCCTCTGCTAAAATCCCTCAACCTGAGCCTTCTAAACTTGATAAACCTACCCCAGCACTCACTGCTAATTCCACAGAAGTTGTCAGGCCTGTCCAACCTCCAGTTACTTCACAAGAAAATAGTCCTCTAGTTGACCTTGACTACAGAATATTGGACCCTTCAGTAGAGTTCAATTTACTTAATATCTATAACTGGTGTTTTATAAAAGCTGTAGAGAAAGATGAAAAAGATATATCATTCTGGGATTCCAATCTGCCAAAGTACATTGTCCCTCTTACTCATTCAACCCCTGATTTTGTTAGATTGTGTCAGTCCTATTATCTTCCAGACCAAAGGTGCATTTTCAATAAAGACAGAGAGGTTATATTTTACATCAATGCATAATCCATAAACTTTATGTTTCAACTAAATCCTGACCCCAATGCTACTTCATTGTCAATATATGATTTAACTTAGCTTTACTTAGACCTTGATTTTGCTTCTAAGTTCAAAGTCTTCCAGACTTTTTGTCCAAAACAGGTTGATATCCCTAAGCTCTATCCTCCATTTGATACTTTTGATTTTCCAAATGAAACCAGACAGATTGTCTCCATGCTATCATTCATACTAGGATATAATAGTGATGAATTCACTGATGTTGCTATCCTAGGTTTTCTGTCTAATCTGAGTCCTGGCCAGTCTCCATCCATTGTGTACAATTTTGCCAAATTCATTGCAGAAAACATGCACTATCAATTGTCCAGATTTTCAGAAAAAGGAGTCTTTAGATATACCTCATATCTACTTCATCTCTTTTTGTATTATCAAGCAGACAAGTTTCCTATTGAGTTTCAGAAGATAGATCCAGAAGGGAATGTACTTTCAGTTGTGTTTTGGTCATCAATTCTGAGAAAATGGAACAGGGAATACACCTATGTAAACTTTAATGACTTGTTTTTAGTACCTGCTATGAATTTAATGAATAAAGAACAAACCCCTAGAATTAATGTAGAAACAAAGAGGATCTTACAGCAATCTGAGAGCTGTAAAACAGGGGATTGGTACTTATACAAGAGTTACACATAGATTAGAGTATATGGTGCACTCTTGGCCCCATATAAATTTCCAAGATTTGTGAAAAAAAGGATATTTTCTTTAGAATATTTGAGGCAGTTGTTGAACGTAGATGAAGTCAATTTCATAGCTTCAAGAAAAAAGACTCAGTTCAAACTAAAAAATCAATTTGGGCCATTCATTGTAAAAAACAGAGAAGCAACAAATGAAATTAATGTCAAGTTGAAAGAATATAAATTCCCATATAATTTTATGTGGAATTATGATCCCTAGGGTATTTTAAGCATGATAAGATTGAAATGCAAGTTGTCTACCTTCTTGCATGATCCCAAGCCCCAAATTGAAAAATATGCCAATAAACTTGAATGGGTGCCAAATACTTTGTTTGATGATGACTCACAGAGCATGCAGGGAAACAATGGAAAAGATAAACAGGTTGATCAAACACAGGTGGTTACAGTGAATAAAGAAACTGAAATTCTTCATAAAAGAAGCAGAAAAGAAGATAGCTTCACAGCTGAAACTATTCAAGATAAGAAATTCAGAATTCCCTACAATAAGAAAAGTAAATTGACTAATGAAGAAAGGGATAAATATGTCAATGTTAAAGATAACAATGGTCATGAAACTGATGATGAAGCAACAAGGATAGTAACTGAAACACTCAAAGAGCTTCAAAATGTCCAACTTGGAGCACAGTAAAAAGATACAGTCATGGTGGATAAACAAACAAAGGTTGATATGTCATCTTCTTCTAAAGAACCTGACAATACAGAGTCAGATATTCAAATCAGGTTCAAACAAAGCAAAGAAAAGAATGAAGAAATCAAAAGTGAAGCATATTCCAAATTCCTTAAAGAAAAGTCTGGGAATAAAGATAGACTCCTTTCAGCTTTTTATTATTCTTCTAATAAATTGGTGATGTCATTTATCAAGCCTACAGTGGATGATCCAAAAACTATTGCAGATTATTCAAAGACAGACCTGGAAGTTGATACAGATGCTGTCCATGAATTGGACCAAATAGAATTCCACAGAAGAAATACAGAGATGTTGTATTCTAAAATAGTCAATAAGACTATGAATTCTATCAGGCTTGAGAAAACATTGATAACCTCCAAAATCAAATGAAATTGGATAAAGCCTCATTATATGACAATAACTTGAAGATCAAAGCATTAGAAGACTTGGTGATTGAAGCAGGAGCTGATCCAGCTAACATTGAAGTTGCAAAGGCTTTAATCAAACAGAAAAATGAAGATATAGTCGCCCTCAAAAAACAGCTAAAATTGCCTCAAAGTGAAAATCCTTAGGCAAAAGAAATCCTTCAGCAGAAGACATAAAATGATGAAATAAAACAAGTTGTTCTAAAAATGGCAACCCAGATAAAGGAAATGGAAAGCCAAATAGAAGCTTGCATGCAAGAAAATGAAAATATGAAGAAATCTCAACAGGTTTTCATTCCTACAGTGATCCCAACTGTAATTACAACTTTTCCATCTACATTAGCAGAACACTTGGCACCACAAGGAGCATTGGCAACTACAGTGCCAATCACTTCTCATGACATCTTTGCCTCTTCTTCATCAACCTCACAGATAAACATAGTAGAGGACAAAGCTGCAATAATCAGAGCCATGGAAGATATGTCTTTAAAAGATAAAGAGATAATCAGTTTGAAAGGCATCATTAAAAATCTGGAAACTTCTAAAAGAGATACCTTAATTACTTCCAAAGGGCATGAACAGAGGGCTGATAGATTACAAGAACAAGTAAAAATTCTTGAACAATAGGTGAATATTACAGATCAGGTTGCATACATAAAAAATCATTTATGGACAAAAATCATTGAAGGCATTCACTCACAATGGCCTTCTATGCAAATAATTTATGAGCAGAAAGAGTTGCTATAGGCTGCAAATGCAAAAATTGATAAAACCAAGAAATAAATTGAAAATAAGCCACCACAAGCAGTTCAAGTCATAGCATTTTTGAACAGAAAAAACAGTGAAGAACTAGAAGAGTTGAAATCTGTTGACAGAATAGAGGCCATCCTTCAAATTAAAAAAGTTCTGAATAAGAGAAACATGATGAATAATTTGGAAGACAGGTGTAAAGATATGAACTTGGCCATCACAAGATTTTGGGCCAAAAACAAAGTATTATCAGAAGCAGGTTTACCAGAAATTAATGCATTGAATGACAAATTAATGCCACAGAAGCATTATGATCAGAAAATTAGAGCTCATGGTAAGGAGCAAGCTAAACAGCCATTTCCACAAGGATCTCCAAGTGGAAAATTACTTCTTCAATATTTTGAAAATTTATTCTTTTTGGAAAATGAAATAAATCATATGTTCACAGTAAAGCCAAACTTTGCCAAATATACAGAGGCTGATGAAAGTTACAGGAAACTAAAGAATATGAAGATCCCCACTGCTGAATAGTGGAAAAAATTCACAGATTTGATGTGAATTTGATAGGTAAAGAGAAAGAAAATTACATCAAAAGTCATATTCTACTGTTACTTTATGGTGAAAAATCAGTGGCAAAGTGTATCAAGGTCAAAGTGTATCAGTAAAATCAAATTGTTATTGCTGGTCATTTTTCAATTACAGCAGTGAAACAATGAAAAGCAGAGATAAAGAGTATCAGAACAGAAGGTGAAAAGGAAGAGTATTCAACAAGTCATCTTCCACGAGATAAAGTTTCACTTGCCAGCAATACTTACAGCACATCATAAAGCCTTTTTAATTAGAATAATCAGTTCTATTTTTTCTTGTAAAAGAGGATAGCTTGCAAACTGTTTTGCTGCTGTCCCTCTTCTTATGTTGCATTTCCTATTTTTCTTTAAAATATTATCTCAAACTCTGAGATATTTTGTAAACAATTTATGTGTATAAATACTTCATAATTCTAAGTATTCAGGGTGGAATAAAATTTCTCAAGACTACTATAGTCATTTTACTGGACATATTGAAGTTTGCGTGAGTCAATTAGCGAAGCAGTAGTCTGGAAATGAGATTAGAGACATCATAACTAAGGATTATCGTGGTGACAAGATAAGTCTCGTATTTTTTCCCGTTTTCAGTGTTATTCTTTAAAAGTTTACATACATTCATTTGATGTGTTTCTATTCTTTAATGATCAACTTAGGAGAAATTAAATAGGATTAGTGATAATAAGCTCCCTGTTTTAAACTAGTTGGCATTTCTATGTTTTCTGCTTGATGACTGGACCATAGAATTCTTAATTGCTCTAGGTCCCAGTTTGATCCCCTTCTTCAATCCTCTTTTCTGTAACTTAAGGATTCTTAAGTGCCCTCTTGTTCATATTTCACCCATTCCATCAAAAAATCCTATTTCAAAGCCTTAGAAGGTCATCTATCCCGCCCTTAGTACATTTGCATCTTTAAGTCTTATTTCCTAGCTTTACTTGCCTAGAGAGTTGACTCCATTGCCCAATGTTCTGGTAGATCCCTCTGGTTTACCTTGAAACACCTTTTATTCCTACCACACTTCTAAAATCAGTCCTATTGCTCACTCATAGCTAGCCTAAAACCCTTTACCAAAACAAAGCTAAATCTTTAGGAGAGATCCCTCTCCGGAGCTCAGGAAGGCTAGATCCTGAATTACCAAAGCGGTTTTTGGTTACCCTTGGTTTTCTTAACTACAAAAATCCGCATCCCACAACCTAAGAATTACTAGGGTGATAACATATTGGCGACCATACTGGGGAACTAACCACTCTCCAGTTTTAATTTTAATCTTGAAGGAAGATTTTTAATTATATATTTTCTACTTTAAGATTGAGTTTAAAGGTTGTGGGTATTTTACCCAATAAACATTCTGGCTACCAAGAAAGTCTACTACACTAGATCCAACCCTGATCCTAATCCTCCAGAGATAGTAGATAATCCAGACCAGATAGGAAAAAAGAAGAAAAAAAATTTGATAGTTCTAAAACTGAGATGAGATATCTCTGAGAAGAGCTTATTCTTTACCCAAAGAATTGATAAGCTTATCAGAAATTGATTTTGACTTAAAGTTTGAAAAATATTTATTTAGAACAAAATCTGAATCGGATTTAAAAGAAATTTTTTTATATCTAGTTTTTACTTCTTATGTGAGTGAAAAACACAGAATTATTTCTATTCCCACTAAATCAGATCAAACTGAAAGTAAAATTCCAGTAAAAAGGGTAAGTGTCACAAAAATTAAAGACATTGAAGAAGCTGTTAAGTTAGCAAATTTTTTGTCTAAATTTAAACCGCCAGTTTCTGAGCTATATACAACAGTCTTTCTAGCATTAGATTCTACTCTATATGCTGCGACATCATTTATTGATTCTACTGTCAGTTCACCTAAAGATCCCATAAGCCCTGAGTTGCCTCTGCCCCATAGAATCATATACTCATCATATCCACAATCCACAGCTAGTTCATCAACCGATCCATTCATCCCTGAGTTGCCCTTGCAACCCAAAGTAGTATATCCATCATTTACCCAGCCCATTACAACTACCATTAGCCATACTACTTATTTTTCACACCCATTACCAAACTCTTCGAGTACATCCATTATAGTAACCAAAACTATCCTTATCACTACAACTTTACCTCCCAGTTCAGCTAAAATCCAAGCCATGGCAGCCTGATATGCTCCCTTAGTCTTACCTCAGAATCTCCATGACATGCCCCAGAACTATCAAAAAGATATTCCACTGTTTGATAATCTTTCACAGATTACTGCACAACAACATATTACTAGAATGAATGATTTCTGGGAAGTCTATGAGATAGATGAATCTGATGTCTAAATGAGGTTGTTTGCTCAGAGCTTAATTGGAGAAGTAAAAACCTGGTTTAAAAGTTTAGGAGCTGGTAGCATAGCAGACCTAGCTGCATTCCATAGAGCCTTCCTAAATAAATGGGAGAAAAAGAAGAACCCTATGCAAATACTATCTGAGTTTGATGCTATCAAGAGAGCCCCAAATAAGTCTGTCCAAGACTTCTGCACAAGACATAACAGTGTCTACAATGCCATTCCTGCAGACCTTAAACCCACCACATATTCTGTGCTACTAAAATTCCCTAATTGCTTTGATGTAGACATGGCTTACCAACTTAGGGAAAGGGATGAAAATACTTTAGAACAAATGCAACAAAACGCTGTAGGGGTAGAAATAAATATACTTGCAAAGAAGGCCAGACTGAGAAATGAAAGAAGGGTTACTATTAAAGAAGAAGCATCTCACTTAGATGGTAAGTTTGATTTCATTACTAAAGCGGTAGAAAAAGTAGTTGATAGACTGGATCAAATTGAAAAGAAACCACAATGGGACAATCAATCCCAGATCCAGAATCCCAATTACAGAAAAAATAGCAACCTCGGGAAAGGTAAAGAACCTTCCCCTGATCAAAATATAAGAACCCCATTCTAAGAAAACTTTGCAGAAAGTTCACAAAACAGTGTTGACGAGGAGGAAGACATCAACATTGTTATGGGGATTGATGAAAACAATACCATTTTCCTCACCCAGGAGAACCAAGAACTCTTTGAACTTCAACAGTTAATAGTAGAATCTAGAGAATCCTATGATTATAAACAAGGTTATGATTTTGAAATAAACTAAATTCACAGTCAATACAACCTTAGGAGCAATAAAACCAATGAACCTGTCATAAAGAATAATGCTCCAAACCAACAAGAACAAAACAAAAAGAAGACTGATACTTCTAAATCAAAATTCTTGTAGATTCTTCCTAGAGATAGCAAACAGAGTTCAAATCCGACCAGTCCTAAAAAGCAGCAAGGCCCAAATATTGTAGATATTACTGACGAGGTGGCACAATCTTCCAAAGATGTTTCAAAAGCTAATTCTTTCAAAGCCACAAATTCAACAACAGTCATTGAGCCAAGAAATAATCATACTGACTTTAAAATATCAAATCCTAAACCTTATGTTGAGAATCCTAAAACTGATAAAACTTCTGCTAACCCCCAAAATATTCCTGAAAAAACAGTTAAGGATAGCATAAACCAAGAAACTCAGACAGAAGACAAGAGAAGAGCTCAAAACAAAGGAAAAAGATTAGAAACTCAAGAAAAGTCATTACAAACCACAGTTCCCAAAGAAGAAGTGATTCAAGCCATTAGATCTCAGCCAAAATTTAATATGCAGTCTGAAATATCCTAGTTAAAAATAGTTGTTCCTTTAGTAGAACTAGCTAAAAATGATTTGTATAGATCTATGATTTCTGATGCATTGAATGTGAATGAGAATTAAGATACAATTAACATGAACGAAGATAGGCCTGAATTGATTTTTGGTCCCAATGTAGATGGAAAGCATTCATATGGGTTGGTACCCCCATTTTATTTAAGTCTTACCGTACATGACCAAATATTACATAATACTATGCTAGATACTGGAGCTTCCCACAACTTAATGCCTAGAGCTATAATGGAAACTATTAATATAGACATAACCAGACCCTATAAAGACCTATTTTCATTTGATTCATCAAAAGTCCAATGTATACGTTTGATTAAATATCTGTGTGTTAACCTAGTCCAATATCCTGGTAAGAGTATGATCATGGAAGTTGTAGTAGTTGACATCCCGCCAAAGTATGGCATGCTTGTTTCTCGCTCATGGGGAGAAAAGTTGCAGGGATCTCTACAACTGGATATGAGTTATGCTACTATCTCGGTATTTGGACAGCCTAAAAAGCTTTACAGAGAAACCTTGATGAAGTACATGATCAGTAGTGTAGGCAGACCTACAAATTATCCAATTTATGCTACTCCCACTGATCTTGTTTCTTTTATTCTCAGTAACTCTGATCAAAATGAAAATACAACTTAACTTACTGATAAAAAAATTAAAATCATGGATGATATATTGTTCATGAAGCTTTGTGGCATTTAGATTTTGATGGATCTGTTAATAAATTTGGAGCTGGAGCTGGTGTTTGGATTACAAACATTGAAACAAGCCATTCTAAAGGACATGCTTTTAGATTAAACTTCAAATGCACCAATAACATGGCTGAATACGAAGCGTTAATCTTAGGCCAACAAATTATTATAAAAAAGGGAGGAAAAATAATAATGGTTATGGGTGATTCTGAACTAGTTATAAAACAAATAAACGCAGAGTATTCAGTTCACAACCCCAGACTTGCAAGATACAGAGAAACAATATTGGAATTGCTTGAGGAATTGTTAGAAGGTAATTTTGCTATCATCCCTCGAGATCAGAGCATACAGGCCCATTGCTTAGCAACTTTTGCCAGCAGTTGTAAATTTCCTTTTTCACCATTGCAAAAATACACTGCTGAGATTAAACATAGGCCTATTGTTTCTGATACTGTGAAATATTGGCAAATTTTTTCAGAGGATCAACAAATTTATCACTTTTTGAATAATGAGCATGAATTACAAAATTTTCAAATCGATAACGACTGTAACATAGATTCACCTTGTGATATAGATTTAAATTTCTGTCAAATAGATGATTTAGATAATTTAGATGTACATAAGTTTGAAAAGCCTATTATTTTTACTCAAAGTGACATTGATGAAATGGAAAAATTAGACATAGAGGAATTGATTGAAGATGAAATAGATTTGATTGATTTAAAGAATAATATTTTACCCAGAGGTTTAACTCCTCTAGAAGACTTATTTAACTCCAATGATGTGCCCATAAGGCCAAAAATGGAACCAGTTAAGTCTGACATAGAAGAGTATAACTTAAGGACAGATGAAAAACCAAGAATAATCAAACTATCCAAATTCTTATCATCAGATGAAAGGGCTAAATACATTTAACTTTTAAAAGAATTTCGAGATGTCTTTGCATGGAGCTATGAAGACTTAAAAACTTACAACATGGAAATTATCCAACATAAAATTAATTTAAAAGAAAATCAAAAACCTTTTCAACAGAAACTCAGAAAGATTAATCTGGTTTTGTTACCCTTAATAAAAAAACAAGGCATTAGAATAGACCCTGCAAGAATTGAAGCAATTCTAAACATTCAACCACCAAGGAACATTAAAGAACTCCAACCATTCTTGGGAAAGATCAATTTTCTAAGAAGATTCATATCAAATATGGCTGAGATTATAAAAGATCTTAATAACATGCTTAAAAAGGACTCCTCAATTAAATGGAAAATAAACGCCAAACAATCTTTTGAATCTATCAAACAGCCCTTGACTAAAGCACCAGTCCTTATCAGTCCAGATTACACAAAAGATTTTATAATATTTTCCTTTGCATCTGAACATACCATAGCTACAGTTCTTCCGCAGAAAAACAATCAAGGCTTTGAACAACCCATTGCATTTTTTAGTAAAGCTCTCATAGATGCACCACTAAAATACAACATAATAGAAAATAGGCTTTGGCTCTGGTTAAAGCTATAAAAGATTTCTGAGTGTATATACTTCATTCACACATAATTGCATATTTCCCTAATGGAGTAGTTAAAGACATTTTGACTCAAGATGGACCAGATAGTAGGAGAGGAAAGTGGATAGCCACAATCCTTGAATATGATCTGGAAATTAAACCAACTAAACTCATCAAAGGGTAGGGTTTAGCTAGACTGATGGCTGAATCAAATTGCAATGCCTTAGATATTAATTTCATTGCACAAGTAGATGAACAGGAGGAGATGGCGACTCCATCGATCAGTGAGGCCTATCAAGACTCACCATGGTACTCTGATATAATCTTTGTACTAACAAATTTACAAGCTCCTCCTGGATTGACAAAAACCAAGGCAAGATTCATCAAGAAAAAGGCAATGAGGTTCTGTATCTTAAATAATGCACTGTATTGGAGAGAAAGTACTGGAATTTTACTTAATTGTTTATTGAAATCTGAGGCTGACAAGATCCTTGAGGAATTTCATGCAGGTGACTGTGGAGGCCATCTATACTGGAAGAGAACAGCTGATAAAATACTCAGAGCTGGTTTTTACTGGCAATCTTTATTTTCAGATGTTAAAAATTTTGTTACCTCTTGCCATCAATGCCAAATTTTTGAAGGTAAACAGAAACTATTACCTTTACTTCTGAAACCAATTTCCACTGAAAAACCATTTCAACTATGGGGGTTAGACTTCATAGGTGAAATTCATCCTCCATATTCAGTTCAACACAAATGGATTCTAACTGCTACTGATTACTTTACTAAGTGGATAGAAGCAATTCCCACTAGGCAAGCTACAGACTCAGTTAATATCTCATTCATAGAAAGTAATATTTTGTCTAGATTTGGATTCCCACACAAAATTATCACTGACAATGCTGCTACTTTCAAATCGAAAAAGATGATTTCCTTTTGCCATAAATACCATATTACCTTAGGTCATTCCACAACATATTATCCCCAAGGTAATGGTCTGGCCGAATCCTCAAATAAAATTTTAGTCAACATCATCAAAAAACTACTCCAAGACAATAAAAAGACATGGAACAAGAAGCTGGTCTATGCCCTTTGGGCTGATAGACTTACTACAAAAAATTCTATAGCAACTTCACCATATCAGATTGTTTATGGTACAGATGCAATTTTTCCTTCTTCCTTGGGTGTCCCAGTCATGAAGATTATCTAGGAATCACAGGTAGAAACTAATGACATTCAAAAAAGAATCAATGAAACCATACACCTTCAAAAAAATAGAGATGAAGTTTATGAAAAGTCACAAGTTTTACAGGACAAGATTAAAAAGATTTTTGATAAAAGAGTTAAGGAAGATGAATTTTTCATAGGAGATCAAGTTTTAAGATGGGATGCAAGAAGATAGGATAAAGGTAAATATGGGAAGTTTGACTTTCTATGGTAGGGACCCTATGTAATATATGGTTACAGAGGCAATAATTCCTTTTTCATTAAGAATTTGGATGGAACCGAGCTTCAAGAAGGACCAGTTAATGGAAGGATGTTGAAACATTACTATTCCTCACAAGTCACTTAACAGTTGGATCTATTTACTTTATCATTGTACATATTCATAGTCAGAGTGTAAATTGGATTGGATATATTATCTACAAAGTTGAAGCCCGAAGAGAAGGCCCTGAGCTTTTCAATATAAGATATCATAAATATGATTGTTGTAGAAAACAGAAGACATTTACAGGATCACCAAGGATAATGGATAAGGCTACTGATCTTAGAGTTCTTGGCATTTCACAAGGAAAAGCCATCCTCAAGTGAAGCCGATGTTAGCAACCTATGATATAGTGGTCATAATTTTGACTTGATTGTTGATAATCTTGTAAATATGTACATACTTTGCCTTCTGCAAGTTGTATTCACATATTTTGTAAGAAAATCAAAAAAATCAAAAATCAAAAAGAGGGTAAAAAGTCATAAAAGAATAAGCAAAGGACTTAGAAAAAATAAAAGACCCCAAAATAAAAATGAATAAAACATGAAAGTGTGCAAGCATAAATGCCACTACTTTTTACTCTTTGACTATGGCAGAGTGTCAATAAATGCCGTAGTCCATGATGAGTTAAAAAATTTAATCTTAACTTGTCATTTTTTCAATTTCACTTGTTGTAGATAGAGAATAATGAGTTGTCATACTGTTTAATCATGACAATTCAGTTGAGAAATAAAATGAATCCAATAGTTTAATCTGGATTCATGGATGAAATGAGTGTAGAATTATATAGTTTACTTGCTTTCAGAAAAAATAAATGCTGTGAAGGTTGCTAGCTTAAATGCACCTTACTAAAAAGGAAGAAAAAATGTTAGCATGGTAAGCTGGGTAGGTAGAAGAAGGTGAAAAGTCTCAATGTAAATATCATTCATCATGGGCTGCAAAATAACTAACTTCCCCTTCCCATAGTCATGAAACATTCTAAACTATCAATCAGAAAGGCACAAGGCATTTCCTTGACTTTTGTTGAGACCGGGCCCAAGTCTCTATGACTGATCAGTTGAAAGTGTAAAATGTCTATGTTAATCCCTAAACTCACATCATTTACCATTCATGCATTCATCCCCCTAAATAATCCTAAGTAAAACACCAATTTTTACTTAAAGGCATTATAATTCCCCATTTGGTTAACTTCCTTCATCATTTGAAAGCATTAAACCCTCAAAATTACATTATATCTTAAGTTAAAGTGATAAGATCAATGCAAATTATATTTTGAAATTCACTTTACTTGTTATGTTTATGTGTTTTGAGTATACCATGTCCTGTTTTCATATTAACTTTAATTTATGTATTAACTCCCTATAGAAATGACCTTCTCCTATTTATATGTAACTCCTTTTTATATAATAAACCCAAAAACCCACTTATTATAATTTTAGCCAAAGTTTATAATTCCCACATGTTTAATAAAAACCCACATTATAACCCCCTTTGGCTAAAATATATCTTTATATAGTGTCCCGCCCCTATGGTAATTAAATCACCTTGGTTTAATTAACCATATAATAAAAATATATGAAAAAACCTTTGAAACATGTTTTATATATGTTTTAAGCAAAAATATCGAAGTTTCATTTAAACTAAACTTCAAAGAAAAAAACCCATTCATTTGTTCATTTTCCCTTACCCGACTCATCTAACCCAAGGTTAAACCCTAACCTAACCCTTTTCTCCCTGATACATATCCCATACCCCAATTGTTAACCTGGGTTAAAGCCCTTTTATACCCCTCCCGACCACGTTTCCTATATACAAAGTATGTTTGTATATAAAACATAACCATATCCCTTTCTCCATCGGATTGAATTTCAACCCTCCGATCTCCAAATCCCATTTAATCCAATGGTTGAAAATCAACGCGACAGTCTAATACATCTCCATCCCTCCCCCGTCGCGTAAAATAACAACTGTTCGATCTTATTTTATTTCCAAGATCGTATGGCCCTAAATGAACCCGATGACTTACCTTTCCCTGCATCTTTCCTTTTGATCATGACCGTTCGCTTGTTGAAGCGAGATCCGACGACGCCAGTTCATTTTCGCGCCCATAAAGTAATCAACTGATGTTTTGGAAAATTCACGTGATATGGGTTTTTTTTCTGAAACCACCCTGTGTCGACGTGTCCTGATATGATTGGATCACGTTCGAAAAGCGATTTACCACTTACCCCTCTAGAGCTACGCGAATACCACCCAGTAGTATTCCGAAACCACTCCCGCCTAACCTTTATTTAATATAATTTAACTATAGTTTAAACTATGGTTTAATACGTTAAAACCCAATGTTTTCATAACATTTCACCTATTCACGCTTTTAACCTGTGAAACCTCCGCATAGCTTATTTTCATCTAATTTTCACCATTGTGCGCCATTACACCTTTGTGAGCCTGTGCAGAGCCATTTTCACCATTTTCAAACCTACCAATGCCAATTTCAAGCCATTTTCCTTGCAACTCAACACGAAGAGCCAAAGTACCCTCTGATAGACCAATTCAGCAGAATTGAAGACTACGCTCAAACGTGAAACGTCTTCGACCAAAATTATACCTTTTAAAGGTATTTTTCGTCAAACTTAACCAGAAAAGCTTCAATTTCCAAAAGAAAAAGCACCAATTTTCAATTATTGCCTGTAATTATCTTAATTACCCACACAAAAATTGCAAAAAACATCCAAAGTACAGGGGAAACTCTGTCAAATTTTCCCCAAAATTCTTCATTTCCGTTTTTGCAAGTTTTATCCATACCCTGGTCATTTTCACTGCAAGAATTGATCATAACCTTTCTTCTAAGAATTAAAACCCTCTTTTCATCTGAAACTTTTCTCAAAACCCTATTTTACCAGAGATATTCTCCAAAAATCCCTTGTTTCAAACAAAAGAACTCAGCAAACAGTCTAAGCTTGCTTTGTTCAATTAAAAAATGACAAAGAAACAAGTAACCCCCAAATCAGGAGGTCCAAAACATCAAAAGAAAGCCTTTGCTAAAATCCCTCAGCTTGAGTCTTCTAAACTTGATAAACCTACCCCTGCACTCACTGTTGATTCCACAGAAGTTGCCAGGCCTGTCCAACCTCCAGTTACTTCACAAGAAAATAGTCCTCTGGTTGACCTTGACTACAGAATATTGGACCCTTTAGTAGAGTTCAATTTACTTGATGGCTATAACTGGTGTTTTGGAAAATCTGTAGAGAAAGATGACAAAGATATACCAGTCTGGGATTCCATTCTTCCAAAGTACATTGTCCCTCTTACTCATTCTACCCCTGATTTTGTCAGATTGTGTCAGTCCTATTATCTTCTAGACCAAAGGTGCAATTTAAATAAAGACAGAGAGGTCATATTTTACATCAATGCAGAATCCATAAACTCTATGCTGCAACTAAATCCTGACCCCAATGTTGCTTCATTGTCAATAGAGGATTTAACTCAGCTTTACTTAGACCTTGATTTTTCTTCTAAGTTCAAAGTCTTCCAGAATTTGTCCCAAACAGGTTGATATCCCTAAGCTCAATCCTCCATTTGATACTTTTGATTTTCCAAATGAAACCAGAAAGATTGTCTCCATGATATCATTCATACTAGGATATAATAGTGATGAATTCACTGATGTTTCTATCCTAGGTTTTCTATCTACTCTGAGTCCTGGCCAGTCTCCATCCATTGTGTACAATTTTTCCAAATTCATTGCAGAAAACATGCACTATCAATTGTCCAGATTGTCAGAAGAAGAAGTCTTTAGATATACCTCATATCTACTTCATCTCTTTTTGTATTATCAAGCAGACAAGTTTCCTATTGAGTTTCAGAAGATAGATCCAGAAGGGAATGTACTTTCATTTGTGTTTTGGTCATCAATTCTGAGAAAATGGAACAAGGAATACAACTATGTAGACTTTAATAACTTGTTTTTAGTACCTGCTATGAATTTACTGAATAAAGAACAAACCCCTAGAATTAATGAAGAAACAAAGAGGATCTTACAGCTATCTGAGAGCTGTAAAACAGGGGATTGGTACTTATACAAGAGTTACACAGAGATTAGAGTATATGGTGGACACTTGGCCCCATATAAATTGCCAAGATTTGTGACAACAAGGATATTTGCTTTACAATATTTGAGGCAGCTGTTGAATGCAGATGAAGTCAATTTCATAGCTTCTAGAAAAAATACTCAGTTCAAATTGAAAAATCAAGTTGGGCCATTCATTGTAAACAACAGAGAAGCAGCAAATGAAATTAATGTCAAGTAGAAAGAATATAAATTCCCATATATTTTTATGTGGAATTATGATCCTCAGGGTATTTTAAGCATGATAAGATTGAAATGCAAGTTGCCTGCCTTCTTGCATGATCCCAAGCCCCAAATTGAAAAATATGCAAATAAACTTGAATGGGAGCCAAATACTTTATTTGATGATGAATCACAAAGCATGCAGGGAAACAGTGGAAAAGATAAACAGGTTGATCAAACATAGGTGGTTACAGTGAACGAAGAAATTGAAATTCTTCATAAAAGAAGCGGAAAAGAAGATAGCTTCACAGCTAAAACTATTCAAGATAAGAGATTCAGAATTCCCTACAATAAGAAAAGTAAATTGACTAATGAAGAAAGGGATAAAGCTGTCAATGTTGAAGATAACAATGGTCATGAAACTGATGATGAAGCAACAAGGATAGTAACTGAAACACTCAAAGAGCTTCAAAATGTCCAACTTGGAGCATAGCAAAAAGATACAGTCATGGTGGATAAACAAACGAAGGTTGATATGCCATCTTCTTCTAAAGAACCTGACAATACAGAGTCAGATATTCAAATCGGGTTCAGACAAATCAAAGAAAAGAATGAAGAAATCAAAAGTGAAGCATATTCCAAATTCCTTAAATAAAAGCCTGGGAATAAAGATAGACTCCTTTCAGCTTTTGATTATTCTTCTAATAAATTGGTGATGTCATTTCTCAAGCCTACAGTGGCTGATCCAAAAACTATTGCAGATTATTCAAAGACAGACCTGGAAGTTGAAGAAGATGCTATCCATGAATTGGACCAAATAGAATTCCACAGAAGCAATACAGAGATGCTGTATTCTAAAATAGTCAATAAGACTATGAATTCTATCAGGCTTGAGAAAACATTGATAAACCTCCAAACTCAAATGAAATTGGATAAAGCCTCATTATATGCCAATAACTTGAAGATCAAAGCATTAGAAGACTTGGTGATTGAAGCAGGAGCTGATCCAGCTAACATTGAAGTTGCAAAGGCTTTAATTAAACAGAAAAATGAAGATATAGCTGCCCTCAGAAAACAACTAAAATTGCCTCAAAGTGAAAATCCTCAGGCAAAAGAAATCCTTCAGCAGAAGACAGAAAATGATGAACTAAAACAACTTTTTCTAAAAATGACAACCCAGATAAAGGAAATGGAAAGCCAAATAGAAGCTTTCATGCATGAAAATGAAAATCTGAAGAAAGCTCAACATGTTTTCATTCCTACAGTGATCCCAACTGTAAGTACAGTTGTTCCATATACATTAGCAGAACACTTGGCACCATAAGGAGCATTGGCAACTGCAGTGCCAATCACTTCTCATGACATCTCTACCTCTTCTTCATCAACCTCACAGATAAACATAGTAGAGGAAAATGCTGCAATAATCAGAGCCATGGAAGATATGTCTTTAAAAGATAAAGAAATACCCATTTTGAAAGGAATCATTAAAAATATGGAAACTTCTAAAAGAGATACATTAATTACTTCCAAAGGGCATGAACAGAGGGCTGATAGATTACAAGAACAAGTAAAAATTCTTCAACAACAGTTGAATCTTATAGATCAGGTTGCATACATAAAAAATCATTTATGGACAAAAATCATTGAAGGCATTCACTCACAATGGCCTTATATTCAGATAATTTATGAGCAGAAAGAGTTACTACAGGCTGCAAATGCAGAAATTGATGAAACCAAGAAATAAATTGAAAATAAGCCACCACAAGCAGTTCAAGTCATAGCATTTTTTAACAGCAAAAACATGGAAGAATTAGAAGAGTTGAAAATTGCTGATAGAACAGAGGCCATCCTTCAAATTAAAAAAGTTCTGAATAAGAGAAACATGATGAATAATTTGGAAGACAGGTGTAAAGATATGAACTTGGCCATCACAAGATTTTGTTAAGCCCCTATATTGATAGTGTAGTCCCTTATTATGTTAGTCTAACCCCCCTTATCATTATTGTTGTACCCCTGTAACCCCCATATTGTTATTATTGTGCCCTTACATTATTATTGTTAGGTCGGCTAGGATTACATTGTGGCCCCACTAGGATTATATTGTGGCCCCATGGACTCCTATATATAGAAGGAGGTTTTGGTCATTTGTATCATCCAAGAATTGTTCATTTATGTAATGTATTGGAGGTTTCCCCTCGAAGTGGCTGATTTCTAAGGCGTTGATCTCTCTTTTCTTCTATTTTTGGAGTTGGTTTCATAACATTTGGTATCAGAGCTTTGGATTCTAGGGTTTTGTTGCTCCAAACAGGTCATCGTGGCATTTTCGCTATAACTTGTTTTCTATGAATTTTCAGAAGCTGAAATTTTTAGGGTGCGAAGCTGAAATCCTGAGGAAGATTTTCTAAAAATTTCAGAGATTGGTGCGCAATATTTTCTGAGATATCATCTGTGGAAGTTAGGTCTTGTTTCAAGCTCCTAAATAGGTCATCGTGGATTTTTGCTATACATTTTTTTCTACGAAGGTTCAGAATCTGAAATTCCTATGGTGCGAAGCTGAAATCCTGAGGAAATTTGTCAAAAAATTTTAGAGCTTGGTTTGCAATATTTTTGGAGATATGATCTGTGGAAGGTAGTTCTTTTTCAGGCTCCTGAATTGCATCTCAAAGAGGTGATCGTGGGAAAAGTTCAATAACTCTCTCTCTGGGCAGTGGATTTGAGTGCCGTAAAAATTGGTTGCAAGTACACGGATTGTAGTTTCTTGGCTATCAATTTCAAAGACAAAGGACGAAACAGTGACACGTGGCAAGTCCTACAAGTTTGCTCTACTGAACCAGTCCAGAATTAGGTCATTGTGGGAGATTGGACACAACTTTGTCTTGGAGAATCCAAATCAGGTCAGAACTGTGGCATTCAAAAGAGAATTCAGAGGGCTACTTCAGTGCTTAATTTCAGATATTGAAGATCCACAATCACAGAGATAATACAATTTCAATATCGAGCTCCTCAAAGCAAGAAAAAGGTGTGTATTGTTTTTTCCGAATTGCATAAGTCTTGTTTGAAGAATCAAGTTGAATTGATTCCAAGGGCATATTGAAGAATTTTTGTCAGTAATGGGTTGTATTATGCCTCCAAAAAATAATTCCATGCCCATTAAGCCCTCAGAAAGCTATACTATGACGCATGAGGAGGAAGAATTGCAATATGAGATATCAAAATTACGGTACCAAGTGCAACAAATTTCGATCTTATGAAGAGCAACCAAAGATGACATAGATGGTTTAAAAGAAAAAATGGAGGCTAATTTGGATGGTTTGAAGGATCAAATAAAATCTATTATGGATGATAAAGTAGTGGAATATCACAATGAGCATCAACAACAAGTTCTCCAACTCTCAAAGGATAACCTAACTTTGGTGCAAAATCAAATGAAACAACCGGAAGATCAATATCACATCGAAAGAAGTTCTGAAGCAGCCACAGAAACAAGAAATCAACAAGTACAATCAATTTCAAATTATCTTAGCAAGTGGAAGAACTTTCCTGTAGAAGATTCCACATGGGACGATGAGAATTTTATACAGAAGCATCAAGAAATAATCAAGCGTTGAGGACAACACTTGTTTGAAGGAGAGGGGCATGTTAAGCCCCTATATTAATAGTGTAGTCCCTTATTATGTTAGTCTAACCCCCCTTATCATTATTGTTGTACCCCTGTAACCCCCATATTGTTATTATTGTGCCCTTACATTATTATTGTTAGGTCGGCTAGGATTACATTGTGGCCCACTAGGATTGCATTATGGCCCCATGGACTCCTATATATAGAAAGGAGGTTTTGTAAATTGTATCATCCAAGAATTGTTCATTTATGTAATGTATTGGAGGTTGCCCTCTCGAAGTGGCTTATTTCTAAGGCGTTGATATCTCTTTTTCTTCTATTTTTGGAGCTGATTACACAACAGATTTTGGGCCAAATACAAAGTATTATCAGAAGCAGGTTTACCAGACATTCATGCATTGAATGAAAAATTAATGCCACAGAAGGATTATGATCAGAAATCAGAGCTCATGCTAAGGAGCAAGCTAAACAGCCATTTCCACAAGGATCTCCAAGTGGCAAAGTACTTCTTCAATATTTTGAAAATTTATTCTTTTTGGAAAATGAAATCAAGCATATGTTCATAGTAATTTGCCAAATATACAGAGGCTGATGAAAGTTACTGGGAAACTAAATAATTTGAAGATCCCCACTGCTGAACAGTGGCAAGAATTCACAGATCTGATGTGAATTTTACAGGTAAAGAGCAAGAAAATTACATGAAAATTCATATTCTACTGTTACTTTATGGTGAAAAAATCAGTGTCAAAGTGTATCAGGGTCAAAGTGTATCAGTAAAATCAAATTTATACTGCTGGTCATTTTTCAATTACAACGATGAAACAGTGAAAAGCAGAGATAGAGAGTATAAGAACAGAAGGTGAAAAGGAAGAGTATTCAACAAGTCATCTTCCACGAGATAAAGTTTCACTTGCCAACAATACTTACAGCACATCATAAAGCCTTTTTAATTAGAATAATCAGTTCTATTTTTTCTTGTAAAAGAGGATAGCTTGTAAACTGTTTTGTTGTTGTCCCTCTTCTTATGTTACATTTCCTATTTTTATTTAAAACATTATCTCAAACTCTGAGATATTTTGTAAACAATTTATGTGTTTAAATACTTCATAATTCGAAGTATTCATGGTGGAATAAAATTTCTCAAGACTACTATAGTCATTTTTCTGGACATATTGAAGTTGATGTGAGTCAATTAGCGAAGCAGCAGTCTAGAAACGAGATTAGAGACATCATAACTAAGGATTCTCGTGGTGACAAGATCAGTCTCGTATTTTTTCCTATTTTCAGTGTTATTCTTTAAAATTTTACATACATTCATTTGATGTGTTTCTATTCTTTAATGATCAACTTAGGAGAAATTAAACAGGATTAGTGATAATAAGCTCCCCGTTTTAAACTAGTTGGCATTTCTATGTTTTCTGCTTGATGACCAGACCATAGAATTATTAATTTCTCTAGGTCCCAGTTTGATCCCCTCCTTCAATCCTCTTTTCTGTAACTTAAGGATTCTTAAGTGCCCTCTTGTTCATATTCCACCCATTTGATCCAGGTGGATATCGGTGGCCTCCCACCTATTCCATTTGGACCCGCAGCATCAATTCTTTCAGTTTTCCAGCTTCAACACAGCTTACTATTTATAGCAGGTTTTCGGGTCCTACACACCCGGAGCTGTTTTGGGGCATTAATAATCCAGGTGGATATTGGTGGCCACCCATCGAGTCCATTTGAACCCCCACCATCAGTTATTTCAGTTTGTAAGTTTCGGCACAGCTTACTATTTTTGGCAGTTTTTCGGGTCTTAAACTTCCGGAGCCGTTTTGAGGCCCTAAACGGCGCTTTTGGGAAAACGAAGATATACAGATATAACCATAGATACAGAGATGCAGCGGAAGTAATGCTTCATTTTATTAATAAACGAATGACTGCAATAAGCTTACAAACATAATGGAAATAAGCTAGGGCGCTGGCAGCGTATCTCTGAGAAGAGATGTGGCGTACGCAGGCCTCTGAACTGTGTTACATTGAGGCTCGCAGGCCTATTACAGAAATAATGGAAATAAATGAGCTAGGAAACTGGCATCGTATCCCTGAGAAGAGATGTGGCGGCTACCAGCCCCTGAATTGTGTTACAATGCAGACATGATGGAGATGCGGCGAGCTAGGGCACTGGTAGCGCTTATCCCTGAGAAGAGATGTAAGAGCAACATGGGTCCATGGACCAATGTTGCTCATTCAAAAATTGAAGTCCTCGGATATATCTTTCTAACAAGCTATTGAGCGCGTCAAACGGAGATCGGAAGTTTAAGACCCGAAAAACTGCCAAAAATAGTAAGTTGTGCCGAAACTTACAAACTGAAATAACCGATGGTGGGGGTTCAAATGGACTCGATGGGTGGCCACCAATATCCACCTGGATTATTAATGCCCCAAAACGGCTCCGGGTGTGTAGGACCCGAAAACCTGCTATAAATAGTAAGCTGTGTTGAAGCTGGAAAACTGAAAGACTTGATGCTGCGGGTCCAAATGGAATAGGTGGGAGGCCACCGATATCCACCTGGATCACCATTCCATCAACAAAGCCTATTTCAAAGCCTTAGAAGGTCATCTATCCCGCCCTTAGTACATTTGCATCTTTAAGTCTTATTTCCTAGCTCTTCTTGCCTAGAGAGTTGACTCCATTGCCCAATGTTCTGGTAGATCCCTCTGGTTTACCTTGAAACACTTTTTATTCCTACGACACTTCTAAAATCAGTCATATTGCTCACTCATAGCTAGCCTAAAACCCTTTACCAAAACAAAGCTAAATCTTTAGGAGAGATCCCTCTTCGGAGCTCAGGAAGGCTAGATCCTGAATTCCCAAAGTGGTTCTTTGTTACCCCTGGTTTTATTAACTACAAAAATCCCCATCCCACAACCTGAGAATTAATAGGGTGATAACAGATTCATTACCAAATATTGAAGGAATAATAAGTTCATTAAAAAGAAGAAGAGAAAATTAGGAATGGTTACCTTAAAAACCCTAAAAACTCAATTCAACAGAAAAAATGGAATAAATCATTGATGAAAAGGAAATTGAATCTAATTCGGAAAGTAAAGAAGGAAGCTTTCCTGAAAATTATAGTATGTTTGTCTGTTTGCTAATTAGAATTAAAGGGTCACTTGCGGGAAAGGAAGTTCTCATATCTATCGATCTTAATCAAAAGGATAATTATGTTAGTACAGAATGTGTTAACCAATTAGTGATCCCTAAATCAAATATAATTGAAACAAATTCAATTAAAGAAAATGAAAAACAATATGAAATAAGGAATCTACACCTAAGTATTGGGGAGTATTCCTTGGTCTCGTAATTTACCGTTAAAACCTTATTTTGTAACAATAGTGATATAATTTTGGGTTCGTTGTGGATGGAATCACTAGGGTCATTCATCCTTAATATAAAAAATAAGTTCTTAACATTCTCCTACAAAAAGAAGAAAATAATGCTACAGGACGTTAACTTAAAAACAAATTCAGTGACACATGAAGACATTCAAGAAATTTCAAAAGTAATTTCTCAAGAAGGTAAAAAGGTGATGCAAAATATGCAGAAGAAATTGAAAAAATCAGCATTAACAAGAATGAAGAGGTTTCTCGCCTCAAGGATCACAACAATAAATTACTAATGCAAATTAAGAAGTTGAAGAAAGACAAGAAGTCATTGGAAAACAAGGTGCAACAACTTGTTGAAAAAATGAACATTGATCCAGTAAATGTCACAACTCAAGAAGAAAAGAAAGTTGCAAAAGATACAAACTTCGATGTTGCAGTTCAAACAAGGAACATACTAAGTAAAGGTCTTGTAACCTACTCAATAACATCCTCGCCAAAAGAAAATCAAAGTCAAGAAAAAAAAGTTCCCTATCGACATCCAAATCACGAGAGCAAACAACTCAACCAATATATGTATTCAGAACAGAAACAAACTGATATTCCAAAGAATACTAACGAATCATCATAAGTTTTCAGTCATCGTAAGATTCCACAAAAGATTGATTTAGGATTTTCTGATCCATTCTCGGTGCGACAGTTTTGTTTGTCACTTAGAGGATCATATCAACTTGTATCGACAAATATGACTGCCTCGAGACGAGAAGATGTTCGTAGCAGGAAAAGAAATCGAGGACTTTCATTGAAAAGCTTTGAGGACAAAGCTTCTTGAGGGGAAGGCAATGTAATGAATAAAATAATGTAAATAGTGATTAATTAGTTAATTAGTAATTAGGTTGAAAGTCCATGTCTGATAAGACATAACCTTTCGTGAAGAGGCACCTGTGTAGGTATATAAGCAGGCCTCATTTGTAACATTCAATCATCAATCTCATTCTTCATACATTTTATATAGTAATATTTGTATCTTCATGTATATTTTCATATTCCAAGTGTTTTGGAGTATTTAACTTGAGAAGGAGCTTTATTCACTTCATTATATAAATAATTCAACCTTCAAACCTTCCACTATTATTAGAATTAGTATTATCCTTTTTCTACCTCCTATCATCAACCACCTCAAATATAGTTGGGAGATCGTTTACTAAAAAGGCGTTTCCTCTCAGTCTTGTTAAATTGAAGACCATGGTAGAAAGAAACCAAACATTACTATCCACAACAACCAAGGAAAGCCAATCTTTTCATTTCATTCCATATCTTACAAAATTAATGTATAGTGTTCGTTCAGGGAGCTCTAGTGGGGCTTCTTCCTATGCCGCACTAGCATATCCATATAGGCATAGATTATCTTTCTATGGATTGTAAAGTTAGTAAAAGTTCTTGACCTCAGTGGTGAGAGCATGAACGATGGCAGAGTCGGCGGCCTCTACAATCTCTAAACACACATGGACACACTGCTTACCTCTGATTTAATTATCAAACAAATTCTTCACACAGAGTCGTCTCTCTCTATTTGCAGACTTATTCAACACAAATTTAACAGGGTCATGTGCTTTCAGTTCCTGAATATTTACAATGTCGCAATATTTTCATAACCTTTCCACTAACAAACATGAAAATTCTCTCCTTCAAATTTTCGAGCAATTGAGACCACCAAGCCGAATCAAAATTCACTATTATGACCCGCCGAGAGATGTACAGAGAGTGATCCATCACCTCAAGTCAACCAACACTTTCAAGAAAGCCAGTATCTGTTGCCAAGCAAACATTACAAGACCACCTGGGATATAATGCTCCATGCCTAAGGTGATTAACAAGAAACAAAACCAACCTGAATTTTATCTCTGTGCCTAATTCATGAAATACAATATATGGTTGGCAATGTCTGAATCACAAAAAATTCTAATAATCTTGAAACCATCAATAGTTTGAAGAAAAATATTTCAGCCCTGCTAATTAGCCAATCTTATAAACAAATATGAAAAACCGCATAGAAGTCTCTATGATTAGATGAAAAATTACATCACACCAAATTCAACATTACCAACAATGCACAAAAACTAATTTTGGAATTGTGAGACCTCCAGAATTTTCCTACTTATCAACACTACAGTGATCAGGGATAAGTACTATGTTTGTGCATTTATTCATACAAAAATTCTAAGTCAGTTAATTACCCTTTCAGATTTTAAAGAGTTGTGGCGCTATTTGTTTCTTTGGATTTCAACAAATTGAGATGATGCCACCTTTGATTAATTTAAGGGGTGAGGCTATGCTACCCTTCAACGATAAAATAATTAATATCTTTGACAACTTTCAAGAGGCATCATGGCCAGAAGAGTGTTTAGATGATGAGAATCACAACCATCGTGACATGGGTAATGTATATTGTTAGTATTTTCACATCAGTCATGGAATTTCAGGGAGGGATAACATCTTTCATCATGCGAATGTAGTGGAACATACAGGAGTTGTTGTTAACTATCACGGTTAGTAGGATGAAGAGAAAGAACAAAGTATTATATCTAGAGACTGAAGCAAAGGAATTGGAATTTCACCGTGGATTCTTGGCAAGAGAATGAGCGCATAATAGTAAGAAAGACAAAATGCAAGAGAGAAGAGGATATAGCATGGACAATGTTGAGGAAAAATAATTGCTTGTCATTTAATTTTTCAACCTGGGGGTTTCGTAAGCTTGTGAAGCATGCGTGCACTATATGTGCTAGAAATTATCTTTCAGTTTAGATCAATCTAACTACAAAATAACGAAAACCAATTCATCTAATCTATGAAATCAAATAATGAAAATTAAATTCAACTAACATATGAAATCAAGTAACGAAAAGAAAGAAAGAAAATTCAAAAGAAAATATAACGCGTGCAATCACACTTGCAGGAATTGAAATTTTAATCTAAGAAATCATTTCAAAACATGTAAAAGAAAACAACTAAGGTACATTCAATCACTCTAGCATCCAATATGGAAGTATGATAGAATCACCCTCTTGAGATGATGTATAAGCAACCGATTATACTTTAGTCTTTAAATCTAGGAAAGCAATTAAATCATGCAAAGAAAAAAACTCAATAATTGCATAGGTTGAACATTCAATCACCCAATTTGGAACTATGACAAGTCACCTTCTTGGCATGATCTTTAAGAACACCCAATTATAAAATTGAATGAGGATATAAATCTAGAAAAAAATGTAAAATCATGTAAAAGAAAAGCTCAGTGATTGCATAGGTTGAACATTCAATCACCCAATTTGGAAGTATGACAAGTCACCTTCTTGGCATGATCTTTTAGGAACATTCAATTATAAAATGAATTGATAGTTTGATAAATCTATCCTTTTGATTGTTTTTAGAAATCAAGATTACACAGTTATTCTAAAACTAATACTAAGAAATCAAATTAACTTTAATCTATAAAATAAAGTAAATCTCACACATTTTAGGCAGCTGATCTAAAAGTATGAGAGATGGTAAATCGAGATGCTCCATATGTACGCAAAACCAAATCAAAATAAAATAACATTCATGAGCAAGGTTCCACAATATAACTATGTATTTAAAGCTTGAGCATAACTCCAATTTTACACATGATTTGATAGGAGAAAACTTCCCCTATTTATACAAAAAATGAGAAGCTATCTCATTAGCGAGAGTCCATGAATCTCTCCTTATATCTCTAGAGTTACAATCCAAATATGAAGTGATAAGGCACATGTCTTCTTAGAGTTACAATAGAAATATGAAATGAGACACATATCCTTATGAGCCCATGATCTTCTCCATCCAAATTCGAATTTGGCCTTAGGAGACCACATAAGGGTCTTTTGGAAGCTTCATTTTGACCTACACATGCCAACAAACTCATTCCACTTGTTAGGTATAAGTATGTGCATATTATTTTCTAATTTTTAACCACAAATTCACTTAAAAATTTTAAGAATTAATAAAGTTTGGAAAAACATAAATGTAACCCAATAGTGGTAATGGTAAGGTAAATGTAATGAAATGGAGGTGGAGTGAAGGTGGTAATATGGAAATATAAGTGAAAATGTAATGGAAGTGAATGACAATTTCAAGGCCCAACATACCCCCCAACTGAAGCTATTACATGTCTTGATGCAATATATTACATTAATTCCTTTTGATCCTTGAGATTCGGCTTAACTTTGCATGATATCATTTGATAACTTCATACTTCTGCAAATTATTTTAGTTGAATTTCAACATGGTTGGTTTTTGTGTGACAAACATGATTGTGTTGTTGCATTCAATTTTTATCTTTGAACTTGCATAATGATAATTGTTGCAAATTATTTTAGTTGAATTTCAACATGGTTGGTTTTTGTGTGACAAACATGATTGTGTTTGTATCCAATTATCTTTTTTTTCTAGTACTTTTGAAAAGCCATTGCATGCTCATATAAATAATGTAGTAGTTAATATCTTTTGAAAGTATATGGACTTTTGAATGTTGTATGAATGTGGAAAAATGTGAATATGAATGTATCCCCCCCCCCCCCAAACTGATGGTATTGGCAATTTTGTGAAATGAGGAAAAGAAATGTTTTTTCCAAAAATTATCATTCTAGATTTTTAAGGAATTCTATGGTAAAAAGTTAGAAAATGACATACCTTAACTTACCCTTTGGAAATGGATGAATTGCATGTGTGGAGGCTACAAAATTCTTATCATAATCTTCTTCATGTGGTTGTACAAGTTATGTATAAAAGATTCAAGATTACTTTTTATTGCTTCTACTAAAACTGTTTAATTTGCTGCAAAATGGTGCTGATTCTGTAGCTGTCCTATGATTCTGCAGTTGCAGAATGGTTCTGATCTGTTGTGGTTGCATATATTCTTGATTTACTTAAAAATGAGGAAAATTATAGTCTTCATGTCTTGAAAACTCGTTGGCATAATTTCTTCTATGTGAATAGATGTTCTGATGTCAAACATAACAGGAAATCGTTGACTTAGTGGCCATTAATGGATGCCACTAGTCAACACGAGAAATCTCACCATTGATGACAATGAGAGTCAAGATACCCAAACACATCTTACTAGGTACGAATAATTTTGTGTCGAGTACCTAGAATATCCGATGAATAAGGGACATTAATGTATTCCCATTGTTCATCAGCAAGAAGACTTGTCATTAAGGCATGCAAGCCTCAAGGTGTTTTTGCAAGGAACTTAGACTCAAAAGATTATGGACTCAATAATTTGCATTGAAGCAAGGTTTATTTGCAAAATAGAAAGGACAGTAGAAGGAAAATGGAAATGGAAAATGACAATGGGAAATAAGCATGTAGGTGATCTTCTTACTTTTATTTGTGGAGTAGACAAAAAGTAATGGAAAGTGTATGCGAGTGAAGAAAAATGAACAACTGACTCTTGCTAGGAAATAATTTTGGCTTGATTTGAAGTTCTTGGTTGGATTTATAATTCAAAACGGAGGAAGAGTAATGGTCTTACTAAATATGGACATGGACTTGTTCTTATGTTTCTCATGAAATTGGTCCTTTGAAGACCAATTGTCGTCACAATTTAATCTTCTTGTTGATCATTCAATCATCCTAAACCTACAAAAAAAAACTTGACATAAAGAACATCAGTGTGTTAAAAAAGAAGTAGTTAATTTATTTCTGATTCTTACGCAAAAATTAAATGTCAAATGAAAGAGATTAAGGAAAATAAAAAAGTTTTATATTCGGTCCAATTCATGATATTGATAAGAATCCATTTTTATAGAATAAACATGAAAAATAAAGCAACTCCCTATTGTCAGATGACTTCATGCACTGTGCTCAATAAAACAATTGGCATCACAAAGATTCGTTGTGTCCTGCAAGTTAAAACTTCATAGAAAAATGCACAGCAATAATTTTTAATGCTAAATATTGAGAAATCATCTAAGTAATCTTCCAATTGTTCCACAAGTTATTATTAAATCTATCAAATTGAATCATCATCTGTGTTGCAAAGTTTTTAAATTTTTTTTTTTTTAATAGGATAATTTTTTTGGAGATTTCATGATCCCAATTAAATCTAAAAAAAATAATGATGCAATTGATGGATTATCTATTATGTTGGAAAAATTCCAAGTGAAATTGAGCATGTGAAATTTGCCACAACTCTCTTAACTGATTTTATTTATTTTTTAATCATGAGACACATATGGAATGAAAAACATATGTGTCTAAAATCAAATTGGACTCTTACACCACTTGCCATGTGGATTAGAGTTTATTATTAACTTGGATTCTTCTGCTTTCAACTTGCCATGTTTAAACAATTCAAAAAAAATAGTTTTTTTCCTCATGTAATATGCAAAATAAAGCTCCTAAGAACCCTGAATTTCTCCCAAATGGCTACGAATTTCATCAAATTTCTATATGGGTATCTAATTCACCCCATTCTAGAAAAAAACCATGTTTTATTGTTTCCTAATGCACCCTGGTTTGCTCACAAAATGCGTTTTAAAATCGGGTGTTTTTAAGAATTACGCATTTCTAGCAATTTCGTTTTTTGGCAATTATTTCTGTAAAAAAATGAAATTGTTGTGGTTTTGATGTGTAATGGCTTGTCTCTCACAGAGAAGTTCAGATCGACATCCCTCATTCCAATTACTTAGAATGGAATTTGCAATCTTTTCTTCATCAGTAGTTTGCAATCTTCTTTTCATCAGCAGTTTCTTCATGTGATACACTTTCATTGTCTGTCTCTGCAATTGAATCTGCAATCTTCTCTTCATTAAAAATTTGCAATCTTATCTTCATCAGCAGTTTCTTCATCCGATGCACCTTCATTGTCTTTCTCTACAACTGTTTAAAATCGATTTATAATAACTGCTGCTTGAGGAAAATCGAATATGGAAAGGAGAAAGTTTATTTTTTTATTGTAGTGCATGGGTTTTTGCGTGGAGTGAAGGTCTACTGATATGCATAAGGCCTAGAAAAAGGTTGGTCTCAGGCATATGCGTGGGCCTCCTTTCCATGGGAAAACTTTTCTTTTTTTTTTTTTTTTTTTTTTTTAAAGAAAAATTGTGCACATGGAATTCAATAAATCGGAAAAACATTGAGAGGCTGCAAAAAATTTAAAATTGCAGACCCGATAAAAGGATAATGACTCAAATGACGATTTTCAATAGAATTGTAGATCAATTTTCAACAAAATTTTTAATGAATTTTTAAATTGACTGATTTGACTTTCTGATCTTCTAGGTCGCAACGAGGCGTGGGAAAAGAGCATACTAGTCAGCTTCATCAAATAAATTCATATTTTCCCCTACAATTTTTTTTTTTATGGTGAGAAAAAAAACGAAGTGATTCTTATTGCGTCACTGAAATTTATTCAAAATGAATTAATCAATGTTGATTATTTATTTTTTTGGAAATAAAATAAAATAAATTCTAAAATTCTAACTTTTTAATTTTATTTTTATTTTTCCTATCTATTTAAAAAAACTATATATATATATTTTTAAAGTATATTCATGCTTCCAATGAAGCCATTTACGGATTAGAATTTTTGAAATGCTCATATCCCAACTTGAAAAATGTACCTGATGGTTTGTAAGGATAAGTGAAATCAACTTGTCCTTTCGATTTGCCGCAAGGATCTCTTGAAGAATTGATGAATTTTGTGGTGCAATTTCTTTTTGATACCATTCCTAAATGTAGTCTTTGGGCTCCATTTTAGATTCTTTGTCCATAAATGGTTAGTAAAAACTAAAAAAAAAATACACTCTAGAATAAAAGATAGTTCCTATGCACACTTCCTCGGCAACGACACCAAAATGTTGGGGCAAGATAATTTTCTATTATTTAATTTATCAACCCGGGGGTTTCGTAAGCTTGTGAAGCATGCATGCACTATATGTGCTAGAAATTATCTTTTATTTTAGATCATTCTAACTACAAAATAACAAAAACCAATTCATATAATCTATGAAATCAAATAATGAAAATGAAATTCAATTAACCTATGAAATCAAGTAACAAAAATAAAGAAAGCAAATTCAAAAGAAAATATAGCGTGTGTAATCACACTTGCAGGAATTGAAATTTTAATCCAAGAAATCATTTCAAAACATGTAAAGGAAAACAACTAAGGTACATTCAATCACTTCAACATCCAATATGGAGGTATGATAGAATCACCCTCTTGAGATGATGTATAAGCAACCGTTTATACTTTAGTCTTTAAATCTAGGAAAGAAATTAAAGCATGTAAAGGGAAAAACTCAATAATTGTATAGGTTGAACATTTAATCACCCAATTTGGAAGTATAAAAAGACACCTTCTTGGCCTGATCTTTAAGAACATCCAATTATACAATTGAATGAGGATCTAAATCTAGAAAACAATGTAAAGGCATGTAAAATCAAATCTCAATGATTGCATAGGTTGAACATTCAATCACCCAATTTGGAAGTATGCCAAGTCACCTTCTTGGCCTGATATTTTAGGAACATTCATTTATACAATGAATTGATAGTTTGATATAAGAAAGTAAATAGCAGAACATGAAAGGAAACTAAATAACTGTGAGCTCTATTGCCTCAAACTTAATCCAATTGGAAAATAGATAAATATATCCTCTTGAAATGTTTTTAGAAAAGAAAGATTACACAGTTATTCTAAAACTAATACTAAGAAAGAAAATTAACTTTAATCTATAAAAGCAAGTAAATCTCACACATTTTAGGCAGCTGATCTAAAAGTATGAGAGATGGTAAATCGAGATGCTCCATATGTATGCAAAACCAAATCAAAATGAAGGAACATTCATGAGTAAGGGGCCATAATCTAATTCCATATTCAAAGCTTGAGCATAACTCCAATTTTACACATTATTTGATAGGAGAAATATTCCCCTATTTATACAAAAAATGAGAGGCTATCTCATTAATGAGAGTCCGTGAATCTCTCCCTATACCTCTAGAGTTACAATCCAAATATGAAGTGATAAGGCACATGTCTTCTGAGAGTTACAATAGAAATAGGAAATGAGACACATATCCTTATGATTCCATGATCTTCTCCATCCAAATTCGAATTTGGCCTTAGGAGGCCACATAAGGGTCTTTTGGAAGCTTCATTTTGACCTACACATGGCAACAAACTCATTCCACTTGTTAGGTATAAGTATGTGCATACATTTACTTCGCTCTTCACAAAAAAAAAAAAAATGCTAAGAATTAATAAAGTTTGGAAAAACATAAATGTAACCCAATAGTGGTATTGGTAAGGTAAATGTAATGAAATGGAGGTGGAGTGAAGGTGGTAATATGGAAATATAAGTGAAAATGTAATGGAAGTGAATGAAAATTTCAAGGCGTCAAAAACAGTTTCCTTTTTTTTATAATTGATTTATAGAGTTGCATGCAACAGAGACCAACATTATTCCAGGAGACAGAGAATCGAAAAGGCTGAGGAAATGTCAAGGTGACAGAGTTCGCAGAGAATGCATGGTAGAGAACCTAACACATAAATGGTGAGGAAGAAGACTACACAATTATTGGTTGAGAAACCCATGGAGAAGGACACAAAACCAGTGGCTCCGATACCATGTTAAACATACATGGAATGGTGAACACAATGTAAAAGAATAAGAATTTATTAAATTTACTATTCACAATAATGTACATTTATACACTTCCTTGTGACCCCTGGTCTTCACATACCAAGTGTCTCTTGGACTCCCTTTGACTATTTACATTCCACACCAACCCTTAGCAGATTAGGTGTCCAACACATTTGTATAGCACAAATAAAATGAGCATATACGTGTCAAATAAAATACTACGCAGGTTGATACATTTCAAAAAATTAAGTGATGAGGCCCAATTTGATTCAATATATGTGACGTGATTTAATAAAATGAAGAATATGTTCTGGGTTGAATGAAAAGCTACAATCACATCAATTTGTCATGTATTTCACATTTAAAATGATAGAGATCTAACCAAATTTAACACATATTTTACAATTGAAAGGAAAATAAAGCTTAGGTTAAGTTTACAGTAATAGTTATGCCAATCATTGAAATCATGAGTTACATGTATAGCTAATTGCAACACATCATTCATGAGACACTTTCTACTTATATTGTATCGAATCACATAATTTAAACCAAGAACAAGGGAACACAGTCCTATGTTTAGAAAAATTTCAATTTCAAGTTTTTCACAAGATTACTATAATTAACATCATAAATTCACCAACAAAAATTGGACTACTTATATGCAAAAGACGATTTTCTGTTGACAACTGGAGAATGTTGAGAAATCTAGGGCAACATATAGTTTGATTTTTCTTAACTTGATTTATCTTATACTTTGACAAGTTCTTGATATTATATTAGTTCTTAATCATTATTTTTATTTTATTTCATTATCAAGGGAAATGTCAAACTAGAAGATCACAATTGCAATAATAGGACACAAAAGATAGGCTCCAAGACAGGGAAAAGCCCTTTAGAAGGGGAAAACCCAATCAAACTCTTCTACTAGTAGAACCAAGTCAAATGATACAACCAATACCTTTTGAAAATGACCAAGACCTCATTCCATCAATCAAGCATTAGAGGAAATTTCAGCCTAAAAGTACCCTCCAAAGGAAAATAATAAAATAATAGGAAATTAATAAAATAAGAGTTATATATTTTGGAGGGAAAAGAAAAAATATTATTTTTATTGTAATTTTTTCTTATCTCCTTATAGGTTTACTGAAATTTCAAGTGTAGACACTCATTGAACACAAAATTAAATTTTGCATCCAATGAGTACCCATTATGCATACTTTTGAAAAGACCCACACTAAGAAGATACATTAAAAAAAACTTGTTCAACAGGTTTTTTTTTAATGTATATTCAATTTTTATCAATGTGGGTATTCTCAAAAGTATGCATAATAGGTAGTCGTTGGATGTGGAATTTAATTATGCATCCAATGAGTGTCTACACTTTAAATTTGAGTAAAAATATAAGGATATAATCCAAAAAATGCAATTGAAAAAGTAATTTTTTTTATTTTACCTCCAAAATATTTACAGGCACCTCTTTTTGAATTTAAAAGATTTTGATTGGTTTACATATTACATATATGAAAATTTCATGGGCACTTTAAGGCTGAAATTTCCTCTAATTTCAGCCTCTTATGAAGATAAGTCAAACTTCCAAAGTCAACACAAGTCTACTCCTTAGAAACAAGTCAACATGGTCTCCCTAAGTTCTACAATTTCACTGCTCTATTACAGACTCGGCCCTGCAACTTTACTGCTCCATTACAGACTGCAATTTCGTTGCTCCATCAAAGAATTGACCTTGCAAATTCACTGCTACATCTCGACCATTTAGTAGCTCTGCAATACTTTGATTTTGTGGCAGAAAGACAATTATTTCTGTGAAAATTCCAAACCAGAATCCTATTGCAGCAACTGGAAATTATTCCCCTAATTGTTAAATTAATTTAACAATTTATTTGTTGTTTGCTACGACAAATACTGAATAAATCACACTGTAATATATACAAATAAAACTACAAAAGAATAAAATACTAGAAGCTAAGAAATTCTAGCACACACATAAAATATAACACAATTATTTTTTGACGAAAATCCCTGGAAAAACCCAATGAGGGAAAACTAGTGAAACAACCGAGGGATTTATTATTATGCAACAATGAAATAATTTGAGTACAATATAGATGTTTAACATTGGAAATCATGCAGAGAAAATACTGGCAAAAATATCTTGAGAGAAATTACCCTCACTCCAAGAAATCTCGACACATGACTGCTTACTAAAAATCAAGATTCTGTATCACCTCTGCCCAACTTCTGCATCACCTATGAGCAATATGATACACACTCAACTCGAAACTACTGAAGATCAAGTTGTCATACCTTCTTCTGACTGGGAAGCTGACACTCCTACCCTCTGGAAATACCTTCCGGCATTTGGAACTGAAAACTCGCTTCACCCCAGAAAATCGAATTACTCATTGAAGCTTTTGCATTGCCTCTGTGCAACTTCCTGGAGAAATCTCAGCCTTTCTCTACAATGCACTCACCGGATCTGGAAATATTCCTCTAACTTCATTATCTCTGCCCCTCTCTCACTGCTTCGATATTTAGCGCTCTCTCTGGCAACTGACTGTTGCTACTGTGGAAATCGATCTGCTCAAGTTTTTTCTCCATCACCACACCGAACTCATCTTATAATCCTCTGTTGGAGCACCAGCGACCAATATTAAAACATAATCGATGGCTAGAATCATCTCTGGATCGATCCGTGAGTTTCTATATTATTATCACGTGGACTTAATTAATACTAATTAATTAACTTGTTTCTTAAGCTTAGACTTAGGAAACAACCAAAATTTGGTTAATAATCTAATTAAGTCATTTCTAGGTGGAATTTTCATAAACGATTTTTGGGTTTTGGATATCTCATGTATTCTAGCCTCACTACAAATTTTCGTGGCTAGAACACATTCGATGCTACAAAAACTACCACTCCCTCTTAGTGATGAATGTGTTCTAATGCTACTACACACCTTGTAGCAACAACCTGTCTCTGCATCATCTCCTGTCACACTACTGATTTCTGGCTGCTACTTACCACCAATTACTGTGCAACTTTGATATATGCTACATCTGTGCTATTGCTGGCCTTGTGTTACAGGTCAAAATACCTCCTCATCAGCTCAGAGGGGAAGACAAATATGGAAGAAGTACAAAGACCTAAATTAAACCTATTTCTGCCAGGGTAACACATATATAGAACAGAACAAGAGCGTTATAACGCAGTCAAGCAATACATTGGCCGCGTTAGTGGCTAGGGCAACGCTCTGTTTACACTTGATGGTCGCGTTACCCGTGTTTTAAGTTTTAATTGGGAAAAGAGCGCGGAGAAAGATTTGAATCTCCGACTTTCCCTCACCGCTCTGTTTACACTTGATGGTCGCGTTACCCGTGTTTTAAGTTTGAATTGGGAAAAGAGCGCGGAGAAAGATTTGAATCTCCGACTTTCCCTCACGAAGGAGTCAGTGCACAGAGGAAACTGCAGAAGCACCAGTTCATTATTGGTCATTGCCATAGAAGGCTGAACTCCAAGAGAGGCAAAAGCATGGAGATCAAGGAAACATCTAAGCCTTTTCCATTCCAAACTAGTGGAAAGAGAAGGGCAACAATGGCTTTCTCCCTCTCCTATAAGAAGGAGCTGAAGGCTCTTAATTGAAGGTCAAAGGATTGCTCAAAAGTTCTTGCATACTTGTGGAATAGAGAATAGTGTGACATTGTGAAGACCAAGAGTCAAAGAGGCTCCTAGAGAGTTTGTTGACTTGGAATTCTTCACTAGAGAGAGAAGAGAGATCGGGAGACTGAGGAGGGCTTGGTACAACCGATGGTTGTAATCCTCCTTCTTTCAAAATTAATAGAACTATGTTCGTTTTGTCCATTCAATGCTTGATGTTATATTGTTGTTTCAACATTTGCTTAGTATGATATGAATGGCTCAGATGTGTATAATCTAGATGTTTATTGTTGATTTAATTGATAGAATACTTGTTATATTAGAAATTACGCGGGTGCTTTGACTGATTGCAGGTCTCGGATTTGGAGCCGGCGAAGAAGGACTCTTACTTTGCTGCATAGCGTTCTCCAAGAGATTACAAAACCGTCAAAGAGGTAATTCTCTATTTGTATTCCTTCAAGTTATTTCAAGCTAATATGAACATACTCATGCCATCTTTGTGAACAGCATAGCTAATCTGACTGTCTGCCTCGGGCACCGGAAAGCCCTGAGAGGGATCCACGAAAACTAACCACCCAAGCAGTTTACCCTAAAGCAGAATTGGCGACTCCACTGGGGATAGTTCCCCATAGTTTCCGGGCTATTTCCTCCTTCATTTCTTCTCTCCTCTGTTATGTATCCTTCCGACCATTTTTTGATGCCCTGTAGACATACCAATCGCTTGCAGAGTTCGATCCTGTGCCTGTCTGGCCAACTGAAGAGCTTTTACCTGGTTAACGCGACCTATGCAGTGTATCCAGTGCGTTATAACGCAGTCTAGGCTTAAATACAGTGCGTTATAACGCTGTATTTGCTCACAGACAGAGCGTTACCCAGCCAAAAAACCCTGTTGTTCACTACTATGACTGTGTTTTAGCTATGGAGTTTTTTGGCCACCAGTACCTTTCACAGACCGAATCCCTGTGCTTGTCTGCTAAACTGGCATTTATTATTTGTTTCTCTTATTTAGTTAAGTGTGCAAAGCATTTACTTTTTTAAAAGAGAAAATTTTTATTTTTATTTTTCTGCATTTAGATGAGTTTATTCTGAAAAGTTTGATTCACAGACTGTTAAAAGAGGTAGATAGAAAAGCTGAATCTTAAAAGTTGAGCTGTGTTATTTACATGTTGGTGCATGGATGATTGATAAAGAAACCTCTCCTTGTAGAAACATTGTTCATTGAATTTAATATCTAGAGCATGTTTTGCATGGTTTATTGAGTCAGCGTCTCACTATACTTCATACGTCCATTTCCCCTCCGCCAGACTAATAACAAAGTACACTAAAAACAAAGCGATAATAAAATCAATCTAATAACTCTTTTTGAGCTCACACAAATAGTAGTTCAGGCTAGGATCTTGGGTTAGGAAAGTGAGAAAACTACCCAAGATCTCAAAACTTGAAAACTAGAGTCATTAACGAGTGAAATCCTGCTGCACTCACATTATTAGGACCGTTCCTTTACCAGAGCTCAGCGCGAGACAACACTTGGGTGCAGTAGAAGGTAGCCCGCCTTCGACTGCATCCTGTGGGTGTGTAATATATTGGGGTTCCCTTCGGGGATGTCAAAACTAGATCGGGGATCTAGGTATTCTGCCCATATAGCACACTGTCCTTGACCGTGGACCCCCCTGATAGTGTCTGTGATTTGAGGTATCCTTAGTGGCTATACTTTTCGGGACTTACACAAGGTGACTGGGACGGGCTGTCCTGGTACCTTAAACAGACGGACCTACTCTGTCTTCAGTCTTTAGGAGGGTACTCGTCTTCACGAGAGTGCTTACACCTATCGTCTGGGGTTCGGGTGAAGCTCTAGAGTAACCGTAACTGTACTTTCGACCAACCCTCTCTGTATGCTATTGTGAGACTGGATTTCATCACCAGTGAACGGTAGTACTCAGACAGGGCACCCTATACTGGCTGCTTGTTGATTGACTTTAGAGAGTCTTTTTTCTTTTTAGTAAGCGTGTGGTTACTGTCACTTGAGACTTCATAATATATCACATTTTAAATAAAATTTGTTAAAATTAAACCGGTCACCGTGGCGTCCCCTGACCCACGCCGTCAGTCTAGACGACAACAAGGTCTACCTCCTCTCACCTTAGAGGAAAGATTGAACCTTGGTGAACCCGGGCCTTCTACGGAAGAGCAGTCTCCTTTGACTAATCTGGATTACCACATAGACCCTTATCAGCCGGAACTCCTGGAGGACCCTTTCACTGAAGGCGTTGTACCTAATTACAATCCTCCGCTCACTGATCCGTTAGGACCGGTGATAATCCAGATTCCACCGCGCCAAGATATGTCTGCGGCAACACCAACATCTATTTCTCCACCGGTATCCACAGGGTCGATGCCAATGGCAACCATTCCTGGTTCGCCATCATCCTCCCCGCCGGTGGTCAGTTCTATGTCATTACTGGGTAACCCCAGTAGTCAACATATGCCTACCCCCAACCCTATGGTCAACACAACTGTCAGTAGTTTACCGAACCCTTCGGCATCTACTCCTACCGTGACCACGTTGGGGACCACGGTAGCTCCTCCCATGAGCACGACTACTTCAGTGCCCTTTAACAACCCTTTCGGTTGGAACCTTCTGTTGAGTTCAAACCCCCTGGCCACTATACCAGGGGGTAGTGTTATCAGTACACAGGTAGCAGGGAATATTTCTCTTCCTATGCAATCCTTAGGACAAATGGGACAACCCATTGTAAATACTATCCCCTTAAGTGGTTCAAACATAGGCGTAGGATCTATACCGTTGCCAAATTATGCAAATACTGGTATGTCTCTGGGAAACTCTATTGCATCCATTTGGACTAACCAACCCCAACCTCCGTCTGGAGTGGGAGGGCACTTTTACGCTGGGGGCAACCAACCATTTGCCCCTCGATACGCTATGCCCTATGGATAGCAACCGTATGTTCCTACTCCTCCACCTATGGGAGGTTTTTATCAAAGTCCCACTTACCCTTCTGGTAACACGTGGATGGGGGGACCCTATGGTCCAAATAGTCAGCCCATACTGCCTTGGTTAGACTCGGGGGCAAATCCACAATTGCCTTTCTTGGCATCTTTGGACATACCTGACATCCATAAGCTGACAAACGACCCCATCAATCACAACTCGCTTTGGCCTCCTATACCGCATAAGATTCCTTCAGATATCCCGAAGTTCGACGGGAAGCATGGAGATGACCCGGCCGCACACATCACTACCTTCCATTTGTGGTCCATATCCAATTCCATGGTAGATGATAGTGTCCGCCTTCGACTGTTTTCCCGCACCCTTACAGGCAATGCCGCCAAGTGGTACATTGAATTACCACGCGCCACCATCAATACGTTTGGCGCTTTAGCGATGGAGTTCTTAAAGAACTTTCAGCTACCAATTAGAGTGGAAACCGGCACAGAATTGTTAACATCACTACGCCAAGACACCGCCACCCACATCTCCGACCATATTCATGAATGGAGACGTAGGAGGAGGCTTGTTAAAGCGCCAATTCCGGACCATCTCTTGGAAAATTGGTTTTGCAAGTCTCTTTTACCCCATATCTCTAAAGATATTGGCCTTTCTGGTGCGGTGACAGAAGATCAATGTATTCGTCGTGCCCAGCACCTGGATTTGATCTATTCACAATCCGGCACGCTTTACGATTTGCTCCCCCATGCCCCTGGTAACCCGAACCCTCCGGCTACTAAGAAAACCGGAGCGCATGCCGACGGTCTCGTTGGCGCGATCTCTGGTGTAGCCACCAACCAGTCTCGGGGGCAAACCTCCCAGCCATCCTCGGCTGCCACCGCCCCCCATCAAACGACTCCTCTCCCTTCCGCTGAGGTAAATTCGGTGCAAACCTCACAAAAACCCAACGGGAAAAATAGGAAGAATAAGAAGAAAACATCTTCTTCGGAAGAGCAGTCGAATAATCAGAATAACTCGAATCAGAAAAATGCTGCTAATGAAAAAGGAAAGGATAAACCCATGAGATTTCCTTGTAAAATCTGTGCGGAGGACCACTTGACATACAAATGTCCTCGGTTGCAGGAATGCACTGATTTTATTGCTAACAAGGATTCTGGGAGAACACCTGCCGTTCTTCACAATCCTTTCCCCAATCAACAGCAACAACATCAACATATGGTTGACAACCCGCCACAACCCCATCAACGGGGCAATGGTGGTTCGAATCCTTCCGGCGAAGGACCATCTGCCATTTATGGCATCGAGAGTATCGACCTTCAAACTCGCGCCAAGCTTTATGGAGCCCCTACCATAGATGCTCAGGAACCTGGAACTAGTTCCAATCCGCCGCCGCCCAACGATTTGCATATCGAAAGGCCTACTGCTGAACCTGTAATTCGTCCCCCCAAAGGGACACTTCGACGCACGACTCATAATACCTCTGCATGTGCAGCCCAAAACTACAATATTGTAGAAGATTTGGCGCAGGCACCGTCAGCCATGTCTGCACTTGAAGTATTACAAACCTGTCCAGCACAAAGGAAATCCTTGCTTTCGGCCATTGGCGGAATAGATCCCCAGGATTCCATGCTAGCAGTCTTTGATATGGAAAAGGCTAAACCTCGCCTCTCACATCAACTCGCATTCCAGGTGTAGGTTGTGTCGAAAGGGAGACCCATCCATCGCACTGTCATAGACGAAGGTGCTTCGACCTGCGTTATGTCACAAGCTTGCTGGCTGAATTTAGGTTCTCCTACTCTAACCCTGCCATCGAATTCCCTGAAAGCTTTTGATGGCCACATGTTCCTACCCAAAGGATACCTTGCTAGCTTTCCCGTCACTCTGGGGGGGAAAACGGTAAATGTGGACGTTGAAGTCGTAGAGCGTCATCTCGACTATAATCTACTGCTAGGTCGCAGTTGGTCTTATGCTATGACCGCCATCGTGTCTTCGGTCTTCCGACTCATCTTATTTCCATTGGATGGGCGAATAGTCACGGTCGATCAGCTATCCTTCTGCACCCCTGATTATTCCACTTTACCAAGTAGCTCTGTACCCTTAATAGGAGGTGTCCCTGACTCTTACGTCAGTATTGGTACTGGTCTTCTGAAGGCATCTTCCCTACTGGGTTGTTTTCCTCTACCGCCGCCTCAGATCCCAAACACGGTTGCAATGATATCCACCTCTTCGGATGGCTCTATCGACCCATGGATCATTCCGGCACCTTCAGAAATTAACGGGTATCGTGGAAAATATTCAGATTGGAGCCGACTGCAATCCTGAGGAAATTGCATCCTTCACATCTCTTTTTAAAGAATTCCGCGATGTCTTTGCTTGGTCTTACGACGAAATGCCCGGCATAGATCCTTCTATTGTCGAGCACGAAATTAAGACTTATGACAATGCTAAACCTATCCGGCAACGACTCAGACCTGTCCACCCGCGCAAAGCAGCCGCCATCAAGGTCGAAGTAGAAAAACTTTTAAACGCTGGCTTCATTTACCCCGTTCCCTTAACTGAATGGGTTTCCAATCTGGTTCCCGTTGATAAAAAACAAGGCACTATTCGAGTTTGCGTCGATTATCGCAATCTGAACGCCGCTTGTCCAAAAGACAACTATCCTATGCCGTTCATTGATCAAATTCTCGACGATTGTGCCGGATGCGAATCTTTTTCCTTCATGGATGGATTCTCGGGATACAACCAGATTGCCATAAAAAAAGACGACCAGCATAAAACTGCTTTCATCTGTCCTTGGGGCATCTTTGCGTATAAAAAGCTCCCATTCAGCCTGAAGAATGCTGGAGCAAATTTTCAACGGGCTATGGACTATGCTTTTCATGACATTCGACATATTGTACAAGCGTACTTGGATGACCTCCCGGCTCATTCCAAGAAGCGACGAGACCACCTAGCTCATTTAAGAGAAATTTTTGCTAGGTGCAGGTTCTACAATATACGTTTGAATCCTCATAAATGCGTATTTATGGTCGAGTCCAGACGATTGTTAGGGTTCATTGTTTCCAAGCACGGGATTAGGGTTGATCCCGATAAGGTAAAAGCAATTATTGAATTGCCGGCACCACAATCCATCCTTCAACTCCAAAGCTTGCAGGGGAAGGCAAACTTTTTGCGCCGTTTCATCGTTAACTATGCTGAGATGACGAAAGGATTCATGCGCTTGTTGAAGAAAGGAACACTATACTTGTGGGATGACCAAGCTCAACGGTCATTTGATGCTTTAAAACATGCACTTGTTTCAGCCCCACTCCTTAGTGCCCCCGATTATTCACGCGACTTTCTCCTTTAT